>CM076576.1:125991502-126311692 GCA_034641835.2 Pinus albicaulis
CTTTCCAATCGTCAAAATAGACTTACAGAAACTTATGAATGCATTCCTTGGATACTGCTACAACTATGCGTGAAAAGATGGCAGGGGTGTTTTTCAGTCCAAACGGCATGACAATGTACTAGAATTATCCCCACTCAGTCGCGAAGGTTGTCTTTTTGTGGTCTTCAGGTGCGATGTGGATCTGATGGTACCTAGAGAACCCATCAGTGAATGAGTATGCTTCCTGTCTTGCCACATTATCCAGAATTTCATCAGAGAACGACGTAGGGAAAGGATAATGTACGCAGGCATCATTTAACTTGCGTAGTTCTACGTTGATTATTATCTCTCCTTTAGTCTTCTTTTCTTGGACCACCATAGGGTTTACCCAATCTGACTGTTCCACTGGTTCAATGATACCTGCGACCACCATCTTCTCTATTTCCTCCTTGACTTTTTGTTTATATTTAGGGTTCAAGTGATAGGGCCTCTGTTTGATAGGGCGCGTATCCGGCTTCAAGATAATCCTCATAACGCCCATATTCCCGATGACCCCTTTGAGTTTAGAGCACTTTGTGGGGAATAGATCTTGATATTCGATCAGCAGCTCCGCGATCTTTCCCACTGTGTCATTATCCCAGTAATCCGTAATTTTGGCCATCTTGGGTTGTGCTTCCATGACAATTTTGACCTCCTTCAGTTTCAATGGTTTGGTTACATCGACTGCCTATAGAAAAGGCCCTGAAACGGTATGTTCCCCTTCTGAATCTGGGATAGTGATGTTCCAGGGTTCCTTATCATAGTCTCCTACTGACAAATTTCTGCAGTTGAAAATATCCTGCATTTGCGCATCCCAAGCTGGCGCAATACATTTATTCTTAGAGAAGGACTCATTAAACACCAGAGCATCTATATCTTGCAGGGATTCATCAAGTTTCTCAGTTCCTCCCACTAACCCAAACATCATTACAAAATCCTTAGCCATTGTACCCAGTGACGAGTACGTTGGTGTAGTTCTACATATAAATACCAGGTGGTGGGGATTGGTCCTAACACATGAATAAACATATGAAGCCATTCAATCCATAATTATATCCAGAGAGCCATGTGCTTGCGCGGATCCCCTCGTCCCAAGAAGAGTTCCATAGGCGGGATGGCTAGAGGGTCAAATCACAGGATCATAATCTTTCAGCATTCCCCCCAGTCCTAAAAAGCTTCCTTATGGGTTTCCCACCATTGTGCAGGGGTCGCACGCATAGCCAATTCAAGGGCCCAAAACCTTTATTCTTCAGGGACCTCTACCTCAATTTATTTAAGAAATTCCTTAACACTACCAGAACCATAAAAGTAATGTAGTTCTTTTACCTCTGAGGAGATGCATCAGAAGTTATTTGTGATCTTAAGACACCGCAATGCAGATACATCATGCAACCGGTTTTTCCAATTTTCTATCTCTTCATCTGAGTCTAAGAGGCATTCGCTGTCCTTTTCCCAACATAACATCCCATCAGCCATGGGGTTGATCCAATCGTCATCCCGGGTGGTCAGTTTGTAGATGTGATCAACATCCTCATCCTCACATACTGGTTCAGTATATCACTCACCTTCTGCTAGATCCAGGGGGAATATCACCTATGTCCCTTAGTTTTCAAAGATCATATTTCTCATTTTCAAATTAATGATTCCTCCCATGTCAATAGCCCAATCCAGGCCTAAGAGCGTGGGGTAAAGGTCTGCATCATCCACTATCTAGATTACCTCAAAATCAGCATAAACTTTAACACCTGCGATGTCTACCACAACCTTTGGCAGTCGTCCCAGTGGGATGATCTTTCGTTGATTAGCCATCCGTAACTAAATAGTAGACCATTCTAGCTTAGGTTCTGTTAGACTCCTATACCAATAGGTGTCATATTTCATGATTGACTTGATGGGCTATGTAATATGTTCATACCTTTTTGTTGCAAAGGTTTTCCATATTATTAAAAAAAAATCAAAAAATTTTAAAAAATGTAAAGAGGGTATACCCTAAAAGAAAAATCAAAGGGTGAAAAAGAATAAAATGGTCAAAAAAGTGAAAGAAATGAACCCCAAACAAAAATAGACCAGGAAAGTGTGCAAGTCTAAATGCCACTACTATTTCGCCTTCTGTCACTCAAATTGTACCATGGCTTATTAAGCTTTGCCCCAGTTTATGAAAATTAGCCCTAATTTAGACTTGACTCATTCATTTTTCAATTTCATGTTGTAAAATAGAGAATAAATATCTGACCAAACAGTTTAATCTTGGCAGATAAGTAGATAGGTAGAGTTAATAAAAGGTGCTCAACAGTTTAATCTGAGCCCTTGGATGTAATAAGTGTAGACTTAGGTAGGCTTTCCATGTAAAAGAAAAAGAAGATTGATAAGGGTTTGCCAGCCTAAGTGCACCCTAATAAAGAAGAGAAAATGGTAGAGTAAGGTAGATAGGGTAGGTAGATGATGTTGCAGAGATTCATGTGATGAATGATGGTGCTAAATGTGTTTAATCTTTATTTAATCACAAGGTTGGTAGACCACTCATATGGAAGAATTTCAAAGCAAAGCAAAGTCAAATTATTAACTTCCCCTCTCTTTTTCCCTAAACATTTCACTAATTTCCCCTAAGTACTAAGGTATTTAAGGATTAGAGGGGCTCAAGGCATTTCCTTGACTTTTGGAGGGACCGGACCCTCGGCCCAATTAGAAAAGAGCCTAATGCCGTCATTCTTCTTAACATTCACTCATTTCCTAAATCCTCTTTGTGAATCCCATTCAAAAGGGGAAGATACTCATTATTTTCATAAAACCCTCAAAATCACATTTGTCCTAAGTTCCAGAAATACTCAAATGATTATAATGCAATTTGCTTTTAAATCTTCACTTTCTTAGTTTATTAATGTTTGGGTTACATCATCCCATGTTCCATGTCATATTAACATTGATTTTATTTATTAACTCCTTATAGAAATAACCTTCTCCTATTATATATAACTCCTTTTTTATAATATCCCAAAAAACCCATATATTATAGTTTTAACCAAAGTATTTAATCCCCACTTATTCAAATAAAAAACCCACTTTATACTCCCTTTTGGTTAAAATATATCTTTACATATTATTCCCGCCCCCTATGGTAAATAAATCATTTTGATTTAATTACTATATAATAAAATATTCGAAAAATGATTTAAACATATTTTATATATGTTTGAAACAAAAAATAATACATATTTCCTTCCCCGACTCCCCTTCAGGAATTAATTAATCCCCACGATTAATTAAGAACCTAACCTGCCAATTAAAACGCTCCTGATGTGATTAATTGATAATAAATTGCGTCGGGCCCTCCTATTAACTCCCCGTCAACTTCATGTCCCGAACACCGTTCGATCAGCCGCTCCAAGATTAATAGCTATTGATAATTCCGCTGGCCATCCCCGATCCGAACAATAACGCGCGAAATGACGGTGGCTTTCAAATAGTACCATGGCCACGTGTCATTCGTTTTGTGGAATCGTTGCCCATCCGCTCAATACTGCCTTCCCTCAAAAGCGGTGCGAAATAAACCGCTTACCACCTTCCCCCCCGTGACTCACCTGTCGTACATACTGACGTCATTTATTAAAATAATAAAAAATTGGCCACCCTTTTGACTTTGCGAATAAAACAATTATCCCCGTGTCTTTTTCATCATTTTGTACGCAGAAAACGACCACGTCCCAAGCAGAGAAATTTCAAAAAAGAAACACCAACTGTCAAGCACCCTTAACTATACTTTGTTGAGGACTATTGCATACCAATAATCCAGAGTTCGTCCGCCTCAACCAGTACCTGTCCAAATTACTGTACATTCCCGAAAACAGGTATTTACCCTAATTTCAACTGAACTCCGTTAGAATCTTGGTTTTTGTTTAAAGAACTCTATATAGAAAACTCAAACAAGATTCTAAATTGGTCTCCCTGAGTTCCCAAAACCACAATTGAATCCCCAAAACCTGAGATTGTGCCCATTTCTTCAAAAACCCCGCAATTCATTTCTGAATCCACAAGAACCAGAAATGGAGATTCCCTTGGCTTTAAATGTCGCCCCATTGAACGCCCCTCACAGAGACTTGGATTATTTATCATTAGTCGACAGAGATTTCCAAATTAAAGACCTGGTTTTTAGTGATAGTCCTCTTCGAATTTTCTGTCGCTGCAAAGACAATTATTTGTTTGGCTTGGATAGGATTGGGTTATGGGAATCTAATCTTCCCAGGTACCTCTTTCCCTCTGTCCATATTTTTCCTGAGATAATCCATTACTTTCATGCCAACTATGATCCTAACCAAAGAGCAGTCTTATCCCCGATTCAAGATGTCCTCTTCCCAATAACTGCTCAGTCTATCAATGAGATGCTACATTTTCAACCTGATCAAGCCCTCACTCCCCTGTCCATGGGAGAATTACTTGAGAAATCCACCAAACTATCCCATGAAGAATTAAGCCGCATCTGTCAGACCTTTATGTTGCCTGATTATCAGCCTAAAGGCCCTCCCCCTTATGGGTATGAATTTTTCACTGAGGAGGGTAGACTTGTTTTGGATATGATATCCTTTATAATGTGCTTTAATACCAGTGAATATGTTGACCATTTAATTCTAGTATTATTGTCTATTTTTACCCCTGGACAGCCTCCGGCTGTCAAGTATGACTTTGCATCCTACATTGCAGAAAAAATCCATGATCAATTCATGAGATTAGAGAATGAGAAAGTGTTCAAGTATTCTTCTTTCATTTACCATCTCATGCTCTATTACCAGTCAGAAAATTTCCCTTTCTATATCAAAAAGCTTGATGCCAAAGGGAATCCTAGGTCTGTTATCTTTTGATCAGCCATCACTCATAGTTCTCGAGATTCTCCCTATTCCTATAATGATTTGATTGATCTTTATATAGACCCTGCAACCACCTTGTTGACAGGAGTTTCTCCCCCAAGAATCAGCAATGAAATCAATAAAAATTTACAGCTCTCAAAACAATACAAAGTTGGTGATTGGTACTTATACCAAAATCACACAGAAGTCAGAATATATGGATGTGAATTATGTCCATTCAAATTGCCAAAATATGTCCCCATGAGAATCTTTGCATTAGAAAATTTCAGATAGATGAACAATTCTGATATAATTCATTTTTGTAATGCAAAGAAGAAGGCTCAACTCCGGATCAAAAGTCAATTAGGTCCCTTTATCTGTAACTCTAGGGATGCAGGGGAAGAAGCTAAAAAGATATTAGAAGACCGTTTCAGATTACAAAAGAGTTTCTATTGGGTACCTTATGACCCATTCAGCTTCATTTGTGATAAAAGAATGAAAAATAAATCAGCACCATACATGCATCGAAGAATCCCTGAGATTGAAAAATATGCTAATACAGATGAATGGATAGAAGGAACATTGATAGAGCAGGATAGTGAGCAGGTCAATGTAGACAATGTTATGAAAGATCTTGAAAAGATGCTTGACCTAGACTCTTTTGCACAGGTACCAAGATCAGAGGTTGGTCCTTCCTCAGCTGGAATTTTTCAGCAGAAGTTACAAGAAAACATTGCAGTATCATCTAAGGGAAAAGAGAAAGAGGTTGATATACAAGTTAAAGAAACATTCACTATGACAGAACAACCTCAAACTTCCAAGGGATAGGATCAAGTACAGGTTTCTTCTGTTCAAACCAATCCAGTAGAGATGTCAAGTTTGCAGACTCCATTAAATGTAGAAAAGGGAAAAAAGAGAGATGCTGAAGCTGCTACCCCTCTCACTGGATCTTCACAACAGCCTCAGGCCAAGAGACAGAAATTGAATACTCCTCCAGAAGTAGAATCTATTGATGAAATCCTTCATAGTCAAGAACAAGAACAATTGGGCAGTCAATAGACAGGTACAGTCAGTGGAGCATCCACTACCTCACAAAAGAAAGAGCTACAAAAGCAACAGAGTGTTGAAATATCTTCTTTCAAAACACCAGTTAAAGATGCAGGAGATATAAAGAAGACATTTATCAATATAAAAGCCAGGAATGATCCTTTAAGAATCCAGGTTTATAATCAATATTTGAAGATGGCTCCTAAGAATCAAGAAAGATTGATGTCAACTTATGACATTCAGCAAGGAAACATGATAATGATTCACTTCAAACCCAAAGTGCAGCAACCTCAAACAGCTGCAGATTATATCAAAACAAATTTTGAAGTCTTAGCAAAGGATATTCATCCTTTAGATCAGATTGAGTTACATAAGCAAACTGGTGAAATGATCTATTCTACTTTGACTGATAAGGCAATGGCAGCTCATAGGTTACAGGATTCTTTGGAGAACACTAGTACACAATTGCAGCTTGAAAAGGCTTCTTCTCAAGCCAAAGACAACAGGATAAAAACATTGGAGGAAATAATTATTGGATTAGGTCACAATCCAAAGGATGTCAAAGGTATAGAAGCTCTAATCAAGAAAAAAGATGATGACATTGCAGCTTTGAGAAAGCAATTGAAATTGCCAGCTTCAAGACATCCTCAAACTGAAGAAGTAATAAAGAAGAATTCTGAAGAAGAAATGATGGACTTGCTTTTGAGGCTGAATGAGCAACTGACTGAAATAGAAAAAGAGCTTGAACAAGCATTAAAAGACAAGCAGTCTAGTGTTCCAGTATCTACAGCAGAGGTTATCACAGGTACAACAGGTCAACCAACAAATCCATCACAAGTAAATACTTCTAATTTAAATTCTGAAGAATTAGTAAAGCAAATGAATGACTTGAAATTGCAAGTAACATAACTTCAACTCACAAAGTTACAGCTTATTAATTTGGAACATAAATATGATGTTTCAAAAATGACTATTGCTGACAAAACAAGAGAAGTCAAAAATTTGGAAAAATTGGTTAAAGCTTTGGAAAAGGATCTCATATTGGAGAAACCTTTAAGAGAAATAAATGAAATTCTTTGGGATAATATTATCCAATCAATAAAAGATATCTGGTCTTCAATTCAGATAATATACAAGCAGAATGATTTGGTCAAAGTAGCTCTGGATGAAGTTGAAAATAAACGAGAAGAATTAGGAAATAGGCCTGAGGAAGCCAATCAGCTCATACAATTTCTAAACACCCAAACCAGACAGCAACTTGCAGATCAGGGTATTCAGGATAGAACTGGAACAATCTTAGAGATAAAAAGATTTTTTACTAAAAGAACTCTTATGCAAAATTTAGAACGAAGGTGCTTTGACATGCAAGGAGAAATCATTGCTTTCAGAGAAAGGTTTGATGTTTTATTGAATAAAGGGTTTCCCAGCCCTATGATTTCAGAAGATAAAATAATGGACTTGGAAAATTATGTTGAGAAATTGGACAAACATGCTCACAATCAAGCCAGTTCCTCAACCATTTCATCAGAAGCAACATTACCTACAGGAAGGAATCTTCATGACAGATTAGAGAATTTGTTTTATCTTGAACATGAAGTAAAACATTTGTTTCCAAATCAACCTAATTTCTTCAGATATACTGAGGCTGATGAAACATTAAGGAAGCTTCAACGAACCAGAATAGCAGAAGATAAATGGTGGGAAGATCTGTTGGAACTTTTGTAAAATTTATCCTTATATGAAATTTTGCCTATTTACTACAGTATAAGGGATAAAGGGATAAACAAAGGTCAAAGAGTATCGGTTCAGTTAAAAGTGTATCAGTAAGGACAAAGAGTATCAGTGAAGCAAGGCAGTTAGAAAAAAATTACTGAAGAGGACAACAATGAGCCAAAATATAGGTCTTGCCTCTAGCACATTCTCAAAAGGAGGAAACAGCACAACATCAGTTGCTTTTTATCTTATCTACGAGACCATTTGTCTCTATTTTTATTGTAACTTATTTGTGAGTCATCTTAGATTATATCTCGTTTTGTTAAGAGATATTTTGTATGATTTTTTGTATAAATAAGCCCTCAATCGGATTATTGAGGGTGGATTCTTATACTTTGATGTAACATTGAATATTTTGGAATAAAGAGCTTTGGAGAAATTTTTCGTGGCAAAACTGGACAAGGAATTGAGGTAGAAGACTTTTCTCAGGATTCATGTGTCAAATGAAGGATCAATAAGTCATCTCTATCCCATGTTTTGAAGTTTTATATTTGTTTACAATATCATATGTGTTTCATTATCTTAATATTTAACGAAAAAGATTAAATCAGAAAGTACTTAGGTGTAATCTGATTTCAGTCGTTATTATTCTAAATGTTTTCTTCTAAACTGGTTTAAACAGCGAATTCTTAACTGCTCCTGTTTGTCTAGTTCATACATATTTGGTTATTTAGTAAATGATACTTAACTGCCCTTTATTGATAATCAATTTATTTCTCTTCTCTTGAATGTGTTGAAAGATTCTTTATTGCCTTTCATCCGTTTGAATTCCATTCCATTCACTTTAGATCTATAATTGTTTCTAGTTTGATTATCTTGCCCTGATAAACCATCTTTTGTTAAAAAACTTAAGCCAATGCAGCCAATCCTTTGACTCCATTAGCCCAATGGACTGAAACTATTTGATCTTAATCTCAGCTAAAGAATTCCATCAACCTAAATTCAAACAAAACCCCTAGACTTTATAACTAGCCTAATACCTCGCAAAACAAAGCTAAATTTTATAGAGAGAGCCCTCTCTGGGTACAGATTGGCTAGATTTTGTACCTAAAGGTTGGTTTGTGGTTACCTCGGACCCCTTTCCTCTTCCAACAACTTTAAGGAAAATCTGAGTGATAACATAGTGGCGACTCCACTGGGAACCTAAATCATTTTTACTATTTTTTGACTTATAAACTACAGACGGAGCCTGAAGATTAGCCAGGTAGCCTTTGAAATGCTTTTGCTCCGCAATTGCATAGTAAATAAACACTACTTTAGTCAATCTCCGGTCTAGTTTATAGACTGAACTTTGGTTTCAGACATTTAATCAGTTTCTCTAGTTTAATAAATCTTTGAGAAAATTTTAACCCAAAATCTTAAATTTATTGAAGAGTTTGTCGAAGTTGTACTTTCATTTTATTTAAAACAAAAAACCAAAAATATAAAATCCAAAAAACTGGCTTCAGAAAGGACTCATTATACCAGGTCAAATCCTGACCCTAAACCACCACCGATATTTGAGAATCCAAATCTGATTCCTAGAATTCTGAGAAGACAAGAGAGTCAAGAAAGCTCTGGGAGTTCTCGACCTCTTTTTAGATCAAACTCTTGTCCTGTGAAGTTTGTGTATCTTGAAGACGAACCATTTGATGAACATTTTGAAACTTCTCTATTCATAAATTTTTCTGAATCTGAGTTGTCAAATATAGTTCCTGATTCATTATTTCTTGAAGATTTGCAATTTGAGTTTATCACTTCACATCTTGACAAACATCTACAAAATTCCATTCAATCTGAGCTGACCTTTGAAGAGATTTCAAACACTTCTGTGATTACTTCAACTTCCCCTAGTTCATCTGCTTTTCCCCAAACTTCTCAAACAAAAACTACCTCTTCTCCACCCACTAATTCCAGACCATCATCACCTGTTATTCCATTACACCTTCCGATGGCAAACATATATGCTCCGTTAAGGTTGTCGGGCAACCCTGCTGCTTTGCCTCAAGACTATCAGAGTAAAATCACCCCTTTTGATGGTTCTGGTACTTACACTGCTCAACAACATACCAAAAGGATGACAGATTACTTTGAATTTTATGAAATAGATGCTGATGATGTGAGAATGCGAATTTTTGTCCAGAGTCTTACTGGAGAAGTCAGGACATGGTTTAGGGCTCTTACTCCAAACAGTGTTGCTGATTTACCAGCCCTTTATAGATTTTTTTTAAATAGATGGGAAAAGAAGAAAGATCCTCTTCAAATCCTATCAGACTTTGGAAAATTGAAGAGAGGACCCAATGAAGCAGTGCAAGATTATATCATTAGATTCAACGAAGCTTACAATGTTGTTCCCAAAAACCTTAGACCTCCTCCGGATTCAGTATTGGTTAAATTTCCTAATGGGTTTGATTCTGACATAGCATATTCACTTAGGGAAAGAGCTCCTCAAACTCTAGAAGATATGCAAAGCATAGTTGTTAGTGTTGAAGCTAACCTAATAGAAAAACGACCTAGAGCTAGAGCTGAAAGAAGGATGCCTATAAACGAAGAGCCTTCGGCTTTTGAAAGAAAGATGGATGCAATTATTAAAGGGATGGAAAGACTGGGAGACAGAGTAGAGACAATTGAAAGGAAGTCTTCTGGTGATGGTCAAAATGCTGTTAGAAACCCAAACTTCAGAAGAAATCAAAACCAAAATACTGGAAAAAATGTTCCTGACCAAAACATTAGGCCACCATTCCAGGAAAATTTTGTCGAAGGTTCATCTTCTGAGGAACCAACCGAGGATGTTGAAATAAATAACTTGACTGAAAACAATAATGAACCAGAAGTTTTCCTATCTCAAGATGATCAAGAAAATCACATTCTTGAAAGATTTCAAACTCATTCAGGAGAAACTTTTGATTTTAAGGAAGGATATGACTCAGCAATTTATGAAGTTCATAAATAATACAATTTGAGAAGCAGACGGATTGATGTGCCAGAAAATAGCAAACAGAAAGCATTAAAACAAAACATCAAAGGTAAAACTAACACTCCTCCTGTACAAATTCTTTCTAGAGCAAGTCCTAACCCCGCTAACCCAATAATTGAAGATGTGTCTGATAATCAACTGAATAATAAACAACTTTCCAATTCTTCTCCTCCTACCGGAAACGTAGAAGAACCAGCAGAATTTAATTCAGAAACACCTTCAACTCATAATCCCACTCATGAAAAAGAGAAAAACACTGAAGACACAAAAAATAGAGAAAATCCAACTGTTCAAAATACTAGAGCTCAAACAGAAAAATCCTTCAATCTAGAAGCTAAAATAGGCAAATTAAAGATAGATGTTCCATTGGCAGAATTAGCTAAACATGATGTCTATAGAAACCAAATCAGTAGATCCCTTAACATTACTGGAATGGATGATTTAGTAAATGTTTTTTATGATCAACCCAAATTACTTTTTGGCCCTGAAGTAAATGGAAAACCAGAAAGTGGAGGAACTCCTCCATTTTATGTGAGTTTGAATGTACATGACAAAATACTTCATAATGCCATGCTTGATTCTGGAGCGTCTCACAATTTAATGCCCAAGGCTGTGATGGAAAGATTAAACCTAGACATTACCAGACCATATAAAGATCTCTTTTCTTTTGATTCAAGTCAGGTAAGATGTTTAGGTTTGATTAAAGATTTGTGTGTTACTTTGGTACAATACCCTGCGAAATCTATTCTGATGGATATAGTAGTAGCAGATATTCCTCCCAAATATGGTATGTTGTTGTCCAGATCCTGGGGTGCCAAACTCGGAGGATCTCTTCAATTGGATATGTCATATGCTACTATTTCAGTGTTCGGTCAACCTAAAATACTATACAGAGAAACCTTGATGAAATATTTAGTCAGTAGTTAGGAGAAGCCTGAAAACTTCCCCGTCTACTCAATACATTTTGATATGGACTCATTCATCCTTTATAATGCTGAATTTTGACCTTCCTACTGAATTAGACGCACCTGAAAAAAAAACTGCAAATAAATCTACTGTTCAAATCGAAGAAATTTCGGAAAACAAAGAAACGTCAGATATTCAAGAAATACCAGAAAAAACTGAAAAACCAGATGTCCCTGTTAAGAAAGTTGTCAAAACAGTCGATGAAGATTATGAACATGAAATTATTTGGCATTTAGAATTTGATGGTTCAGTAAATAAGTT
Organism: Pinus albicaulis; assembly: GCA_034641835.2. Classification (NCBI taxonomy): domain Eukaryota; kingdom Viridiplantae; phylum Streptophyta; class Pinopsida; order Pinales; family Pinaceae; genus Pinus; species Pinus albicaulis. The sequence continues at coordinate 126,003,362 of CM076576.1, forward strand.
AGGAGCAGGAGCTGGAATTTGGATACAAAACGTTGAAAACGATCATGCTGAAGGCCATGCTTATAGATTGAACTTTAGATGCACTAATAATATGGCAGAATATGAGGCTCTTTTGCTAGGGCTTAAACATGTCAAAAAATTAGGAGCAATTAGAGTATCAATCATAGGAGACTATGAGTTAATTATTCAACAGATCAATGGTGAATGTTCGACAAAAGACCCCAGATTAAGAGAATACAGAGGAACAGTTGTGGAAATTCTCAATACTTTTCTACAGGCCCAGCTTGCCAAAATTCCTAGAAAACAAAATTTGCATGCTCATAGTCTTGCAATGTTCGCTAGCACTTGTAAATTACCTTTTGGACCTAATCATCAGTTCACAGCTGAGATTAGACATAGACCTGCTATACTAGACAATCTTATGAATTGGCAAGTATTTGTAAATAATAATTAGATAAATAATTTTTTGACCTTAGAAAATGAATTCTCTAACAGTAGTATAGATGAAGACACAACAATCAATGAATCTGACCAAATAGATGAACAAGAAATAGATATTTCAGAAGAGACTGCAATTCACATGCTTCACCCAACTAAATTCACCAAAAAAGATATGCAGGATCTGAAATAAATGGAAGTCGATGAGATTATAGAAGATGAATCTGAAATTATTAATCTGAAATATAATCATTTACCTAAAGGATTAACTCCTATGGAAGATCTTTTTGACTCTAATGACATTCCACTCAAACCCAAAATGGAACCGTTAAAAGCTGATATTGAAGAATACAATTTGGGAACTAAAGGAAATCCTAAGATGGTTAAGTTATCTAAATCTCTGCCAGCGGATCAAAAAGTTAAATATGTTGAACTTTTAAAAGAATTCCAAGATGTTTTTGCCTGGAGTTATGAACATCTGAAATCATATGATACATCAATAATTCAACATACAATACCTTTGAAACCAAATCAGAAACCATTTAAACAGAAACTTAGAAGAATCAACCCTGTGCTACTACCTTCAATTGAGAAAGAAATTAAAAGAATGTATGAAGCAGGAATAATTGCTCCTATTAGGTTTTCTGAATGGGTTTCTAATTTGGTACCAACAAGGAAAAAGACTGGAGAAATTAGACTATGTGTTGATTTGAGAAATTTAAACAAAGTTTCTTTAAAAGATAACTATCCTTTGCCTAAAATGGACCATATCTTACAAAGGGTAGTAGGTTCTTCAAGGATTTCTCTTCTGGATGGATTCTCAGGATACAACCAGATTCTGGTTCATCCTGATGATCAAGACAAAACAACTTTTACAACACCATGGGGTACATTCAAATACGTTAAGATGCCTTTTGGACTCAAAAATGCAGGAGCAACCTTCCAAAGAGAAATGGACATTGCCTTTTCCAAAGAAATTCATGATTTTATGGTCATATATCTGGATGATTTGACAGTTTTTTCCAAGACAGATCAACAAGATTTGGACCATCTTAGACAGGTGTTTATAAAGTGCAGAAAGTATGGTATTTCTTTAAATCCGAAAAAATCATTGTTTGGTCTTGAAGAAGGTAAACTCCTAGGTCATATCATTTCAAAATATGGTATTAGAATTGATCCTGAAAGAATATAAGCCATTTTGCAGATACCTCATCCCAGGAATATTAAAGAAATTCAAGCTTTCATAGGAAAGATCAATTTTTTGAGAAGATTCATTTCTAGTTTAGCTGAATTACTTAGACTGCTTACTAACATGTTAAGAAAGGATTCAAGTATTAAGTGGACAGTAGAAGCCAAGCAATCATTTGAAGAAATCAAAATGGCTTTGACCAGAACACCAGTTCTTACCAGTCCAAAATTTGATAGAGATTTCATAATTTTTTCATTTGCTTCTGAACATACAGTTGCAGTTGTTTTATTACAAAAGGATGATCAAGGATGTGAAAAACCTATAGCCTTTTTTAGTAAAGCACTTAGAGATGCATCATTAAAATACAATATCATGGAGAAACAAGCTTTTTCACTTGTGAAAGCAATTAAAGATTTCAGAATTTATATATTGTATTCTCATGTGATAGCTTATGTACCTAATGTTGTCGTTAAAGACATCTTAACTCAAGATGGAATTGAAGGCAAAAGAGGTAAATGGATAGCTACCATATTAGAATATGATATTGAAATAAGACCTACAAAACTCATAAAAGGACAAGGTTTGGCTCAACTCATGACTGAAACAAATTGCCAAGCCCTAAATATTAACGAACTGGATGACGAACAGGAGATGGCGACTCCACAAATCAGTCATACCTTTTTAGACTCACCTTGGTATGCTAATATCATTTATGTTTTGTTAAACCTACAAGCTCCTCCAGGGTTATCCAGAACGAAACAAAGGTTTTTGAAAATGACATCTTTAAAGTATTGTATTTTAGATAATGTTCTCTTTTGGAAGAATCATGATGGAATTCTATTAAATTGTTTATTAAAAGATGAAGCTGACAAGGTTCTCAATGAATTCCATGCAGGAGATTGTGGTGGACACCTCTACTGGAAGTCAACTGCAAATAAGATCTTAAGTGATGGTTTTTATTGGCCAACCTTGTTTTCAGATGTGAAGAGATTTGTAACTTCTTGCCATAAGTGTCAGATCTTTGAAGGCAAGAGAAAATTATTACCTTTACCATTGAAACCAATTTCCACCGAGAAACCCTTTCAACAATGGGGCCTGGATTTTATTGGAGAAATCCATCCTCCATCTTCTGGCCAACACAGATGGATCCTCACTGCCACATATTACTTTACTAAATGGATTGAAGCAATCCCATCCAGACAAGCCAATGATTCTGTAATCATAGGATTCTTAGAAACCAATATACTATCAAGATTTGGCTGTCCTGAGAAAATTATAACTGATAATGCTGCTGCTTTCAAGTCTAAGAAAATGATTAGTTTCTGCAATAAATATCACATCACTTTAGGCCATTCCACAGCCTATTATCCTCAGGGTAATGGACTGGCTGAATCTTCCAATAAAAGTCTCATTAATATCATTAAAAATTTATTGGAAGAAAATAAGAAGAATTGGCATAAGAAACTTACCAATGCATTGTGGGCAGACAGACTTACAACCAAAAAATCAATTGGGACCAGTCCATATGAATTAGTTTATGGTATTGAGGCTATATTTCCATCATCTTTAGGAGTTCCTATAATGAAGTTACTTCAGGAGGCTCAAGTAGAACCAAATGATATTCAGAGAAGAATAAATCAAAAAATTCACTTGCAGCAGACCAGAGAAGAAGTGTATCAACGATCCCAAGTTTTGCAGGAAAAATTAAAGAAGATGTTTGACAAAAGAACCAAAGCAGAAGATTTTCAACTGGAAGACAAAGTTTTAAGATGGGATTCCAGAAGGGAAGATAAAGGAAAACATGGGAAATTTGATTTCTTATGGAAAGGACCTTACATCATTCATGCTTTACAGGGAAATAACACATATTTTTTGAAGAATTTGGATGGTTCAGAAGCTGAGGAAGGACCGGTCAATGGTCAAATGTAAAAACACTACTTTGATCCTATTTACTAGGATGTTCTGATTCTTTAACATGTACATAATGTATCCTTTGTAATGCATCCGTTTAGAGTGGATAGTGACCTACTGGAGTTGAAGCCCAAAGGGAAGGCCCTGAGCTTCAGAAGTTTTATTATCATATATATAATAAAGCAATAAGTAGGAGAAAATTTCATGGTTGAGAGGGCAGCTGATCTATTGTTCTTGACTTTTCACAAGGAAAAGCCATCCCCAAGTGGAGCTAGTGTTAGACTCCTATACCAATAGGTGTCATATTTCATGATTGAATTGATGGGATATATAATATGTTCATACCTTTTTGTTGCAAAATTTTTCCATATTATTCAAAAAATCAAAAAATTTAAAAAATGTAAAGAGTGTATACCCTAAAAGAAAAATCAAAGGGTGAAAAGAATAAAAATGGCCAAAAAATTAAAAGAAAATGAACCCCACCAAAAGAAAGGCCAAGGAAAGTGCGCAAGTCTAAATGCCACTACTATTTCATTTTCTGTAATAAGCTATTGTGTGCAGCTTGTCAAAATCTTGCCACAATTTATGAACAGTCAAACAATTTAAGTTTGACTAGTTCATCTTTCAATTTCATGTTTTAGAGATAGAGAATAAAATCTGACCAAACTGTTTAATCTTGGCAGATAAGTAGATAGGTAGAGTTAATAAAAGGTGCTCAACAGTTTAATCTGAGCCCTTGGATGTAATAAAGTTAGAACTAGATAGATTTCCATATGTAAAAGAAAAAGTGTGATAACGGTTTGCCAGTCTAAGTGCACCCTAATAAAGAAGAAAAATGGTAGAGTAAAGTAGGTAGGGTAGGTAGATGATGTTGCAGAATTACATGTGATGATCAATGGCTTTAGATGTGTGAAATCTTTTATTTTCATCACAAAGTGCAACGGAAGACACTCCACTGGAAGAGTTTTAAAGCAAATTAAAGTCAAATTATTAACCTCCCCTTTCATTTTTCCCTAAAAGATTTTACTAATTTCCCCTAAGTACTAAGGCATTTAAAAATTAGAGGGGCTCAAGGCATTTCCTTGACTTTTGGAGGGACCGGACCCTCGGCCCAATAATTGGAAAAGCCTAAGTACTTGAAATCATTCTTCATAACATTCACTCATTTTCTAAACATCTTCTCCTAAGTCAAATCCCATTTTACTTAGGAAGACTATGCATTATTTCATAAAAAACCTTCAAAATCACATTTTATCCTAAGTTTAAGTGATCAAATGATTATAATGCAATTTGCTTTTAAATCTTCACTTTCTTAGTTATATTAATGTATTTTGAGTTTACATTGTCCCCTTGTCATATTAACATTGATTTTATTTATTAACTCCTTATAGAAATGACCTTCTCCTATTATATATAACTCCTTTTTATATAATATCCCAAAAAACCCATATATTATAGTTTTAACCAAAGTATTTAATCCCCATGTCACAACTTCATAAACCATTATTCACGCCAAAAAAAAAAAAAAAAAATAAAAAATTAATATAGTAATTGCTTTTAGTTAATCTACTCCACACACACTTATGTAGATTTCTCAAATGTATTTACACCATGGTAACAAAAACATTAACATAAGAAATACATCAATCAATTTATTTAACCACAGTTATGACATATTTATGATACTTGGGTTTAGATTTGTATAACCATCGCCTGTCACATGTTTGGTTTGATTGGAGTCATGATACGAAGTTTATAACATAAGTATGTTTCCGTGGATAAATGCAATGATTTCACATCTCCTCACAAATCCTGCCGGACTAAGGGCGCATGTCGTCGGCCATTTGGCATCCGCTCTGACTGCCAAGTCGGATGGCTCGGTTCGCATTGTATTGCCAAGGATCATGCCATTTAATGTTGACAGGTGGAGGCATTTATTTCCCAGCTTTTCTCGGTTAACACGATGGTTCCCGCGGTTACCTCGAGCCTGTAGATGGCATTTGCACCATTTCTCCTGTTCGTTTGGCTCCGGGGTTTCGTCTAGCCTACGAGGTATGACTCCGAAGCTCTTTTGCTCTACACCAGGGTTTTATTGGACCTGCGAGAACACAAAAGACTCTCCGGCGCAAGGTAACCTCTTTCCCACATACAGGGCAAATGCTATTGGAAACTTTCTTACAAGGAAACGCAAGAATTAAATCTGAAATACTATAGGATTCTAACAGTTTTGCGCGTTTTCTGTTCTATGGCTTCGGCATTCCTAAACCGAACAGGTAGCAACTTCGGTGAACATGGCTTCCGCCACCCAACAGGTTTAATCCTGAATCAATGCCGGTAATTCGTCCCATTCCAGGCTTAATGTAATTTTCTGGTTGTTTTTCTTTTAGAATTAAAAACTGTGTTCCTAACCGAGGGTTTACATTTGACTCTCCGCTCGTCTCCTTTGGCACAGAGGTCTGCTTCCTCGCACAGGCTTTCCCCGTCTACTCTCCTCAGGTAAATCCTTAAACATAATTTCTAATCCGAATATGGGTGCCTGTAGAGTTCGACTAAATGAATTTGCGTATGGGTTTTAAATTTTCTTGACAGGGTTGTTCTTTTCCTTGTGATTATTGATGCAGGTGTCTTCAAAACCCTAAGCCTTAATCTTCTGAGAAGATCTCCAGCGGTCCACGGCAATAACAGCTCTCCAGCATTACCTGCAGGTACCCCGGGTTCCATACGCAAGTAATCTTTGGTTTTAACTCCGCCTGCGGGTTGGTGCAAGAAATAATTTGGGGTAGTTCTTCATACTAGGTTTACCTAGCTCGAGTCATGTAGAGTCTGGATGGAATGTGTGCAGTGTTATTTAATTGAGTACCAAACCCTAGACATGGGTTTTCTTCCGCCTATCAGGCTGAACGGTTTACAGTTTTTTTAAGATCTGTTCACGACTGTAAATGATACATTTTCCTCTGTTTAAGCTCAGGGTTTCGCACCCATAAACTGTAAATCTTGAATTATTTCTAAACAGGATACTGCGATTATTTTTCCTTAATGTATTTCTCGGTTTAGTTTTGTCTACTGAAACTTCTGATTTGATTACCTATTGTCTCCTCTCAATTTACTGGTTCTTTTAGCATGTACAGTACTCATGTATAAATATGTATATTTTTCTTGTTTTCCTACTAAAGATTATAATGTTTTCAAGATTCTTGCTAGCTTGAAGATCTTAGAGGGTTAAAGTCTAATAATTCTCTCCTCTGTTTCCGCACTAAAATTAGAGAGATAAATACTATTTTCCAGTTTACCTTGTTAATAGGTATGAGCGGAACTCAGTCTGTCATTTGAGGTCGTGGCCGCCTCTCCGAGGAAATGAATCCAGTCTTTACACGTTTTTCCTTAAGTTGAGCTGGCTAAATTAATCTGTGGTTACGGTAGGGTTTGGCGTCTTTCACTCAAGATTTGACAACTAATGGAACACACTATTTCTATCTTCATGTTTTAGGCATTCTACCAAATGATTTCTTCTCTTGTTATCTCTATTTACAACAGTAAGGTTTGCATGTTATGGAATTAATTAACAAAATTAATACTCCGCTAGTTCAGACTCATGCAGTAATCCTTTGTTTTCAGAATTTTCCTTAACACAAAAAATATCTATTTATATACATTTCAAACTCACTTGTTTCTCAGAAAAACTCAATATAATTAAGGTTCTTCAACTAATCCATAACTGTTCATGGTCAACCCTGTCCCATATAAACTTGTTATTCATATAAGTAGTTCTTCCCTGCATTTTAATATACTTGACCAGTATCTCGTATTCAAATGCAGTGTTAAAATAAATCTAGCTGCTACTTAGAATTTACTGACAGGATTCTGTTTACTTATCTGAATAGAGGCGAAACTCCTTATTCTGACTGCGGTCCTCCCAACCGTTAAGAGGGGCAATAACGTCCACCTCTTTCCCCCGAGCTCTAGGACAGTGCCACGGAATTCAGTGGATATTCTTTTCTGCTGAGACCTCAGGATAGTTAAATCCAGTCTACAGGCAGCAAGAACCCTTGCCCTTAGGGTTGCAGAAGTCAGTTCCACTGGTTTCTCACCAGCTCAAGAAATACTTCACCCTCAGCCAGCAATGCACAGAACCCCTACCCCCCTTCTGGAATTCCTTTTATTCCAGAGGATAGGTAACTGTTTTCCAACTGTTTTTCCAACCACTTCCTATTCCTGGAAAACTTCACCCACAGTCTCAATAAAGAAAGGTTTTCCCCTTTCATACCTTATTTTTCTGTTTTATTATTTAACTTAGTAATTAAATCACACTTTATGACATTAGTAAATTTTCCATTAAGTTTCCCTGTCCAAAATAATAATAAAAGAAAATACAATTAAAGAGAATGATTAAACCAAACAGTCTTTTAACCAATTATAAATAATTGTCTTTTACTGGGGTGTCACACCCCACTTATTCAAATAAAAAACCCACTTTATACTCCCTTTTGGTTAAAATATATCTTTACATATTATTCCCGCCCCCTATGGTAAATAAATCATTTTGATTTAATTACTATATAATAAAATATTCGAAAAATGATTTAAACATATTTTATATATGTTTGAAACAAAAAATAATACATATTTCCTTCCCCGACTCCCCTTCAGGAATTAATTAATCCCCACGATTAATTAAGAACCTAACCTGCCAATTAAAACGCTCCTGATGTGATTAATTGATAATAAATTGCGTCGGGCCCTCCTATTAACTCCCCGTCAACTTCATGTCCCGAACACCGTTCGATCAGCCGCTCCAAGATTAATAGCTATTGATAATTCCGCTGGCCATCCCCGATCCGAACAATAACGCGCGAAATGACGGTGGCTTTCAAATAGTACCATGGCCACGTGTCATTCGTTTTGTGGAATCGTTGCCCATCCGCTCAATACTGCCTTCCCTCAAAAGCGGTGCGAAATAAACCGCTTACCACCTTCCCCCCCGTGACTCACCTGTCGTACATACTGACGTCATTTATTAAAATAATAAAAAATTGGCCACCCTTTTGACTTTGCGAATAAAACAATTATCCCCGTGTCTTTTTCATCATTTTGTACGCAGAAAACGACCACGTCCCAAGCAGAGAAATTTCAAAAAAGAAACACCAACTGTCAAGCACCCTTAACTATACTTTGTTGAGGACTATTGCATACCAATAATCCAGAGTTCGTCCGCCTCAACCAGTACCTGTCCAAATTACTGTACATTCCCGAAAACAGGTATTTACCCTAATTTCAACTGAACTCCGTTAGAATCTTGGTTTTTGTTTAAAGAACTCTATATAGAAAACTCAAACAAGATTCTAAATTGGTCTCCCTGAGTTCCCAAAACCACAATTGAATCCCCAAAACCTGAGATTGTGCCCATTTCTTCAAAAACCCCGCAATTCATTTCTGAATCCACAAGAACCAGAAATGGAGATTCCCTTGGCTTTAAATGTCGCCCCATTGAACGCCCCTCACAGAGACTTGGATTATTTATCATTAGTCGACAGAGATTTCCAAATTAAAGACCTGGTTTTTAGTGATAGTCCTCTTCGAATTTTCTGTCGCTGCAAAGACAATTATTTGTTTGGCTTGGATAGGATTGGGTTATGGGAATCTAATCTTCCCAGGTACCTCTTTCCCTCTGTCCATATTTTTCCTGAGATAATCCATTACTTTCATGCCAACTATGATCCTAACCAAAGAGCAGTCTTATCCCCGATTCAAGATGTCCTCTTCCCAATAACTGCTCAGTCTATCAATGAGATGCTACATTTTCAACCTGATCAAGCCCTCACTCCCCTGTCCATGGGAGAATTACTTGAGAAATCCACTAAACTATCCCATGAAGAATTAAGCCACATCTGTCAGACCTTTATGTTTCCTGATCATCAGCCTAAAGGCCCTCCCCCTTATGGGTATGCTTTTTTCACTGAGGAGGGTAGACTTGTTTTGGATATGATATCCTTTATAATGGGCTTTAATACTAGTGAATATTTTGACCATTTAATTCTAGTATTATTGTCTATTTTTACCCCTGGACAGCCTCCTGCTGTCAAGTATGACTTTGCATCCTACATTGCAGACAAAATCCATGATCAATTCATGAGATTAGAGAATGAGAAAGTGTTCAAGTATTCTTCTGTCATTTACCATCTCATGCTCTATTACCAGTCAGAAAATTTCCCTTTCTATATCAAAAAGCTTGATGCCAAAGGGGATCCTAGGTCTATTATCTTTTGGTCAGCCATCACTCATAGTTCTCGAGATTCTCCCTATTCCTATAATGATTTCATTGATATGTTTATACACCCTGAAACCACCTTGTTGACAGGAGTTTCTCCTCCAAGACTCAACAATGAAATCAAGAAAACTTTACAGCTCTCAAAACAATACAAAGTTGGTGATTGGTACTTATACCAAAATCACACAGAAGTCAGAATATATGGATGTGAATTATGTCCATTCAAATTTCCAAAATATGTCCCCATGAGACTCTTTGCATTAGAGTATTTCAGGCAGATGAACAACTCTGATATAATTCATTTTTGTAATGCAAAGAAGAAGGCTCAACTCCGGATCAAAAGTCAATTAGGTCCCTTTATCTGTAACTCTAGGGATGCAGGGGAAGAAGCTGAAAAGATATTAGAAGACCGTTTCAGATTACAAAAGAGTTTCTATTGGGTACCTTATGACCCATTCAGCTTCATTTGTGATAAAAGAATGAAAAATAAATCAACACCATACATGCATCAAAGAATCCCAGAGATTGAAAAATATGCTAATACAGATGAATGGATAGAAGGAACATTGATAGAGCGGGATAGTGAGCAGGTCAATGTAGACAATGTTATGAAAGATCTTGAAAAGATGCTTGACCTAGACTCTTTTGCACAGGTACCAAGATCAGAGGTTGGTCCTTCCTCAGCTGGAATTTTTCAGTAGAAGTTACAAGAAAACATTGGAGTATCATCCAAGGGAAAAGAGAAAGAGGTTGATATACAAGTTAAAGAAACATTCACTATGACAGAACAACCTCAAACTTCCAAGGGACAGGATCAAGTAAAGGTTTATTTTGTTAAAACCAATCCAATAGAAATGTCAATTTTGTAGACTCCATTAAATATAGAAAAGGGAAAAAAGAGAGATGCTGAAGCTGCTACCCCTCTCACTGGATCTTCACAACAGCCTCAAGCCAAGAGACAGAAATTGAATACTCCTCCAGAAGTAGAATCTATTGATGAAATCCTTGATAGTCAAGGACAAGAACAATTGGGCAATCAAAAAATAGGTACAGTCAGTGGAGCATCCACTACCTCACAAAGGAAAGAGCTACAAAAGCAACAGAGTGTTGAAATATCTTCTTTCAAAACACCAGTTAAAGATGCAGGAGATATAAAGAAGACATTTATCAATATAAAATCCAGGAACGATCCTTTAAGAATCCAGGTTTATAATCAATATTTGAAGATGGCTCCTAAGAATCAAGAAAGATTGATGTCAACTTATGACATTCAACAAGGCAAAATGATAATGAGTCACTTCAAACCCAAAGTGCAGCAACCTCAAACAACTGCAGATTATATCAGAACAAATTTTGAAGTCTTAGCAAAGGATATTCATCCTTTAGATCAGATTGAGTTACATAAGCAGACTGGTGAAATGATCTATTCTACTTTGACTGATAAGGCAATGGCAGCTCACAGGATACAGGATTCTTTGGAGAACACTAGTACACAATTGCAGCTTGAAAAGGCTTCTTCTCAAGCCAAAGACAACAGGATAAAAACATTGGAGGAAATAATTATTGGATTAGGTCACAATCCAAAGGATGTCAAAGGTATAGAAGCTCTAATCAAGAAAAAAGATGATGACATTGCATCTTTGAGAAAGCAGTTGAAATTGCCAGCTTCAAGACATCCTCAAACTGAAGAAGTAATAAAGAAGAATTCTGAAGAAGAAATAATGGACTTGCTTTTGAGGCTAAATGAGCAACTGACTGAAACAGAAAAAGAGCTTGAACAAGCATTAAAAGACAAGCAGTCCAGTGTTCCAGTATCTACAGCAGAGGTTATCACAGGTACAACAAATCAGCCAACAGGTCAACCAACAGAGCCATCACAAGTAAATACTTCTGATTTAAATTCTGAAGAATTAGTAAAGCAAATGAATGACTTGAAACTGCAAGTAACAAAACTTCAATTCACAAAGTTACAGCTTATTAATTTGGAACAAAAATATGATATTTCAAAAATGACTGTTGCTGACAAAACAAGAGAAGTCAAAAATTTGGAAAAAATGGTTAAAGCTTTGGAAAAGGATCTCACATTGGAGAAACCTTTAAGAGAAATAAATGACATTCTTTGGGATAATATTATCCAGTCGATAAAAGATATTTGGTCTTCAATTCAGATAATATACGAGCAGAATGATTTGGTCAAAGTAGCTCTGGATGAAGTTGAAAATACACGAGAAGAATTAGGAAATAGGCCTGAGGAATCCAATCAGCTCATACAATTTCTAAACACCCAAACCAGACAGCAACTTGCAGATCAGGGTATTCAGGACAAAACTGGAACAATCTTAGAGATAAAAAGAGTTTTTACTAAAATAATTCTTATGCAAAATTTAGAACGAAGGTGCTTTGACATGCAAGGAGAAATCATTGCTTTCAGAGAAAGGTTTGATGTTTTATTGAATAAAGGGTTGCCCAGCCCTATGATTTCAGAAGATAAAATAATGGACCTAGAAAGTTATGTTGAGAAATTGGACAAACATTCTCACAATCAAGCCAGTTCCTCAACCATTTCATCAGAAGCAACATTACCTACAGGAAGGAATCTTCATGACAGATTAGAGAATTTGTTTTATCTTGAACATGAAGTAAAACATTTGTTTCCAAATCAACCTAATTTCTTCAGATATACTGAGGCTGATGAAACATTAAGGAAGCTTCAACGAACCAGAATAGCAGAAGATAAATGGTGGGAAGATCTGTTGGAACTTTTGTAAAATTTATCCTTATATGAAATTTTGCCTATTTACTACAGTATAAGGGATAAAGGGATAAACAAAGGTCAAAGAGTATCGGTTCAGTTAAAAGTGTATCAGTAAGGACAAAGAGTATCAGTGAAGCAAGGCAGTTAGAAAAAAATTACTGAAGAGGACAACAATGAGCCAAAATATAGGTCTTGCCTCTAGCACATTCTCAAAAGGAGGAAACAGCACAACATCAGTTGCTTTTTATCTTATCTACGAGACCATTTGTCTCTATTTTTATTGTAACTTATTTGTGAGTCATCTTAGATTATATCTCGTTTTGTTAAGAGATATTTTGTATGATTTTTTGTATAAATAAGCCCTCAATCGAATTATTGAGGGTGGATTCTTATACTCTGATGTAACATTGAATATTTTGGAATAAAGAGCTTTTGGAGAAATTTTTCGTGGCAAAACTGGACAAGGAATTGAGGCAGAAGACTTTTCTCAGGATTCATGTGTCAAATGAAGGATCAATAAGTCATCTCTATCCCATGTTTTGAAGTTTTATATTTGTTTACAATATCATCTGTGTTTCATTATCTTAATATTTAACAAAAATGATTAAATCAGAAAGTACTTAGGTGTAATCTGATTTCAGTCGTTATTATTCTAAATGTTTTCTTCTAAACTGGTTTAAACAACGAATTCTTAATTGCTCCTGTTTGTCTAGTTCATACATATTTGGTTATTTAGTAAAGAATACTTAACTGCTCTTTATTGATAATCAATCTATTTCTATTCTCTTGAATGTGTTGAAAGATTCTTTATTGCCTTTCATCCGTTTGAATTCCATTCCATTCACTTTAGATCTATAATTGTTTCTAGTTTGATTATCTTGCCCTGATAAACTATCTTTTGTTAAAAAACTTAAGCCAGTGCAGCCAATCTTTTGACTCCATTAGCCCAATGGATTGAAACTATTTGATCTTAATCTCAGCTAAAGAATTCCATCAACCTAAATTCAAACAAAACCCCTGGACTTTATAACTAGCCTAATACCTCACAAAACAAAGCTAAATTTTAGAGAGAGCCCTCTCTGGGTACAGATTGGCTAGATTCTGTACCTAAAGGTTGGTTTGTGGTTACCTCGGACCCCTTTCCTCTTCCAACAACTTCAAGGAAAATCTGAGTGATAATAGGTTCTCCCATTCTTTGCCAGTTTTTCTTGGGTAGGCATTTTCCTTTGATCCTAATTCAAGGATGACTTAGTCCATTTCATAGTCTCTAATATGTGCAGTCATGTGCATCTCTCGACTAGTCCTTTTTTTGTTCTTGTATAGCTTGTTCACAGTTTTAACCTCTTGTTGTGAGGAAAAAATTTCTGCGCATCTATCTATTAATGCTTGGAGATTCTCTTCTTCCTTCTGGTTGTGTTGCGACTTCATACATGCCTAAAGGAATGGTTTAACTGCATCATCTGATTTTGGGTCTACCAAAATATTTGAGGTAGATTCTTCATCTTTGGCCATCTCCCTCTGAGCTTCCATGAAGGTTTCTTTCTCCTTTTTCAGATCTAAGCCCTCCTAATTAGTGACTTAGTTGTAGCTTTTTCCTTAGCTCCTCCAATGGAAATGTCGCTGCGCATGATCACATTGATACTTAGCCCATCATCTCATGGTTCTGCCTTAACCCGTTGTACATTATGCGTGGGTGTTTTTTTTTTCTCCTACATTTTTCTATTAGCACCAGGTAGTCCTCAATGTATTGGTCGAACTACCTACAATATCTGTAGGACTGGTGCACAAGGTTCGAGAAGTCTTGTGCATAATGTCCCATGTCCCCACAGTTGTAGCAGATCAGTTGCCCTCATCCTCGACTTGCACTTCCACCTCTTCCTCCTCCCCTTACTCTTGCGGGGGATCCTCCCCTCCTAAAGGGAGATAGTGGTGATGAGGGGTTAGCCTACACCCTATATAGGTTTCCCCTATCTACCATTAGGTTGAGTGTTCAGCAGGTTTGTTCGTCGTGTCCTACAGATGAGAAGAATATGCACCACTGTTGTTTTAATTCTGGAACATAAGCACCTAGTCGTGGGCAGCGATCTGTATCATGTCTTCCCGCTAACCGACAGTCGGCGCACCACAAAATGGGGCTACTAGGTCCAGCCATTTCCCTAGGGCGTAGAGGGCTTGGCCCCCTAGCTTGCATATAATATGATAACGAAGGGCATTGATCCTTAGTATGGCCCGACACCCTACAACGTATGCACCAGACATCCAGGCTAGCTTCCTTACCCAGACCCTTCCATAAGTTCCAAATTTATAAGTGCATTGCCTCTAGCTAGCTCTAGATCTGTAGTGTCGCTAACTGAGTATCGTCTCTCGATGCAGCTTCTAAATTCATGGCAATCTCCAAAGAATCTTCCTGGGAGTAGATATTCTGCTGTCCCATAGGTCTGCACAGATGTGGCAATAACATGGCAATAAAACATTCCTTCTGCTGCTTGTCCTCGTAGACAAATCCCCCATCACTGATGACCTTCTTCAATCATTGGTTAGCTTCCTAGACGGACTCTGTAGGTTCCTACTTGAAGTCCTTCAATTCAACTACACATTGAGAGTACGATTTAGTCTTTTGGAACTGCTGCTTTAGGGAGCCCTTAATATTTTTTATTGACGCGTTCACGTGTTGACTAATGTATCCCATAAACCAGTCCAAGTCCCTTCCTTCAAAGGCTATGGATAGCTGCGGTCTTCTTACAAAATCATTATTAATTTTCTGCGCAGTCCATACAGACTCTGCTACAAACCATAATCAATTCATATCCTCATCCCCCACACCCTTATAGGTAGGTTGTTTCATGTGCGCAACCATATCATCCCCAGGTGGTGGCGGAGGTGGGGTAGGAGAATTCTTACCCTTGCATGGGTTTGATGATGGCATAGCCGGGGGATTGGTTCCGACTTGCGCAGCCCCACCTTGGTTAAAATTAGGTGATTCCCTTAAGGGACTGTATACTGCTCTATCTCCTTCTTGATTAACCCAGTAGTATTTACCACTTTGTGTCATACTTCCACTCTAGTCGGAGGTCATTCACTCGGTGTGGCCACACAGGACACCCTTTTCACACAATAACATCTTAATCAACAACAACAGGGTTTGCAGGAACTTACCTCTAAATCCTTTGAAGAACCTTTGCTCTACTTTTGAATATGACACAAACTGATCAACTGCAAATTCTGTTACGAATCCTCTCAAAATACTATCAACCTAGTTTTCTACAGTCATGGTGATCTTGTTATCAGTCTTTTCCAATCGCTGCATTAATTCAGGGGTCCACTGTGTGGCCTGATTTCTTTCCAACAGATCTAGAACTTCGCCAAACATGCTAGCCACTCTTGCAATTCGTGTGCAAAGGATACGAAGAAGATTTCATGCACCTTTGTAAAAATGTACTTTTTTTTCCACTCTTCAACAGATAGCTTCTTAATTCTATTCTCTTTTAGGGAAAACTCTTGAATCTGTTTTTCGAACCATTCCTCGAGCTCAGGCTTCAATGGTTGTCAATGACCCCATGGCATTACCCAATCTCTCTCTCAAAATGCTCCCAGTCCCGGCAATAGAACCTTTTTTTGGCTTAAGGGGTCTTGACCTAGGTTCGGTTTTAAGGTTTGCCAACAAACCCCTGTACTACTGGCCCTTTCGGTAATGACCTGTTTGCGCAGGTCAAGGTCTGACCCGAAATAGTATGGGAGGGTGCTGGAACTAGGTTTCCGCACCCTGAGAGAGAGAAAGTTAATTGAAGTGGGTCCCCTTAGATCAAACAGACCTGTGTAGGAGAAGCCTTAATACGGAAACCCTTAACAGTATATCAGTAGAGAAAAGATAATAATTGATCGGATAACATATAACTGGAGAAGAGTAATTAAACCAAATCTATGAATTCATAATATCGCATCCATGTGCGCATCAGTAAATCATGAATATTCAGGGAGCAAGTGTAATCTTAGAAATAACATAAAGCGTAGCCGATAATCATAAAACAAAAACACTTAAATATCATAAACAATATTCTCATTCACTTGTATCCAAATCCAACTTACATACTTTATCTACCAACCCGCGCACATAGCCAGCGGGGTCCGCACACAGCAGGACTCAGGGTCTCCGCGCACACAGCCAGCAGGAGCCCGTACCGAGACAATCAACACAAAATATCCACAAGTTTGTATCCAAGCTTAATCCACACTTGGCCTATCTCTAGACTCGATTTATCCATCGATTTATAACATATTAGCTTGTGCTACTCTATGGTCTGGAAACCATGGTTTGCACACTCCTGTTCTACCCTTTGACCATTTACAATTCATTGGAGGCTTTGACCCACCCCAAAGCCCCTGCGCTAGACTAAATATTACAAAATATTACAAAACTGGACCAAAAATGTGCTTAGGAGACCTCGTTCCAACAACTATTGTACACCTTGCCTATTATTTTGTAAAATATTGCTTTTATTGTTTGAGATTATGCCAACAATACACTGTCGGTTGAGACATCGATTTTGTAAATCATTTTGTAATTTAGTGTATAAATACTTTACAGTTTGAAGTATTAAGGGTTGATTGTTGAGTATAATTTCTGCTAAGCATTTTAATTCTATGGTTGCTGGAAGCATCAATAATACAAGGACATTCTTCATAGGATTCATGTGGTGTACCGATTGGTGATGTTTTTCTTCTGTTAATGTGTTATTCATTTTTTTTCTTTCTTTTTAATTTTTGAAAATCTTAATTACATAACAGAAACTATGATAATAGGATATGTTATAAATAGCACCCTATTATGGCTATTTGTAATTTACATGTTTTCTATTGAAGTCAAATTGAGGAATACCTCATTGCTCCTTAATTTCTACTGAACTCACATTTCTTCCATTTCATAATTCATTTAAAATCCTAAAAGATCCTGTTAGTGCAACCTAGCTTTTCCTGTGAAACTCATTCAAAGTTTGATGCAAATCCAGTTAATCTGTAGACTCCATAGCCCAATGGAATTATAACAATTTAATCAACCAAACAATCCAAATCAAACAAACAATCAATACAGTGATAACTAGCCTAAAATTCACACAAAACATAGCTAAGTTTTATAGAGAGATCCCTCTTTGAAGCTGGTAGGGCTAGATCCTAGCTTCCAAAGTGGTTTTTATGTTTTACTCTGTGTTTATTCTCACAATCTTGTAAATTATTGAACGATAACATAGTGGCAACCATACTAGGGACAATTGAAAATATTCTAATTTTCTTCGAATTCGTTACCCTGGTTAAGAAAAGTGTATGATAGGAATATTTCGAGAGATTGTTTCCTTTTCATTTTTTTTTGTAAATAATAAGTGTGTGTGTGTGCCTTCGATTTTAATTATGGCTCCCAAAATATCTTACACTAGATCTCATCCTGATTCAAAGCCTACAGTTATTGTTGACGATCCTGGAAAATTGCCGAGAAGAAAAATTATAGCAGAGAGCCAATGAAGTAGCAATCCTCCCCAAAGGGAAAATTCTCTTCCGAGGGATTTTATTACTCCACAAGACATTGAATTTGATTCACCTTTTGAACATAGTTTTTTTATAACTAAGTCATCCAACTGGGTAGATCAAACTGTGGTAGATCAATCCACCTTAAGACGTCATTATATTGAAGTACAGTTTGCCCAACCTGATATTGACCTTCAAATTATTCAAGTTTTTGATAAATTTCAAGGTTTAGCTTTAGGTATTGACATTTATGTTCATGAGGCATATGTCCAAAAATATGTTGAACTCTCTGCCCTAACTTCTTTTGTAGTTTCATCTACCTCATCACAATCTGTTCATACCAGATCATCTAGTCCTACCCCTTATGTAGTTTCCACTACTACCCCTATAATTTATCATCAAGAAAATCAAAACCTATCTTCTCCCCAATCCTCACCGACAATACAACCTTCACCTTCACCAAAACCTTAAGCTTCATTTCAACCTCCACCTCTGATTCAAGCTCCACCTTTCATCCAACAACCACCTTTGATCAATCCACATATTTTTCATCCTCATATACCTATAATGGCAACCAAATATGCTCCACTTGTTCTTCAAGGTCCTTTGGAAAACATTCCTTAGGCCTATCAAACTAGGATTCCACAGTTTGATAGAACTGGGCCTATCACTTCCCAACAACATGTAGATAGGATGAATGATAGTTTTGACTTTCAGGAAGTAGATGAGGAAAATGCCAAAATGAGGTTGTTTGTACAAAGTCTCACTAGAGAAGTTAGGAAGTTGTTTAAAGCCTTGCCACTTCCTAGCATCAATGACCTCCCTGCATCCCATCAGTCATTCCTTAATATATGGGAAGTAAAAAAGAACCCTCTTCAGATTCTATCAAAATATGAAAGTATTAGGAGGGCACCTTGGGAAAGTGTCCAGGATTAATGCACTAGATTCAATAGTGTATACAATGCATTTCTTGCAAACATTAAACTACCACAAGGTCTAGCCTTAATAAAATTACCACATGGCTTTGAGGCAAACATGTCTTATCAGCTGAGAGAGAGAAACTCTTCAACATTAGAAGAAATGCAAAGGGATGCAGTGAGTGTAGAAGCCAATTTGTTATCCAAAAGTGCTAGGATAAGAACTGAAAGAACAGTGAACATGAAAGAAGAACCCTCAACTTCTTTTTATGATGCCAAAATAAATTCAATAGTCAGAACAATAGAAATAATGATGGAAATGATTAATCTAACAAAAAGGGTTGCTCCTAGAGAAAACCAGCCCACACCTCAAAATCGTAATCAAAATGTTAGAATAAATTCTCCCCAAATCAAACAGAGGGAACAAAGGGGACCAAATAAACAAATTAGACCTCCATTTCAAGAGAATTATGCTGATGATGATGGGGAAATTGTAGAAGAGGTAGAAGATAACCAAATAAATTTGATGGGTATTAATGATGATGAAACCATTTTTCTCACTCAAGAAGAACAAGAGCTTTTTCAACTTTCCCAAACTAAGATTGATTCATACGAATAAGATGATTACAAGCATGGGTTTGAAAATGCTATTATGGAATTCCATAGGCAATATAACATTAGGAGTAAGAAAACTTCAAATACCCCCAATAAAAATAATTCTGAGAGTCCTGCTAAGAAAACCTCTAATGTTGTTGTTAAGAAAATCACAGATAATTTTGCCAAGAAAGTTGTTGATAGTTATGGAAAAAAAACAGTAGAAAATCCTGCCAAAACAATAGTTGATAATACTTCCAAAACTACTCAAACTGATATATCAACCACCATTCAGCAAAAAGAACCCGTATCAAAAGAAATTGCTGATAAATCTGATTTTCTAAACTTGAGTAAGATTCAAACATCATTCAACGTTGAGAATGAATTAGAAAAACTAAAAATTCACATTCCTCTAACAGAGTTAATGAACAAAAATCTATACATATCTCAAGTGATGAAAGCTCTAAACATAGGGGAAAACATAGACACTATTAATTTGAATGATGATCAACCTGAACTCTTATTTGGGCCAAAAGTTGATGGAAAACCACAGGAAGGAGTTGTTCCTCCATTCTATGTTAGCCTAAATGTTCATGATAAGATTCTTCATAATGCTATGTTAGATTCAGGTGCTTCACACAATTTAATGCCCAAATATGTTATGAAAAAACTTGAACTTGACATTACTAGATCTTATAAATATTTGTATTCATTTGATTCCAACAAAGTAAGATGCCTAGGTCTCATCAAAGATTTGTGTGTTACTTTAGCTCAAATCCCATCTAAAATTATAGTAATGGATATAGTGGTTGCATATATACCCCCTAAGTATGGCATGTTGTTGTCACGCTCATGGGGAGCAAAATTACAAGGGACCCTACAAATGGACATGACCTTTGCTACCATACCAGTGTTTTTTCAGCAAAGAATATTATATAAGGAAACTTTGATGAAATTCATGGTGATTAGTCAGGATAAACCACATAAATATCCTCTTTACTCTATCCAGTAATATTTATAATCTTTCATTCTTTATAATGATGGATTATCAATACTCAGGTTACCAATGCAGAAACTGATATTTGTGAAACAGATGAAAACCAAACACAAATAGTGGAACAAAATACTCAGCTTCAATCTCTTTCTAACATGAGCTTTGATGGATCTTGTAGCAGAGAGGGTTCTGGAGCAGGAGTGTGGGTTAAAAACACAGGAAACAATCATGCTAAAGGTCATTCATACAAGCTCAATTGTCAATGTACCAATAATATAGCCATGTATGAAGCACTTCTATTAGGATTGAAATTGTTGAAAAAATTGGGTGCCAAAAGAATTTCCATTCATGGGGATTATGAGTTAATCATAAAAAAAATTAAAGGAGAATACTGTTACACTAAAATTTGTCACCATGATGTTTTAGTACTCTCTTGGAAGTCTAGAACATCAAAGTTCCTAAAATCAAGCCTTGAAATTGAGAGAAAAGCTCATAAAAGTCTTAAAAAAACTTGTTCCACACTTTCTCTTAGCATTGCCTGCAGTGTCGCACCTTTTTGTTCTAAAGCATGCGGAGCTAAATGCACTTTTTCTTCATTAAAGGTGCGGACCCCTGTAAAAAGTAAAACAAAGGCGGAAAGTAACATTTAGAAGCCCAGCAGTCAAATCTGGAAGCTTCTAGAAGCAATTATCTGATCGAAGGTTCGCTCCTATCATGTATGTTCATTCCTCCATTATGGGAGCCTACCCCTTGATTTATGGAGCCCAATCCCTTCAAAAGAGAATTCTATCCCTTCTTATGTGGAACCATAACCTCCTCTCTTTTCCTATAAATTGAAGCCATAGTGCAGCTTCAAAGGTTAGAGTTAGTGAGTTAGACTTTGAGAATTTTTGAGGAGAAATGTTGTAGAGAATCATACTCTCTTAATTGATCATTATGTGGGAATGATTACACACCCATGTGCATTTTAGCTGAGAGAGTGCAAATCTTGTCAGAGTAAAGGAAATGCCTGTTCCGGACCCCAAGAAGGCCTGTATGACATCAAGGCGGACACGGTTGTAAGGCTCTTCTTCATCAAAGATAATACGAATGAATACCGTTTTCTCAATGAGTTATTTAATTAAGTAGCTTATTTATCATGTTTTATCAATGGGTTATTTAATTAATCATCGCATTTCTTGAATTCCTTGATCATCTTGATAGATGTTTGGTTCATGAATTAATTTTTATTATGCAGGTGCTTTTGATCTTTTCTTGTGTTTGTGATTGCCGATCCTTGACGACGACTTTCTTCAAGCCACTGGAAAGAAGATCAGCACTGGACTACAAGTACATTTCCAAATCCCTGTTATAGTTAATTCCAAATCAAACAATATCTAGAAAAAATAGTTTTTATTTGTCCGTTTGTTGCTAGCTGTCCATAGAAAACTTGGGAGGTCTGTCTTGTCAGCAAGAACAACTTATCCATCCAACAAAATGGCGACCATATTGGGGAATAGATCTTGAACTTTGATTTCTTTTATTTTTGACTTATGAATTTATTTTTTCTGATTTTGATTGATTTATACTGGCTTGGGTAGTTTATCCCTATAGAATCCTTGATAAATGTTTTAGAGTTCTTTATTTTTTCTTTTAGTTTTCCGATATCCGCGCTTTTCTTTTAGAAACAGTGCAGGCATCTCTGCTCTTTTCTTGTATAAACAGTGCGGGACCGCACTTGTTTACACTGAATTCTGTGGATCTTGTGAAAATTTTTGGAAAATCTTAAAATCCTCTTTTATGGATTAGTTTGTTAGATTCTCAGTGTATACCCAGACTTGTATCTTCTGTCAGAAAGCTTTGATTAAGATTTTATTTCAACATTTTTTAGTTTTGAATGATTTTCTGAAAGATCTGCATGTTATAGTGATTTGTGTGTTGTCTTTATCCCGCTCAAAGATTAGAAACTTTGGTATACCTTTAGATCACTGGTATTTCCTTGCTTTCTTGCTGAGTTTGACATCATAGCAGAAATTTTTTTATGAGATTTAGATCCCATTTTCTCATTTGCAAATCTTTAAAAAACTTTTTTTGATAAGTTTGGAATTTCACTTAAAAAACCAAAATTGGGTTTTTTTTTTAGTGCTTGCTGATCCAAGCAAAGAATTTCTTAGTTAGATAACAAGCTAAGCAAGACATCCTCAAAATATTTAAAGTTTTAATTCAGATTTAGTCTTTAGAATTTTTAGATCTCAAGATTAGTGTTTTTAGTTTTGAGTATTATTTCTAGAAATTATAGTGTTATTTTGAAGAAAAACTTTGTTTGTAGTTTCGATCTTGAATGATAAAGGGATTTCTTATTGAGCAATAGATCATTTTGAGTTCTCATGAAATTAGATTTCTTTTCATTTATTCTTGTTTGAAGGAAAGAATTGTTTTAAAAGATTGCATTTCTCAACTCTTCCTTTAGATAGAATTCATTGAAAGGAAACAAATTGTTTCTCATAATAGATGCATTTTTAGTATGTTTTGAGTCGGGTCACTACATATCATCAGTTTCACTTTCGCACCTATTGTCCTAAGAAATAGCCTTTTAAAATCAACGCTTAAATTAAAATCAATCTAGTAATTTTTATATTTCTAGGGCTCTTTTCACCAATATAGCTTAAGCTAGTGTCTTGGAGTAGGGAGTAATTAACTCTCCAAGACAATTAAAAAAAACAAGTAGTTGATCTTGCGGTAGGAAAAAAATCCAATAGTCGCTTGTATGCTCTGGGAAGCTCCTCTTAAAGGAGTCAAGCACGAGGTCATATCTGAACCAGTGGGATAATCAATTCTATCTCATTGGGAACGATAGAAGATATGCGCGTATTAACAACGGTAAACCTCGGATAGACCATTGTCGAGGAGCCTGGGGTCACTTGTCGGTATACCTTGGATTATGTCAAGGAGCCTTCAAGGGGATTGAGCTTTGTTACTCTGCCCTTGCGCGTATGTCAGATCGTAGACTGTTCCCCCAGGTATATTAGTTCCTATTGGTAACCATAGTGGCCATAATCTTTACGATTTTTTCCTAAGGTGACGGTGGAGGAAAGATCCCACCGTACTTGGAGTAGACATCGACTAGACTCACTTGGACTCTACGGAGGTTTATCTTCACTTGAGATGGTTTAAGTGGAGAAACTTGTACCAGTCTGTTTCATTAAGCAGGTTGTCGGGGTAACTGTTCCAACCGCCCTTTCTACATTAAAATACTACGATGTTGGATTTCATCACCAACTAGTGTTTTTAGTGTGGGAAGTTATTGTTTGTGTGTTGTTTGATCTCCTAGATTTTTAGGCGTGTGATTCATTTGTTTGTTTCCTTAGCGACTCTAGGCGTTTTCACTGAAATTTTCTTTGATTGCGTGTGATTAATAATTTTTAATCGTGGCTGAATTACCAATACAATCACGTAGACTCCAGGGGAAACCCCCTTGTGTATACACCAAGCCAACTTGAAGGGTTGAGAGCTCTAGTATCGCCTGGTGTCAATTAGATCAACAAAAACAGGAGAATCATCTATAGTTATTCATCCTGTTTATCAATCAAAAACAACATAACATATTCAAGAGCCAATTTCAATTTCCGAAGTTACTGATAGTATTTATCCTTCCAGTGAATTAGCTGAAGAACCTGAAATTTCTGAGCCAAACAATGAACCTACTGTATTGGAACCATCTTCAAGATTTGTTACTCCGACTTTCAGTGATCCTGGTTCACCTAGGGTAAGACATCGCATTACTGAAAATCTTCCTTCTGACCTCATATGTATTGAAGAACTTGTTGGTCCAGACGAAGACGTAACTCTTCCTGAAACCCAAGAAACTTTGAATCTTAGGGAGCATGAATCAATATTCTACAGTCCTTTTAGAACTGAAGTTTAGTATTTATCATTGACAGATTTTTTACAAAACCCAGGTCTTACTTATTCACCACCCCGAATTCCTTTTCATCCTACACCGAGAGGTTATTATCCTTCATCAGCTATGTCAGGTGAGTCATCTATTTTTTCCCAATCTCCGGAAACATTTTTATACGGTGGTCCATCTATTCCTTCGGGGTACCAGTCACTCTCTAGTACCTTCTCAGGAGAAACTCCTCAACTAATTGAACAAGTGTTATCATCTGGTACAAATGGAACTAAAACTAAAATGTTGAACACAGAGCAAATTTTTATGATGTTTGGTAATATTCCAAATCCTCAACCTCAAGGTTTTCAGTTACCACCTGGGGGGCAACCTCAAGGAAGTCAGTTACCGCCTGGGGGGAAACCTCAAGGTAATTTTTTACCAGGACAAATTATAGGAAAATATTATTTACCTGGAGAACAACCTCAAGGACAATACATACCTCAAGGTTATCAACCTCAGGGACAGTACATACCCCAAGGTCAACCCCAAACTCAGTATATTCCTTAGGGTCAATATCAACCCCAGATTCAGTACATGCCTCAAGGTTATCAACCTCAAGGTTAGTACCCAACTCAAGGTTTCCAACCTCCTTCCGTTCAACCATTATTACAAGGAGCTGGAAATTTTCCAGTTAATTATCAACCCTATGTTCAACCAGGTTATGGTCCTTCATATGCACAACTTTCTATGGATCAATACCTCGGAATGAATATGGTGTGGGATCCATCTCAAATTCAGCAGACTATGCAACCCAATGTGCAGATACCTAATCAACCTGGACAGTCCATAGGTTCTGGTCCAACCCAGCAACCTATCCAACCTATCGTTCAAGTCCCTGCACCTGGTTCTGTTCAGCAGCCTGGGCATAGTACACCTCAGACTCTGCCTCAGACTTCTGTTGCTGTTGCAACTTCTGTTCAACCTACCACACCTGTTTCTGGAGTATCTACAGCTCCGGTTTCTTCTATCTCTGCATCAGTGCAAATTCCTCAAGTATTTGTACCACAGTCAGGACCTACAATTCAGACTACGGTCCAGATGCCTATAGGACAAGCTGGTACTAGTACGGTTGTTGTTAGTCAACCACAATTTACTTATCAACCGTACCAGGGACAGTATCAATTTGGACAGGCTACAAAAAATCCAGTATATCAGTATCAGCTGTAACCTGGATATACTTATCAAGTACCTCAACAACCCTAATATGGTCCAGTTAATCTTGGTTACCCAGGAGGTTTCATGATTCCAAATGCGCATCCAATTCTAGAGTATCTTGGATATCCTCCTCCTGGCATCGGTTTGGTCACACAAGGTTATCAATACCCTAGCCATTGGTTACCATTTATAGCAACTTTAGATTTACCGGATCTATCATGCCTTACGAACCATCCTATCTTTTATTTTCCATATTGGTTGACGATGCCTAACAAGTTGCCCAATGATATTCCAAAGTTTGAGGGTAAGTCGGGAGAGGACCCATCTAATCACGTTATGACTTATCACCTCTGGTGTGCATCCAATTCAATAATCGATGATTCGATTCGATTGCATCTTTTTCAGAGAACTCTCATTGGTCTAGCTGCCAAATGGTACATTGAGTTACCACGCGGCTCTTTTAATAATTTTAATGCACTAGCTACTGCTTTCTTAACCCATTTTTAGTTGCTTGTCAGATACAAAAATGGCATAGAATTGTTGACTTCATTAAAATAGTCTACGTCTATGTACATATCCGATCACATTCATGAATGGAGACGTAGAAGGCGTTTAGTGAAAATCTTTATTCCGGATCAAATTTTAGCTGAATGGTTTATTAAATCGTTATTGCCCAAAATTACTGAAGATGTGGCCAAAGGAGGCATTGTTACAGAAGAGCAAGTCATTGCTCAAGCTTGGTACCTTGACCTTGTATATAATCATTCAGGTACTCTGTATGATAAAATCCCTGATTTACCAAGACCTGGTCAATTAACTACAACTGCTTCTGGCTCTCATGCCGCTGATGGTGTAATTGGTTTTGTTAGCACTGGTAAAAGTAAGAAGAAATCTTCCAAGATGACTTCTCTTATTGTCACTTTACCCAATTCACCAAAAGGAGATTCTTCTATTGAAACTTTCACCGATATTCATGTTATAGAATCATCTATAACCAAACCTAAAACTGGTGGTAAGAAGAAATGTAAGAATAAAAAGAAAAAAACTTAAAAATATAAAAACGATACAACTGAACCAACTGACGACAAATGCAAACCTTGATATCCTTGTCTGATATGTGACGAGGATCATTTTACAAAAGAGTGCCTGCATAGAGCCGAGGCATCAAAATTCATTAAGGGTTCGCCCATACCTGCTGTCTTGAAGGATCCATTTCCTGCTCAAGATAGTAACATGGTTGGATCTTCCTCAAATGCGCTAGAGAATATCTTGATGGTTGCGATGCGATCGCAATATTACGGTAGTAAAATCCTAGTAAAGAAGAAGAAACATCTAATTCAACATCAACTACATCTCCCTCAGTTTCTGATCTGTTACAGATCGAGAAACAAAATCCTGACTTAGTAATCAAACCACCTGCTATTATTGAAGATTTGTCGATTTCCCCTTCAGCAATGTCGGCTTTGGAAGTGTTGCAATAATGACCAGCCCAAAGAAAATTACTTTTGTCAGCCTTAGGAGTTGTAGATCTCCAGGATTCAAACCTCATGATCTTCGATTTAGAGAATTTTACACCCCGCCTACCCCATCAAATGTCTTTTCAAATTCCAATAATAGTAAAAAACAAACTTATCTTTCGTACTGTTGTTGATGAAGGGACTTCTACATGTATTATGTCGTTAAAATGTTGGAAATCACTTGGTTCTTCGACAATTAACCAATCGCCAACTATTCTCAAAGCTTTTGATGGAAGAGGTTTTCAGCCATATGGTATTTTACAGAATCTACCGATAGAGGTTGAAGGTAAAATGGTTAATCTAGATGTGGAAGTGGTTGATGCCCCTCTAGATTACAACCTTCTCCTGGGTCGCAGTTGGTCTGACGCCATGACTACTGTTGTATCATTGATCTTTCTTCTTATCATGTTTCCTCATAAAGGAAATATCATTAAAATAGATCAGCTCTCATATTATTCATCCGACCCAGCCTCTACTGATAGCATCCAGCATATCAGAAAATCGACTATCCCTTATAAGGATGTCGGAGTAGGTTTGCTTAAATATTCGGTTTTACTGGGAACTTTTTCCCTGCCTACTCCCAACGTACAGCCTCCTATTGCTAATATCAATATGATTACATCAAGTAATTTTTCCTGTGATGATCTTTGGATATTACCTTCAGAATCAGAATTGGATTCTTTCGATGGCATGATACCTTTGAGTCCTTTTGAGTTAGCGTATCAGACTCTACAGTCATTTTCTGATATTCCTTCAACTGAATCTGATCCAGTGAATGTGATCAATGAGGAGTCATTTTCAATATCGAGCTCCGCTTCGACATCAATTCCAGATCTTGGTCAACAAGTATTCAATACTGATGAACATATTCATGAATTATTGTCGATCGATGAGTTACCATGGGAAGATCTTCATCATAGGTCTTCGTTTTTACCTGATCTCGATCATTTTGAGAATAATTTTTCCTCCATTTTTACTACTGATTATGTCAAAGAACCTTAGAATCCTCTCTCACATTTCGATTCTAAATTGAATTTAGAAAATATTTCTACAATGGTTCCCCTTGACATTTCAGTAAAACCCGGAATTGTTGAAAACATTCATATAGGTGATTCTTGTACGACTGATGAAATCCAAGCATATAAAGCCCTATTTCAGGACTTTCGCAACATTTTCGCCTGATCATATGAAGAAATGCCAGGAATCGATCCGTCGATTGTTGTTCATGAAATTAATACATACCTGGATGCTAAACCCATTAGACAGAGATTACGTCAGATACATCTGAGAAAATTTGCCACTATTAAAGCCGAAGTTGAAAAATTACTTCGTGCAGGTTTTATTTATCCGATCTCGTTAACGAGTTGGGTATCTAATATAGTTTTGGTCAATAAAAAACAAGGAACAATACGAGTGTGTATCGATTATAGGGATATAAATAAAGCTTTTCCAAAGGACAATTATCCAACCCCTTACATCGATCAAATTATTGACGATTGTGCTAGAAGTGAAATGTTTTCATTCATGGATGGATTTTCTGGCTACAATCAAATCAACATACTCCCTGCAGATCAACCCAAAACAACTTTCATTTGTCCATGGGGAACTTTTGCTTATCGCAAACTACCCTTTGGAGTTAATAATGTTGGTGCCACTTTTCAAAGAGCCATGTCTTATGCATTTCATGACATTAAACACATTGTACAACCCTACCTCAATGATTTTCCTGCTCATTCTTCGCGCAGAGTAGATCATATCACTTATTTACGAGCCATTTTTATACGATGTAGGCATTATAAGATTCATCTAAATCCTCACAAATGTGTGTTTTGCATACAATCTGGATGATTGTTGGGATTTATTGTCTCAAATGCAGGCATTCGTGTTGATCCATCAAAGGTTGAGGCAATCATCAATTTACCTCCTCCTTCTACTCTTCGCCAACTCCAAAGTTTGCAAGGGAAAGCAAAATTTTTACGTCGATTCATTCCTAACTATGCCAAATTAACGAAAGGTTTCACCAGGTTGTTGCAACAGAATATTCCTTTCTTTTGGGATGAGATCGCTGATCGATATTTTGATGCTCTGAAACACGCGTTGAACCATGCACCGTTACGGCATCCTCCCAATTACAACCAGGATTACTTTTTGTACCTCACCGCTTCTGATTCCATGATAGGGATGGTTCTAGTTCAGGAAGATGAATTCCATAGTGAACATGTGATTTACTATCTTAGTCACAACTTGCATCCAACTGAAATCAAGTATTCACACGTGGAGAAATTGGCCTTGGCAGCCATTCAAGTTGTCCAACGTTTTCGTCATTACATACTTTTACGCAAAACAATAGTGATTTCTGATTGTAACCCTATGATGTATATCTTGACCAAACAATTTCTAGGGGGAAAATAATCCAAATGGATTGTTATCCTACAGGAGTTTGATTTGGAATTTGAAAAGTCAAAATCAAAGAAATCATTGATATTTTCTGAACTTATGTGTGATTTCCCACGTACTGATACAGAAACTATGGTGGAAGAACCAATCACGGACGAATGCTTGTTTCTTATTAGTACCATTGATCCTTGGTATGGAGATATCATTGTTTATCTTCAGACCCAATCTTTTCAGCTTGAACTTTCACGATCACAACGACGTAAAATCCATTTCCAGTCTCAAAAATATCATATTGTTGGCGACACACTATACCGTCATGGTGCGGACTCTGTTTTTCGACGTTGTCTCACCCATGAAGAAGTCGAAAAGGTTTTAAATGATTGTCACTCTGGAGCATGTGGCGGTCATATGTCTGGGTACGCCACAACCCAAAAAATATTGCGCACAGGTTATTTTTGGCCTTCCTTATTTAAAGATTGTATTTATGCGGTCCGAAAATGTCATAATTGTCAAATATTCAATTGAAAAATGCGTGCACCACTTGCTCCTCTTCACCCTATAATTGATGTCAGTCCTTTTGCAAAATGGGGCATTGACTTCATTACATGTAACCCTCACTTGGCCGGGGGGCATGGGTATATTATTCTAGCAGTAGATTATTTTACCAAATGGACCGAGGTGATGCCTACATTTGCGGTATATGGAAAAAATGCAGCTACTTTCATGTTCAATCATGTGATTGCTCATTTCGGTGTACCTCAAGTGATAATTACTGATCATGGGAGCCATTTTCGAAATATCATGATGACTAAACTGACTGATCAACTTAGCCTGCGCCATGACAGTTCTACACCATATTACCCGTAGGCCAATGGTCTGGTTGGAGCTATCAATAAATTTTTATTCACCATGATCAAACGAATCATTGGAATTCATAAGTTGAATTGGCATACCATGCTCTTTTCAACACTTTGGGCATATCAAACCTCAGCAAAAACATTGATAGGATTTACCCCTTTTCAATTGGTTTATGGTTTAGAAGCGGTATTACCCATTGAATGTGAGATACCGTCACTCCAACTAGCCATAGAGTTACTACCAGCCGCTTCTGAAGAGGATAAATGTTTTTAATACTTAGCTCAATTAGATGAGAATCGGCGCACCACTGCACTAGCCACCAAAACTCATGCGAAACGAATGAAAGCTCAATATGATAGGAAGGTTACACCTCAGATTTTTTCAGAAGGAGACCTAGTCTTGGTTTATGATCAAGCTAACGATAATCTAGGGGCTGGGAAATTCAAACCCATGTGGCATGGTCCTTATATTGTCAAGTGATAGCTTGCAAAAGGGGCCTATGAATTGATTGATTTTGACGAGGTCTCTTTAGGCAAACCCAGAAATGGGCTTTATCTAAAGAGATATTATGCTTGATTCTTGTGTGGAGATATTTCCTGTATATTAGTTATTTTTAGCTGGTGTGCTGTAGATTAGGAACGTGTGCCTAGTTTAAGTGTGCTTTTAATACTATTCCTGATTATCTGGATTACTCTTGATATTGCAGATGTCGACGTCTTTTCAAACATACATTGGTTTTGTTGATGGCGCTAGTCGTAGTACATGGAATATCTCTTCCGCAACTTGGGTTATTTATTCACCCATTGACGAGTTAATATCTATGCATGGGGTAAGCCTCGGTCAAACGACAAACAATATTGCAGAATATAGAGCAGTTATTAAGTTATTGTCTAAATCCATTTCATTTGGAATTCGGAGTTTGATCATTAGGATAGATTCTGAACTCGTTGTATTACAATTAAATCAAGTATATGCAATTAGAAACCTGGTGTTGTTAAGATTATTTTTAAGAGTTCATCTCTTGGAATGAGAATTTGATTATGTTGAGTATCAACACATTCCAAGAAATTTAAACACATTAGCAGATGCAATAGCTTCTAGTGTGATTAACAGGCATTTTCGATAATAAAAGCAGTAAATCAAAATTTGATAACATGTTGGAAAGGTAACTGAAAATAGTAGTATATCATAGCATAAAGTAGTGTTTCAAAAAATAGTACATCGTCCTCAATCATAGGTTCAAAACGCCTTATGATCGGAAAAAAGTGATACAAAAAATGATAAGAGTCTATACAATCGATCATCCACTATCCGTGGTAATGATAATGATAGTATACTACAGCTTGTGCCACTCTACTCAAGAATCTCCTGAACGGTCCAGGAACACCAATGACATATCTCTGTAAGCAAAGAGGAATGTCATCTATAGTAGTCTCTGGGATGTCTAGAGTCAGTGGCTTCAAATGGTGTTCCAAATCAGTCAGGATTTCTATTGTCTGATCTTGTGGTAGTGGTGTTGCTGCAGTTGCATCCCTTTGCCTCCTATCAAAGGGGCGGAGAGTGATTGGTCGACGTGGACCCGCATCTGCATTTGAAATTTTTTGTTATCAGTTTTGGACGATTTAAAAAAATAAATAAAAATTATAAATTAGAGCATGTCAAAGAGATTTTTTACCTGACTCATCCCACTAAACTCCTGGAGGAAGTGGCATATCTCAGTCGCCGCGGAAATCTATGCCCGCATAAGGAAAATTGTTTATCACAAAGAGTTGTTGCTCTAACCAATGGAAATATGTCGGGGGAAATCGAACAATATCTCCACCCTTGCTGTGTCGGGCCATCAAAGCAACCCATTGAACCATCCAAGGCTCTTGAGCTCTATCAGCATCAACTGGAATATGTTGCGGGGCTAGTAGAGGAATCCTCTCTAGAGCAAAAGTAACTACGATCGATCCATATCCAAAGTTATTTAACTTCCTATTTTTTGCTTTGGTTAGTTGGCCTTTGACAATAGCCAACACTGCCTCACACCAGTTGAATATAGCGCCTCAGAAGCAGCCCACTGCAATCCACATTTGAGATCCAGTAGCCACATGCAAAGCTACACTTCCACATAACTTGGTAACGGTAAATGCAATCACTTTTAATTCAGGATGGATGATATTTTTAATATCAATCTTTTTGTCTTTTGGATTAGCCTCATCATTGCAGAACTCTAATTGCAAGCTAGCAACATATTGGCCACCTGGTCTAGCCCCAAATAGAGAAAGTGGTTCACCTCTCTTAGAAAAACCAGTCAAAAAATATATGTCCTCCAGCTCAATTTCGAGTCGGTTGCCTCCAATCACGAAACACGGGTCCTGAACATCCCACTTGTTTACCAACCAAGTGAGAAGGTCTACTTGAGCTCTCATGCCGCTGATAGCCCAGAATTTAAGTAGCCCGCATGCTCTTAAAACTTGTAAAGTAGGCAGATGAATCATTGTGGCTTCATCCACCTCCTCATGTTCATGTTCCCGCTAGAGGAGCATTGTACATATCCTACAATGAGCAAAATGAAAGATTAGAATCATTTTCAAACAAAAATTTTGGGTAATTTTGGAAGAAATTATGTTTTTAAATTCTTCACGGCACCCCCGCACTTTATGTTCAAAGACAGTGCATACCTCCGCACGGGCTCTGTGCTAAAAGTGCAAGGCCATGACATTTTTCTTTCTAATAAAATGTCGGGGTCCGCAAGTACGTGTGTCTTACCTGCGGACCCCCAAGGCAGAATTTTGAACCTATTTCCTCTCCAAAAATGAATTTTAAACCCTAAATTGAGGAAATGAATGGATGAAAAGCAAGGAAAAGAGGATGTGGATTACCTGGAGTAGACAGGTTTCAATTTCAACGGTTGGTTTGTCTAGAATATTCTCTGGACCGTTTTTTGCCAAAAGCTCTAAAATCTTCACTCTGAACTCAAACGATAAAAATAAATTTGGAAAACTACATTTATAAGTTTTTTTGAATAAATGAAATTTAAATTTGTTTATTTTTCACTTTAAAAAGATGGTTTTTCAAAATATTTTTATTATTGAAGCAGGTACATTTAATGTTTTGAGATTTTGTGAAAAATACCAGATTTTTTAGGTGAAATGGTCATTTTTGACGAAGAGTATACTTTTATCACTTTTTCGGGCTCTTTAAAATTTATGAAAAAGTGAAACCATGGAGTCCTCTTTTAAGCCCTTTTCAGACTCTCTAAAAATGAAAAGATTGCCAAGTACTTGACTATTCAAACTCGTTAAAGGAAATGAACAGTCGTCCCTTCAGTATAAGTTTACCCCTTTTCCAAACTGAAATGGACTATTTACGAAAAAGGTATACGTTGACTAATCATGGTCAATAGAGTTCTCTCCTGTATTGTTTTATCCTTTTTCGAGCTTGAGAGACTAAATTTACGAAAAATTACACCCATGGAGTTTTCTTAATTTTTTTCTTCTGACTCCCTAAAAATGAAAAACACTGAGTTTCTCCTATACTGGACTCGTTAAAATTTAACAATAAAGGACCTGTCGATTACAAACAGGAATGTACCACTCCTTCTTAGGGTTTGATTTTAAACTAAGTTGGACTCATCCGAAGGATGAGCTTATAAACAAGCAAATATTATCCTCCTCAAGCTTGTTAAAAATAAAGAGGTACTTGCCAGAAATGGTGAGGGAAAAAAGAGAAAATGAATTCATTTGTTAAACTTTGATTTAAAAGCAGTAAACCACTCTTGAACACGACACTTTTTTTCACACTTCTACCTGGGTTGGGAAAATCCTTTGCCTATCAGTTAATCAAACCAATTGAAGGTCTTCAGCCGGTTTCTAGGTATTAGCTTAGGGCAACTGTCACCATACCATCTGCAATGTCGTTATGTGTTCAAGAGGACATTCAAACAAACCATTCATCTGCAAAAAATTGTCTCCATTTGCATTGACCATCCCTAAGTCAGTCCTTGAAAAAAATTTCTTCAAAATTTGATCTATGGTTTCGTGTCGTGAGCTTTCTTACGACGGATCACTTTATATCGACAACAGATCATCATCTAGGAAGTTGATCTAGAATCCATCAGTACCTTGGAACCTGCATGCCTCAATGGCAGGTTTCTGGCCTTCGACGACAAGTTGCATCATCGACCTTCGATCGAATGATTCCGTGAAATGTTCGACTTCAGATCACTTATTCACATTTTATGGATTGTACTGAGTACTTTGAGAGCCATTGTCATTATTGGTGGTTTCTCTCACACTTGTTAACAGTTCACATGATTGACTGGTAATCAAGTGGATTCTACCATGTTCGACTTCAACACATTTAATCGCATGGGTAGAATCGTACTAGTTCGGGAAGTAGAAATCAAGACCCTGGATCTAGTTTCCACCATCCAGGCTGCGAGGAGTTTTTATTATTCATTATGCAGTAGACTATCATTACAGATGGCTGCGTCCATGCTGTGTCTACACTATTGATGTAATATTAAAATCATTTCTGTATCAAAACAAGTTTAGTTAGTTTTTATCTGAGTATGGGAATTCCTACCTTAGTGATGATATATATATATATAATTAATTAATTTTCATTGAATGTTTTTACCAGGTTCTGACTAGGGTGTCCACAGGAAATGATAAAGCACATCACTCTTTGAATACTCTCAGACTTCGCACTTTAGGGGGAAATTTGTTACACTGAAATTTGTCACCATGACATTTTAGTACTCCCTTGGAAGTCTACAACATCAAATTTCCTAAAATCAAGCCTTGAAATTGAGAGAAAAGCTCATAAAAGTCTTAAAAACACTTGTACCGCACTTTCTCTTAACATTTCCTGCGGTGCTGCACCTTTTTGCTCTAAATCATGTGGAGCTAAATGCAATTTTTATTCATTAAGGGTGCAGACCCCTGTAAAAGGTAAAACAAAGGCAGAAAGTAACATTTAGAAGCCCAGCAGTCAAATCTGGAAGCTTCTAGAAGCAATTATCTTGTCGAAGGTTTTCTCCTATCATGTATGTTCATTCCTCCATTATGGGAGCCTACCCCTTGATTTATGGAGCCCAACCCCTTCAAAAGACCATTCTATCCCTTCTTATGTGGAACCATAACCTCCTCTCTTTTTCTATAAATTGAAGCCATAGTGCAACTTTAAAGGCTAGAGTGTGTGTTAGATAGTGGAAGAGTTAGTGAGTTAGACTTTGAGAATTTTTGAGGAGAAATGCTATAGAGACTCATACTATCTTAACTGATCATTATGTGGGAATGATTACACACCCATGTGCATTTTAGCTGAGAGAGTGCAAATCTTGTCGGAGTAAAAGAAACGCCTATTCCGGACCCTAGGAAGGCCTATACGACATCAAGGCGGACACGGTTGTAAGGCTCTTTTTTATCAAAGATAATACGAATGAATGTCGTTTTCTCAATGAGTTCTTTAGTTAAATAACTTATTTATCATGTTTTATCAACAGGTTATTTAATTAATTATCTCATTTCTTGAATTCCTTGATCATCTTGATAGATGTTTGGTTCATGAATTAATTTTTATTATGTAGGTGCTTTTGATCTTTTCTTATGTTTGTGATTGCAGATCCTTGACGACGACTTTCTTCAAGCCACTGGAAAGCAGATCAGTGCTGGACTACAAGTAGTTTTCTAAAACCCTGTTATAGTTAATTCCAAATCAAATAGTATCTAGAGAAAATAGTTTTTATTTGTCCGTTTGTTGCTAGCTGTCTGTAGGACACTTGAGGGGTCTGTCTTGTCCGCAAGAACGACTTATCCATCCAAAAAATACTCTGCAAAGCATCCTAGATTGAGAGCATCCAGAAATGGCATGCTTGATTTTCTAGAAAGTTTTGTGGAATATGGTCTTTCTGCAATTCCTATAAATCATAACATCCGTGCCAATGGTCTAGATTTTTCAGCCAACACCTGTAAAATGCCTCACCCCAATAGATAATATACAGTGGAAGTAAAACATCGACCAATGGTACCAGAAAATGTGAGGCATTGGAAAGTGTTTGGAAATGATAAATAAATTGAGAAATTTATGCAGTCTAAGGATGAATATGAAGAAGATAGTATAGATTTAGATCGTGAATTAGAAGATCAAATAGTTGTACATTCTAATGTAGAAAAAAGTTAGATAACTCAGATGTAAATATTCATGTAGATAAAGTTGTAAATAAATTAGAATTGCTTGAAATAGATCCAGAGAAAGAAGAGGTTGAAATACTTTAGTTAAAGGATAATGTTTTACCTAGAGGTTTAGCTCCATTAGAAGAATTATTTTATTTCAATTATGTAGCTAAGAAGCCTAAGACTGAGCCCACCGGGGTAGATGCAGAAGAATGTAACATAGGTTGTGAAAAATATCCCAAAATGATAAAATTGTCCAAATCACTGCCAACTGTTGAAAAAAAAATGCATTACTTTATTCAAAGAATTCATTGATGTCTTTTCCTGGAGCTATGAAGATCTCAAAGCTTATGATACCAGTATTATACAACATAAAATCCCAATTAAATAGGATCAAAAACCATTTAAGCAAAAACTTCGAAGAATAAATCCAGTTCTGATGCCTCTGATTGAGAAAGAAATTAAAAAGATGTATGGTGCTAAAATCATAGTTCCTCTTAGGTACTCTAAATGAGTGTCCAACATAGTGCCAACTAGGAAGAAAATATGAGAAATCAAGTTATGCATAGATTTTAGAAATCTTAATAAGGTCTTCCTAAAAGACAAATACCCTTTGCCAAAAATGGATCACATATTACAGAAGGTAGTTGGATCTAGTAGGATTTATTTATTAGATGATTTCTCAGGTTACTACCAAGTCTTAGTTCATCTTGATGATCAGTTTAAAAAAAAATTCACTATTCCACGGGGTACCTTCATGTATGTGAAGATTCCCTTTGGATTAATGAATGTTGGAGCCACATTTCAAAGAGAAATTGATATTGCCTTTGCTGATGAAATTGGTAGGTTTATTGTGATCTATATAGATGATATTATTGTCTATTCAAAAACTGACGAGGAACATTTGTTACATATGAGAAGAGTGTTTGAAAAATGTAGAAGGTTTGGAATTTAATTAAATCCTAAGAAAACACTTTTTGGCCTTGAAAAAGGAAAACTTCTAGGTCATATTATTTATAAAGATGGTATTAGGATTAATCATAGTAGAATTGAAGCCATATTGAAAATTAGTCATCCTAGAAACATTAAGGAGCTTCAATAATTTATTGGCAAGATAAATTTCCTAAGAATATTCATTCCCAACCTTGTAGAACTTCTTAGAAATATAACAAATATGTTGAAAAGAGATTCAAAAATAAGATGGAACATTGAAGCTAGGAAATCATTTGATCAAGTTAAACAATCATTAACAAAAGCACCAGTTCTAGTCATTCCAAATCTCGCTAAAGATTTTATAATCTTTTCTTTTACATATGAACACACTGTTGCAACTGTTATTTTACATAAAAGCAATGAAGGATTTGAACAACTCATTGCATTATTTAGTAAGGTTTTAAGGGATGTTGCATTGAAATATAATATAATGGAAAAACAAGCCTTTGCATTAATAAAAACAATTAAAGATTTCAGAATGTATATCCTACATTCCCATATAGTTTCTTATGAACCAAATGCAGTGGTCAAGGATATTTTAACTCAAAATGGACCAGATGGTAAAAGAGGTAAATGGATTGCTATCATTCTTGAGTATGACATAGAAATAAAACCCAATAAGATTATCAAAGGACAAGGACTAGCTAAATTGATGACTGAGTCTGACTTTCATGCATTGGATATCAACTTTGTTGCTGCATTAGATGATCAAGAGGAGCAGGTGACTCTACAAATTAATGAGGCTTTTCTGACCTCACCATGGTATGCATACCTCATATTTGTTTTATTCAATTTAACTGCTCCTCCTGGTTTAACAAAGACAAAGGATAGATTTTTAAAGTTAAAAGCAGTAAAATTTTGAATCATAGATAATATTTTATATTGGAAAGATGTTGGTGGTATTTTATTGAAGCGTCTATTGAGGGATGATGCATAAATAACCATGCAGGAATTCCATGAAGGTGATTGCGGTAGACATCTATACTAGAAAACCACTGTTAACAAGATCCTTAAAGCTGGTTTTTACTAGCCTACCATTTTCCCCAATGTCCATAAGAAAGTAACCTCTTGCCATAAATGCCAAATATTTGAGGGGAAAATAAAACTATTGCCTCTGCCTTTAAAGCCCATATCTGTTGAAAGTCCTTTCCAAAAATGGGGATTGGATTTCATTGGTGAAATCCATCCACCATCCTATGCCCAACACAAATGGATTCTCACAACCACTGATTACTTTACCAAATGGATTGAGGCCACACATTCCATATTATCCACTGATGTTGTTATTATAAAATTTCTAGAAACCAATATCCTCTCTAGATTTGGTTGTCCAAGAAAGCTCATTACAGATAATGATGCAGCCTTTAAATCCTAGAAAATGATAGATTTTTGTTGTAAATATCATATTACTTTGGGACATTCAACTGCTTATTACCCTCAAGGTAATGGATTAGTTGAATCCTCAAATAAGAGTTTGGTCAACATCATAAAAGAGTTGTTAGAAGACAACAAAAATTCATGGCACAACAAGTTAATTCATGCACTTTGGGCTAATAGACTTACTACAAAGAAGTCAATTGACATGTCACCACACCAATCGGTTTATGGGATGGATGTTGTTTTTCCATCCTCTTTAGGAGTTCTAGTTATGAATATAATTCAGGCATAGGTTTTATCACTAAATTGAGGATGATGGGCTGCTTCAACAGTCAACCTAGAGTAACTATTTCAAACCTAATTTTAGCTGGAACTTAGCCTTTCTAGCCTGAGAGGGCTCTCTCAAGGATAAAGATGATATTATGTGAATGAAGATAAACAAATGTTTAACTCTGAAATTTTATTTAAATGTTTTTACGTAGGTGAAGGACGTGAAGAAGTAGCTACCATTGGGTATGGAGTCAGAGGAACTCAATTACATGAAAATCATCTAACATAGAAGTTGAGGCATGTGTGTATTCTCATCAAAACATAAAATGAACATTAAACCATATGTGTACAAGAAGTTGGAGCATGATTAAACACAAATTCCAAGTGATTACACATAAAGAAAACTGAAAGAAGATCAACAGAGCTTCTAGGACAAACACATACAAGAATACATGATGAATCTCAGGTGAGAAAGAAGTTTGCTGCAATTGTATATTGCTAATAGAAAAATATTACAAAAGTAGCTTCTAGCATTACATCCATCCCCCTTCTCCCATCCTCTCATCTGCATATTTATAGAATTTACATGTATTCTACCAGCCAGACTAGACCTTTGAATATTTCCAAAGACACCTTCCAAAAAAGAAACAGATTACAAGGAGAGAACACCGGGATATTTCTGTTTACAAGAATTTAAGACCTGATAGGACTCAAATTCTATTTATTACACTGACAGTATTTACATAATCTATTTATGATGATATTATTGAACAGACCACTTTGAGTGAAGTGGCACTATCCATAACCAAAATAAATAACAACTAACTGACAGTAAGGATCTTCTCCTCGAATTTTGGAAATGTGATGGCTTCAGACATTTGCTGTAATTAAAAACCTTGATAATATTAAATTGTGGCGTATACATGCATAACCATCTAATCCTGTACTTCAAATATTTAATGAGCCATCTAATCAGTCATGACTTTAAATCATCTCGCATCGAGAGTTTAGTAGCGGAGGCCATAAGGCAGAAACAAAATGTTTTGCGGTTTGCAATTGCGATGAGTGACATGGCAGAAGGTGGGTCCTACTGAGGTGGTAACAAGGTGGCGGGATTGTGACATGATATATCGCATTATCGCATCAGGGTTTAGGATCTGACACATAAAGGGTGAGTGACGTGGGGGCGATAATGCGATGCGGGTGATAATGTGATAATGAAATGTGGGTGATAATGCGATCTGCGATATATCACATTGGGGTATCGTAATCACAAGAGGGAGTGTAAAACATAAGGTGAGGACAAAGAAATTTGTGATTTTGTGATGCGAGAAAGCATAAATGTCGGATTTTAAAAATTTTGGATGGTTTTTTAACTTAGAGAAAGGGAAGATGCAAAACAAAAAAATTGAATGTTATTGGTGATAACAATAGGTTGAGCCAAATGACACATAGAGGAGGATTAATCAGACTATTCAATTGCAAAAATCTAGGGAAGAAGTCTACAATAAAACACAAGTTATCCAAGAGAATGTTAGAAATATTTTTGATAGAAGAACTAAAGCAGATGGTTTCAATTTGGGTGACAGAGTTTTAAAGTGGGATTCCAGAAGAGAGGACAACAACAAACATGGGAAATTTGACAATCTTTGGAAAGGACCTTACATCGTTTATGCTTTCAAAGGACATAACGCATGCTTTCTTAAATACTTATATGGGACAAAATTTCCTGGTGGGCTTGTGAATGGCAGAATGCTGAAGAATTACTTCTCTTAGCAATAAATATTTTTCTTACATGAAATCATTGTAAATATCAGTGTATTTATTATTTTGATTGGGTAACCTATTAACAGAAGTTGAGGCCCATAGAGAAGGCCCTAAGCTTTTGATTGATATGCTATCATAATTACTCCAATAACAAAATAAATTAGGTGCAGAAATTGTTGAAATGGAACACTCAAGGCTATTGATCAAATGTTCTTGGCACCTCACATGGATAAGTGCCATCCCCAGCTGGAGCCACTATTAGGTTCCTATAATTTTTAGGATCTCAAGGTTGCTGGTCTGAGGGGTCCTAACCCAGGTTTAGATTTAAGGTTTCCCAAAAAACCCCTATACTACTGGCCCTTTCGGAAATGACCTAATTTCACAGGCCAAGGTCTCACCCGAAGTAGTATGGGTGGGTGCTGGAACCAGGTTTCCGCACCCTGGGAGAAAGTGGGTAATTAAGTAAGATCTATCAGGTTTTCACAGAAATGAGCTTATTACCGAGCCTTTAACAGTGTAACCAACATATAAACATGAACAAAGCTACTTATTATTAAGCAGATCTTAGCAACACCTTTGCATCCACGTGCGCATCAGTAATTACCATCACAAAATAACTCAATCACAGCTAATTCAGATATTACAGACACAATCATAGCTTATTCAAATAATGCAAAGGTACTTCAATGGTAAACGCAACCAGTTCAGATAACATAGAGATACTTCAACAGATTTTGTTCTCATTAACATCCAAAACTCAATTACAAACCCAAGTCATAGCCCGCGCACACAGTCAGTGGGGTCCACACACAGCAGGACTGAGGATCTTCGCGCACACAGCCAGTAAGAGTCCTTACCCAATAATACCAAAAACAGATCTCAATAGTTCGTACTTAGCATCAATCTTACTTACGTCTAGACTCAAAATATCTATCTATTTATATCATTATAGCCTCCACTATCATGTGGTCCACAAACCATGGTTTGCTGACTCTAGGTCTACCCTTTGACCCATTACAATATATTGGGGGCTTTGACCTGCCCCAAAGCCCATGCGCTAGACTAATTACTACAAAAATATATCAAAAATGTAGCTACGGGACCCCGTTCCAACAGGCCCCCAACACAATCTTGTGACTCGCCCCGAGTCACAGCGGCTGTGGAGTTTTCATCTTTGCCTGGAGCTGCTTGATTGCATCGACTAGAGGAGGAAACACTCCTTCACTCTGCACAGTAGCGTTGTACGCAATTTCCACCAATTTCTGTGAAGTTGGGACTTCAGTGGCAGCAGTAACACTCTCCAGGGTCTGATTCACCTGTTTGACCACAACATCCAAGTCCTAAGATATCTTAAAGGCTTCATTGGCCCATGGCTTGAGGTGGTCACTCAGAACCTTATTCTTGTGGCGAAGCCCTTCCAGGTCATCTCTGAGCGCATGGCTGGCTCGCAGACGTGCCAAGCATTGGGTTGGGATCAGAGTGGGCATTGTAGCCTCCATTTGCTTGAATTCTTCTTCCTTCTGGCACAGTTCTTGGGTAAATTCGCATAGGAGAGGGTCGCACTGCACCCTAGACCACAACTGCATAGATTTCTCAAGAAATTTGATGCCCTAAGAAATTTGAGATGTAATGGTGTTCGTAGCTTCTGTTAGAGTCAGTATATTTATCCCTCTGTCAGAGATCAAAATCTCTTTTGTTGCATTTCATTTTAGGTGTCTCATTCAGTTCAGTCATTTGCATTCCATTAGGAGCATGGATCTTCTAACAGAAGGGTCTTGTCACTCATGTTCCTCATGTCTTGTAACTACTGGCCTAGGTCTGTTCCTCAAAAGTATTTACAGTCATTCACAGTCATGTTTGGTCTCTTGGTCAACAAAGAGTCATTTTGGGATTGTGAGTCTCATTAGGTCTAGGGTTTCGTTGATTTAGTCTTCAAAAATTCTAATAATGTCAGCAGGCACATGAGGAAGGTTCAAAATAAGTTTCATTGCATTGTCATATTGCTTGATAATGATTCTTCTTCAAAACTCTGTTTTGAAGAAAAATCGTCAATTTCATCTTTTGTAATAAATGTAATGTAATTTTCAAAGTTTCTTCAGTTGTAAAGTTCTTCAGGCACAACCCTGGTCACCTTTTCCAAATCCCATGCCAGCTATTCCTGCAAAAGATAGACGAGAAATTCATCATTCAGCTTAAAAATCAAAGTGGAAGCAAAAACAGAGTTTATATGAAAGTGTCAAAATTCAAACATTAGAAAGTGGGTTTTTTCTAAATCAAAAATCAAAGTCTATGGCCATAAAGGATATTTTCATTATTTCACAATTCATTTGCATATCAAAAGTCAACAAGGAGCCAAGAGAAATCATGGAGAAATAAGTTGGAGGGCGAAACTGTGATTTGGAGGACGAACTGTTGGTAAATTTACAGTCGCAATGCATTGGTTGGAGGTCGCAGCGCATAAGGCAAACACGGCGCACAGGGCCGCTCAACACTGTGTCAATTTGAACTTGCGCGGCACATACACCAGGCGCCGCGCATTGGCCCGAAACAAAAATTTGTTGTCATCTCTCACTCAAATTGCAAAACGAATCTGCCTCCTATGATTCAAGTAAGTTTGTGAGACTTTTAAATTGCTAGTAGCCAAGGTTTGGGTTTGTTTGAAAAGGGAATATGCGAGTTTGAAAGTCGAAAACATAAACCATATTCTCTTGTTAAAAATTTCTCCCTTAGGGTTTGAATTTGAGTTTTAAAATTTGATTCTGGTGCCAAAATACTCCAACTCCATTTCCCACCTGTGGTTCCTTTCCCATCACTGTTATCTCACTACTATAGTCTATTCCCCTACTCCCTTACATCCCCAAAATCACTTATTACCAAGTCCATCTCCTATCCCTAAGCTACTTCATTTCCTATCATTTTTTCCTATTCCCCCATCTCATTTGTAAAATCCCCAAACCCCAAGTTCCCAAACAATCAAGTGATTGTCCTTACACTTTAAATCTCACTTGATTAAACCCAATTATCCTTAATGCCCTATTTCCCACAGTCCCTCATTTGACTTTGACACATTTGGAAATCAAGACAAAGACACCAAATTCTCATTTTCATCTCATACAAATCAGCATATACTTGGCATAGACTCTTAGAACCATGGAGATGGATACAGATACATCATATGACAGAGACAG
Organism: Pinus albicaulis; assembly: GCA_034641835.2. Lineage (NCBI taxonomy): Eukaryota > Viridiplantae > Streptophyta > Pinopsida > Pinales > Pinaceae > Pinus > Pinus albicaulis. Next base: position 126,047,559 of record CM076576.1, read on the forward strand.
TGATTCCACCACTGAACTGCATGCACCAAAAAGGTACTAAAGCGTCGCAAAAGGCATGATAGGCTCCAAATTTTGGCCGAAGCTTGTTTGGCCCAGCATAGTGCTTGATGAGGGACCTTCAGCGGAAAAATTTTGTCAATTTTAAATTTTTTGGTCTCAAAACAGATTTTCTTGCCCGACGCGTAGCGCCACTTGGCGTGTGCTTATAATTGGCAGCTCTTCAGGAGGAAAAATTTGCATTTTTGGATTTTTCATCAAAATTTATGCATGCCTATGGATTACCTAAGGATTTCATCAAGTTATGGGTTGCCTAAAGGGTCAAAAACATCCTAAAAATGGCCTTTCTACCACTTTTTGCACACACAGGAAGCAGTGTTGGGCGATTGGATTTTTGGAGGGGAAAATGGCAACCAAATCCAGAAATTCCACTTGGGTTGGAAATTAGATAGGATGGGATTTCCAACGAGCTATCCTGCACTAAATTTGGACTTTGGGAATGCCCTCAAAATCAGCCTCAAACTTTTCCTACGCATAGAGATTTCAGGTGCGTCGCATAGAGAAATTTGGCCTATTTTTCACTCAGTAGCTCAGAATTTCACCTAGTTTTGGCTAGGTTGACTTTTTCATGTAACTCTTGATGTACCTTGATGTAATTTCATGACCATGATGTAATTTTGGCACATTTTTACTCATCTTAGTAGATTCATTCACCAAAAAGTGAAATGTAAGTGAATGAATCAGTTTCCTATCATATAGAGGCAAGTTGTTTCATTGCCTATTTTCCAGTTCTTAGTTTAGATATGGTTGAAATAGCTCCTAGAATGGTGAGCTCAACCCCTAGAGGCATGGGGATGAGTTAGGCTTGTCTATATCTTGTATTTTCTCAGTCATTTTCAGAGGTTGGACACTTGGGATTGCTTGGCACTTCATTGTACATTTCATCTCTGCAATTTTGGCAAAGGAATAGACTAGGGTTTGCAGCACTCTTTGGGATCCATGTGGCTCTGTGTTTTGATGGTGTGTTTCTCTATGTGATTTTAAGTTCATTTATGTTTATGTGTATCATTTCCCTTCTCCTTTCTTCTTAAATTAAACAAATGAGTGATAAAGGTGGAATTCATTAGCTTGCTTTGCTCTGCCTTCAGTTTTGTTTAATTTTCCATGTTTTCATCTGTTTGAAGAGGATTCTTGAAAGCCTCTTGCCCTCTTCAGCCCCTCACCGGTCTGAACCATCCATTCATTCAATCTAAATCATCAAAACAATTTCTTTCCTTGCCCCAATCAAAACTCTGCAAAAACTAGGCCTCATCCCCGAACCCAACACTGCCTTTCCCTTTGATTCCAACAAAAACCCCAAAATCAAAATCAAACTCTTTTACAAATATACCTAGCCTAAAATCAGCCTTTATTTCTAGTCATCTCAAGCCTCACTGATTATTTTTTTTGAGATTGACCCGGAGAGAGCCCTCTCCTGATCTGGTAGGGCTAGCTACCAGACTAAGCGTGGTTTGATGTTACCCTGAACTCTGCCTTCTTTCAGCTTGAGGTAGATTTAGGCAATAACATAGTGGCGACCATACTGGGGACAAAAAGTTTGTTGTTTTCTTTATAAACTACAGACTTAGCCTGAAGTTAGCCAGGTAGCCTTCGAAACGCTCTTGATTTGCATTAGCGAAAGTAGATGAATGTTGCTTCAGTCAATCTCTGGTCTAGTTTATGAACTGAACATCTGGTTTCCTCAGTAAAATCTAATCAAGTTCAGATCTGATTGTTGATGGTGGACAACGATCAGACACCGCAAGGCTGAAATCATTCACCTGGCGACTCTAAATCAGTTTCGAGATCAGATCCAAGGACTCCACTGGAGAATGAACCTGATTAGCAGAAACATGAAAGGACAATATGCAAAGATCAGGTATTCAATTTGGAATTTCATCCAAGACATTTTGTTCTTTGTCATAAATCATTTCTTCTCTTTTCCCGAGAATGTCAAGAAGGCTTTGCAAAGTATATTGTGTTTGAGAAAAGATCCTCAGCCTGCATTTGATTCCTTCCCCTTGAAGATTGTAAATACCAAATATTTGCATGCTTTTGAGCTTGATCAAGACCTTTCTTCCAAATCTTGTGATGACTATCTTCAAACTGATGAACCTCAAGAGACCAAGACTGATTCTGCAGCATTTGTACATACCCCTATACCTTGTAAAATTCCATATCGATACAAGCCTCTGATTTTACCTCCTATATCCCATGCTTTCCCTAAAAATCATGACCTATATCTACCAAGATTTGATGGTGAACACGACAACATCACTGCTGAGAGGCATGTTCTGAATTTTGAGTCTTTTCTTGACCTTTTTGAAGTTGATGAAGAGGATGTCAGTATTAGGCTTTTTTCTCTTTCTTTGCAAGGCAAAGTCAAGAGTTGGTTCAAAGCCCTGCCTGATGCGAACATCTCAGATTTCCAGCAGTTCGTTGAAGTTTTCATTGACAGGTGGGTGATCATACAGAACCCTTTCTTGATTATAGAAGAGTATAACCAGCTGAAAAGACTGCCAGGGGAGACAGTACAATAGTTTTCTGCCAGATTTAACAAAGTATATTTTTCGATGCCAGTTGATATAAGACCTCCTCCTAAATCTGCTCTCTTGCACTATCCGGGTGCCTTTGATCCAGAAATGGAGTTTTAGCTTAGAGAAATGAATATTGCAACACTTGAAGAGATGCAGAACCGTGCAGTAGATGTAGAGGCTCATTTTCTAATCCGAAGGGCAAGGTTGAAGGAAGAAGAGATGAAAAACATGGATCCAGAGAAATCAACATCTCTAGAGGTAAAGCTTGACATGTTGGTAAGTGCAGTGGAAGAGATGATGCAAAATATTACCACAAGGAATGAGTATAATGTTCGAGCCCGTGGCTCGCTGATTGAAGAAGAACAAGTTGCTGATCCAAAACATTTTGTTTCTTATCCCAGTTCTCATAGATCTGATAATGATTGTTTTTTAGATCATCTTGGAGAAGAGAGACCTGTTGATTTGACATGTATGCTTGATGATGTGTTTTATACTGATGATTTGCCTTCGTTTGATCAGTATGATGATGATTATGTTCTCCAAACAGAAGCTAATATTGCAGACAAATCAGCAGCTAGTTTGTGGAAGGAGGAAGTTCACTTTCAGCATCTTGAGTACAATGATCAACTGATGCATATCAGCTATGACAGTGACAGGAAAGTGCAGAAAATTTTGAAGTAAGTGAAGAATCTTTGCCTTTTTGTTTTGATTTGTTTCAGTTCATCAGAGACAACTTCCATACAATTAGAAATCAACTGTCGAAAAGTCTTGATTTGGACCATCTTGAGGGCTGGAACATATGATCAAATGATACAAGATGATTCCGTACCATTTTTTTTTGAATCATTTTAGTTTTTGAAGGGTAAATTGCATAGTAAATCTTCAAATGAGCAGCTCGTAGGAAATCATGTAATCTCATTGGAACCAATAGAAAATGGGTTGCAGCAGTCTTTTCAGTATTTTCAAGTTTTTCATGATCCAATAGCTGATGTGTTGGATGATGTCTGCAGTCAAAGCCTTTCTCCATTAACTATATGTAAGCTTGAAACGTGTACTGATACAAACTCTATCCGGCAGCCGGTCTCTTTGTCATTTTCAGTAGGAGTCTCGTCACAAAGCTCAAAACAAAGTTTGCATTCATGGTATGAGGAGAAGAAAAGTAATCCATTGGATGAGCTAAGTCCCAGGGTGCATGAACTTCAAGATCCTTATGCAGTGTTTTTGGAGGCGGATAGAGAATCCATAGTATTCAATGGATCTGTTCACAAGTTTTCATGGGAGTTGCCTTTTAGTAGTTCTCTCTTGTTTTTCATAAGCGAGCACTTACAGAGAATTCAAACAGCAGCTGGAATACTTACCTGGTTGCATTGGTTGTTTCATTTCACTTGATCAGGTGATGAATGAAACTGTTAGAGTAGGTTGTATTGAATAAGCTTCATATTGAGCATATTTTCCAGTTTGTCGGTTGTGTTTAAGTATCGAGTCAGTTCTTAGTTGAGTGAGAGTCAATTTGTGTCGTCAAGTCATCAGTTTTCAGTCATGCATTTCAGCTTGATTTTTTGACTCCATTGCCCAATGGATGAAGGCACTGCCTACTCTCCCAGAAATCTGTAGTTCTTGGCACCTCCAAGGAGCTACCATCCCCATTGGAGCCAATGTTAGAGTCGGTATCTTTATCCCTCTGTCAGAGATCAAAATCTCTTTTGTTGCATTTCATTTTAGGTGTCTCATTCAGTTCAGTCATTTGCATTCCATTAGGAGCATGGATCTTCTGACGGAAGGGTCTTTTCACTCATGTTCCTCATGTCTTGTACCTATTGGCCTAGGTCTGTTCATCAAAATTATTTACAGTCATTCACAGTCATGTTTGGTCTCTTTGTCAACAAAGAGTCATTTTAGGATTTTGAGTCTCATTAGGTCTAGGGTTTCATTGATTTAGTCTTCAAAAATTCTAATAATGTCAGCAGGCACATGAGAAAGGTTCAAAATAAGTTTCATTGCATCGTCATATTGCTTGATAATGATTCTTCTTCAAAACTCTGTTTTGAAGAAAAATGTCAATTTCATCTTTTGTAATAAATGTAATGTAGTTTTCAAAGTTTATTCAGTTGTAAAGTTCTTCAGGCACAACCCTGGTCGCCTTTGCCAAATCCCATGCCAGTTATTCCTGCAAAAGATATACGAGAAATTCATCATTCAGCTAAAAAATCAAAGTGGAAGCAAAAACAGAGTTTATATGAAAGTGTCAAAATTCAAACATTAGAAAGTTAGCAAGGAGCCAAGAGAAATCTTGGAGAAATAAATTGGAGGGCGAAACTGTGATTTGGAGGACGAACTTTTGGTAAATTTACAATTGTAGCGCATTGGTTGGAGGTCGCGGTGCATAAGGAAAACGCAGCGCACAAGGCCTCTTACCACTGTGTCAATTTGAACTTGCGCAGCGCATACACCAAGCGCGACGCACCGGGTTATGCGCGTGGTGCATTGGCCTGAAACAAAAATTTGTTGTCATCTCTCACTCAAATTGCAAAACGAATCCGCCTCCTATGATTCAAGTAAGTTTGTGAGACTTTTAAATTGCTAGTAGCCTAGGTTTGGGTTTGTTTGAAAAGGGAATATGAGAGTTTGAAAGTTGAAAACATAAACCCTATTCTCTTGTTAAAAATTTCTCCCTTAGGGTTTGAATTTGAGTTTTAAAATTTGATTCTGGTGCCAAAATACTCCAACTCCATTTCCCACATGTGGTTCCTTTCCCATCACTGTTATCTCACTACTATAGTCTATTCCCCTACTCCCTTACATTCCCAAAATCACTTATTCCCAAGTCCATCTCCTATCCCTAAGCTACTTCATTTCCTATCATTTTTCCTATTCCCCCATCTCATTTGTAAAATCCCCAAACCCCAAGTTCCCAAACAATCAAGTGATTGTCCTTACACTTTAAATCTCACTTGATTAAAACCAATTATCCTCACTACCCTATTTCCCACAGTCCCTCATTTGACTTTGACACATTTGGCAATCAAGAAAAAGACACCAAATTCTCATTTCATCTCATACAAATCAGCATATACTTGGCATAGACTTTTAGAACCATGGAGACGGATACAGATACATCATATGACAGAGACAGTGATTCCACCACTGAACTGCATGCACCAAAAAGGCACTAAAGCGTCGCAAAAGGCATGATAGGCTCCAAATTTTGGCCGAAGCTTCTTTGGCCCAGCATAGTGCTTGATAAGGGACCTTCAGCCCAAATTTCAAGAAATTTGAGAAAAATTTTGTCAATTTTGAATTTTTGAGCCTAAACACAGATTTTCCTGCCTGACGCGTAGCGCCACTTGGCGCGCGCTTATAATTGGCAACTCTTCTGGAGGAAAAATTATCATTTTTTGGATTTTTCATCAAACCTTATGCATGCATATGGATTACCTAAGGATTTCATCAAGTTCTGGGTTGCCTAAAGGGTCAAAAACACCCTAAAAATGGCCTTTCTGCCACTTTTTGTACACATAGGAAGCAATGTTGGGAAAACTCATTTTTGGAGGGGCAAATTGCAACCAAATTCAAAAACTCCACTTGGGTTGGAAAGTAGATAGGTAGATATTTCTAACGAGCTATCCTGCACTCAATTTGGACTCCAGGAAGGCCCTCAAAATCAGCCTCAAACTTGTGCTACGCATAGGGATTTCAGACGCGGCGCATAGAGAAATTTGGCCTATTTTTCACTCAGCAGCTCAGAATTTCACCTAGTTTTGGCTAGTTTGACTTTTTCATGTAACTCTTGATGTAACTTGATGTAATTTCATGACTATGATCTAATTTTGGCACATTTTTACTCATCTTCGTAGATTCATTCACCAAAAAGTGAAATGTAAGTGAATGAATCAGTTTCCTATCATATAGAGGCAAGTTGTTTCATTGCCTATTTTCCCATTCTTAGTTTAGATATGGTTGAAACAGGTCCTAGAATGGTGAAATCGACCCCTAGAGGCATGGGGATGAGTTAGGCTTGTCTATATTATGTAATTCATCACTCATTTTCAGAGGTTGGACACTTGGGATTGCTTGGCACTTCATTGTACATTTCATCTCTGCACTTTTGGCAAAGGAATAGACCAGGGTTTGCAGCACTCTTTGGGATCCATGTGGCTCTATGTTTTGATGGTGTTTTTCTCTATGTAATTGTAAGTTCACTGATGTTTATGTGTATCATTTCCCTTCTCCTTTCTTCTTAAATTAAACAAATGAGTGATAAAGGTGGAATTCATTAGCTTGCTTTTCTCTACCTTCAGTTTTGTTTAATTTTCCATGTTTTCATTTGTTTGAAGAGGATTCTTGAAAGCCTCTTGCCCTCTTCAGCTCCTCACCAATCTGAACCATCCATTCATTCAATCTAAAGCATCAAAACAATTGCTTTCCTTGCCCCAATCAGAATTCTGCAAAAACTAGGCCTCATCCCCGAACCCAACACTGCCTTTCCCTTTGATTCCAACAAAAACCCAAAAATCAAAATCAAACTCTTTTACAAATATACCTAGCCTAAAATCAGCCTTTATTTCTAGTCATCTCAAGCCTCATTGATTATTTTTGCTAAGATTGACCCGGAGAGAGCCCTCTCCTGATCTGGTAGGGCTAGCTACTAGACTGAGCATGGTTTGATGTTACCCTGAACTCTGCCTTCTTTCAGCCTGAGGTAGATTTAGGCAATAACAGCTTCTGTGACCAGCGCAGCTCTCTCAGCGCATACCTTAGGAGGAGTTTTTGGCTGCAACTTAGCTTGCAATGTAGCAATCTGTTGCTCCATCTTGGTCTTAACATTTTGGATCTCAGTCCAAGAAGATTTCGGGGCTGCAACGAATCCCTCAATCTTAGCTTGTGGGGTTGTAATGACCGGAATGTCTTCAGTCATATCTGCACAGAGTCTACTGAGCAGAAACTCCAACTCGGTCTGCTGTGCGGTGACAAGGATGCATGCGGCATGTACCTGGGATGGCTCGATAGTCTTTTCTATGATTGTTTGCTCGGTTTTACTTAGCTAATACTGCACCTGGCAGTCTCTGTAATGGATTTCCTCAAAGAGGGATGTGTGCAGAACCTACAACGGCTCGTGCAGAAGCCAAGCCAAGCCCAGATGTACTTCTGTGCAGTCTTTGACTTGCGCACATAAGGCAGGCAGACTTAGAGTGATTGTTGCACCTGGCAGGGGGCAGAGGTGGTGCACGCTTGTGGAGATAAACTCAGTGGTGGTCACTTTAGTCATCCTTGCTTGAACCATGCTTGTCTACAGGGTATCAGCCTTGAGCTAAAGAGCTTGGAGCTCAGACTGTAATGCAACGACTGCGGCCTTCTATTTCTTTTCCAAGGCAAGCCATCTGTCTTCTGAAGCGAGGGTAACCGCATCTGTGATTTGATCCAAATATTCCTCGGTTAAGGTAACCTTAATCTCCCCACTGGACCTCGTAGCCTATCATTTCATTCGCTGGCCCTTGATAGGTTTAGCTATCCTTTTCGTGCCATGCGGGGAACCATCTCCCTACGCATCCAGACCCCCAGTCTCCATGTCCTATTGCAATTCCTGCTCCACACCCTCCATCCTGGTGGAGCCTTCTGAGCCACGACCTTCTAAGTTCTTGGTAGTATCAGGTGGGGTGGGGGTCTTTAGGAATGCACTTGTACCAACAGTGTCAGTCGTTGCCGATTTGAATCCCAATTTCTAGTGTGGTGGCCAAGTGGTGATGAGCCGATCGATTTCCTCATCAACGACCATGTAAGGCAGTGACATCCAAGCTGGATCCTTACGGCCATGAATCTACACGTTGTGCCTCATAACCTAGGATGTTGCGATGCGCTTCTATTTTTCGTAGACTATCGGCGACAAGCGTGGCCGGGAGTGAATTGTTACTGTGATCACGCCCTGAAAGAATACCCAAAATAATTTGTTTTCCTTAATACGCTTCTCATCCTTTGAATCCCATAAGTTTGCGTATCGTGCCCCTTCACACATGTATGGTTCAAGCTCAAGGAGGACTGATCCTTCAGGGGCTTCCTAGTGGTGGGTGCGCTGATGTAGCTCTACATCCCAATACCATGTGGTGGGGATTGGCCCCAAGGCATGAATGAACAGGTGGACCCATTCATCCTTGGTCCTTCCACACCACACCTCCATCCACGCGGACAAGTTCTTGCGTGGGTCCCCTTGGCTAAGAAAAGTATCCATGCGTAGGTGAACTCAGGGTTCAAACCGTAGGATCATCATCTTGCGACATTCCTCCCAATCCTTAACAATCCCCTTATGAGTTTCCCACCACCGTGCAGGGGTCACACACATGGCTAGGTTAAGTGCCCACATTCTTCACTCTCTTGGGACTTCTGCTTCGAATGCTCTAAGAAAATCCCTAATACTACTAGAACCATCAAAGTAAGGCAACTCTCTTACCTCTGAGGAGATACACTGGAATCTCTTTGTGATCCTAAGACACCGTAGTGTAGATACATCATGTAACTGGTTCTACTAATTTTAAATCTCCTCATTGGAGTCAGAGAGGCATTCAGTGTCTTTCTCTCAGCAAATCACACCATCAGCCATAGGATTAATCCAATCCTCATCTCGAGCGGTTAGTTTATAGATATGATCCACGTCATCTTCTTCACGCACGAGTTCTGTATACCATTCTTCTTCTACTGGGTCTAGAGGGACTATTACTCTCGTACCCTCATTCTCAAAAACCAGGCTCCTTTTCTTCAAGTTGATAATGCCTCCCATGTCTATATCCCAATCTAGTCCCAGGAGCGCAGGATAAGGGTCCGCATCCTCTACAATTTGAATTACCTCAAAATCCACGTATACCTTAACCCTTGCGATATCTACCATAATATTTTATAGTCTCCCCAATGGTATGATCTTCTGTTGGTTAGCCATGCACAACTGTATAGTAGACCATTCCAGCTTAGGTTCTCCCATCCTCTACCATGTTTGTTTGGGCAGGACATTTGCATCGGATCCCAGATCCAGGATGACCTGATCCATTTCATAATCACCAATCAGTGTAGTTAGCCGCATTTCCCGACTAGTGCGTTTCTTATGCTTGTAAAGTTTGTGAACAAATTTAACTTTTGTTGGAGGGTCAGTTTTTTCTGTGTAGCTGTCTGTCAGTGCTTAAAGATTTTCTACTGCCTTCTAGCTGCGTAGCAACTTCATACATGCTTGTAGGAATGGTTTAACTTCTTTGTCTGCTTTTAGGTTTGTTTGAGCCTTGGAAGTAGATGCCTCGTCCTTGGTAAAGTCTTTGCGAGCTTCTAAGAAGGTTTCTTTCTCCTTCTATAGGTCCAAGATTTCTATTTTGATAGCGGCTTTTCGGATAAGGGGTTCAACCTCAGCTCTTTCCTCAGCTCCTCCAGTAGCCATGCCACTGTGCGAAATGACATTAATACTGGGTCCCTCATCACGTGGTTCTGCCTTAACCCTTTATACATTCTGTGTTGGAGTCTGTTGTCTTTCATGCATCTTTGTTGTCAGTACTGGAAAATCTTCGATCACATGATCCAATTGTCTACAATATCTGCAAGATTGTCATGTAGGGTTCAGACAATCCCTTTTGAAGTGCTCTATTTATCCACAATTATAATAGATCAATTTCCCTCTTCCTCGACCTGCGTTCTGCCTCTCCCCCCCCCCCACTAGCCTCTAGCAGGGGAGCCTCCTCATCTCGAGGGAGATAGTGGTGATGAAGGGTCAGCCTGTACCCTGTACAGGTTTCACCATTCTATCATTAATTCATATGTTCGGAAGTTGTGTTCGTCATGTCCCACAGATGATCATAATCAGCACCATTGTTGCTTCAACTTTGGAACATAGGCACCAAGATGATGGCAGTGGTTGGTATCATGCAGTCTAGCTACACAATAGTCAGCACACCATAATGTGGAGGCACTTGGTCCCACAGCCTCCCTAGGGATCAATGGGTTGGGCCCCCCAGCCTGCATGTAGTCTACCAATAGAGGGAACTAATCCTTGGTATGGCCTGACACCCTGCACCTTATGCACGATATGTCTGGACTAGATTCTTTTCCTCACTCCTTTCACAAATTCTGGATTTCGAGGTGCATTGCCTCCAGTTTTCCCTGGATCTGTTGTACCCCAAATTGGGCGTTGTCTCTTGGCACAGCCTGTAGCTTCATGGAAATCTCCAAGGATTTCTCTTGTGTATCAATCGCTTGTTGTCCCATAGGCCCGCACAGGTGAGGTAATAGCATGGCAATGAACCATTCCTTGTCCTGTCTATCCTCATACTTAAATTCCCCATCTCTGATAACCTTCTTTAAAGTCTTTCAAGTCAACTACTAGTTGAGCGTAGGACTTAGGCTTCCAAAACTGTTGTTTTAAAGCATCCTTAATTTCTTGTATTGATGGATCTGCATGTTGTCTACGTACCCCATGAACCAATCCAAGGCCCTTCCTTCAAAGGCAAGGGATAGTTGTGCTCTTTTTACAACATCGCTAGCAACATTCTGTGCAGCCCATACTGATTCTACTGCAAACCAAAATCGGTCCATGTCTTCGTCTCCCACACCCTTGAAGGTGGGAAGCTTCATGTATGTGGCCATAGCTTCTTCCGGTAGTGGCAGGGGGGTAGGGGAGTTCTTTCCCTTTCCTTGACTTGACGATGGTGTAGCTAGAGGACTAGTTCCTGCATGCACAGATGGCTCTCTTAATGGACTATAGATGGATCTATCCCCTTCTCAGTTGACTCAACAGTACTTACCAATTTGTGTTGTACTGTTTCCCTGATCAGAGGTCATTCATTCGGTGTGGCTGCATAAAAGGCCTTTTTCGCATAGTAATATTTTAATCAGTAGCGGCAATGTCCACAAGAACTTACCTCAGAATCTTTTGAAGAACCTCCGCTCCGCTTCAGAGTAGGACACAAACTGGTTGACTGCAAATTTTTTTACAAATCCTCCTATCACACTATCCACCCAATGATCTATGGTCTGGGTGATTGTGTTGTCAGCCTTCTCTAACTGTTGAATTAATTCCGGACTCCACTCAGTAACCTAATCATCTTTCCAACACATCTAGAATTCTACTAGCCTTGCTAGCCACTCCTGTAGCTCATGCGCAAAAGTTACAAAGAAAATTGCATATACTTCTGTAAAAATATATTTGTTCTTCCACTTTTCAGCCGTTAGCTTTGTGCTGTGATTCTCTTTTACAGAAAATTCCTGAATCTATTTTTCGAACCAGTCTTCGAGCTCCAATTTCTCAGGTCTCCAACGACCTCGTGGCATTACTTGATATCTCTCTCAAAATTCTCCCGGTCCTGGCAACGAAATCATTTGTTGGGCTGAGGGGTCCTGACCTAGGTTCGGATTTAAGGTTTTCCAACAAACCCCTATACTACTGGCCCTTTCGTCAATGACCTACTTTCGCAGGCCAAGGTCTCACCCGAAGTAGTATGGGTGGGTGTTGGAAATAAGTTTCCACACCCTGGGAGAAAGTGGGTAATTAAGGCAGATCTATCAGGTTTACACAGAAATGAGCTTATTACCGAGCCTTTAACAGTGTAACCAACATATAAACATGAACAAAGCTACTTATTATTATGCAGATCTTAGCAACACCTTCGCATCCATGTGCACATCAGTAATTACCATCACAAAATAACTCAATCACAGCTAATTCATATATTAAAGACACAATCACAGCTTATTCAAATAACACAGAGGTACTTCAATGGTAAACACAACTATTTCAGATAACATAGAGAGACTTCAATAGATTATGTGCTCATTAACATCCAAAACAAAATTACAAACCCAAGTCATAGCTCACACACACATCCAGTGGGGTCTGCACATAGCAGGACTGAGGATCTCCATGCACATAGCCAACAGGAGTCCTTACCCAATACTACCCAAAACAAATCTCAATAGTTCGTACTTAGCATCAATCTTACTTACCTCTAGACTCAAACTATCTATCTATTTATATCATTATAGCCTGCGCTATCCTGTGGTCTGCAAACTGTGGTTTGTAGACTCTAGGTCTACCCTTTGACCCATTACAATACATTGGGGGCTTTGACGCACCCCAAATCCCCTGCGCTAGACTAATTACTACAAAAATATATAAAAAACGCAACTAGGGGGGCCCTGTTCTAACAAAGGTGATTGAGTATTTTATCTCAGTAATATTATATTGTAAATAATTTTCAATATGTAAATGATTTCAAATATATATATATATAAAATAAAATGAAAAGAGGATATATTAAAAAAATTTAATAATAAAGAGAAAATGAAGAAAAGAAAGAAAATTTGAAAAATAATAAAAATGAAATCAGAACCCCCCAAGAGAAAAATAAAGAAAATAACACTGAAAGTGCTGCAAATTCAAATGCCACTACTGATAGATAGTTTTCTTTATGTCAAACGAAATAAGATTGTGTGCAGCTTGTTTAAAATGCCACAATAACTAGCTATTTGTTTAAACCATACAACTTACTCATGGTTAAACAATTTTGAATTTTTGTAAATTAAGTTAGAGAATAAAGATTTTCCAAACAATATAATCTTGGTAAATCAATAATTAGGTAGAAAATGACATTGATTCAACTTTTTAATTTGAATCAATAGGAGAAATAAGTGATAGGATAGAATATATTTTTCATTAAAAATAAGGAAATATGGGTTTGCTAGTTTAAATGCACCCCTAGAAGAAATAAAAAATGTTATTTTAGCAAAAAGAATTTAAGTTTGAAAGGGTAGGTAGAAGTGTTTTGGCTTTGAAAAGGATTAAAAATGCTATATCATAAGATTTAATTTCATTATGCATTAGGCGCAGAAAATGGATATATGATATAAAATGCATTTATCCTAAGTTTTTGATACACAGTAAAAAGTCATAACCCGAAATTTTTATTTGTCGCATGTGTCTAAAAAAACCACAACTTTCCACCTCACGATTTTCCTTTTCCCCAAACCGACGACCCTTATTGACTTTCGCCCTTAGCCGCCGCCCAACCTCCCCACCCCTCTCCATCCTCACTTTACCACTGGAGGGGGAGGGGGGGTGGGGTCTGAAAAAAGGTGTTTTTCTGCCCGGTCCCACTACCAGGTGGTCTCCCCTCTGCACTTCAAATGCCCCCCTAGCCTAAACCACTAACTGCCCACTACAACCCCCCCCTGAAAACCACTCCTCCCTTGTTCTTTACCGTTGTCCCCACCCGACACCTCCACCATTCCTGTTTTGCCACGTTGCTGAGAAGTTTCCAATCAAATCACTTCCCGGGTTATCTGTTGAGAAATTAATTTCCATTGGATAACCATTAATCCAAGGGACCCGCACCATTTTCAATGGAAAACATGTATTCATTATATAAACCCTGCAATCCATATTCTTCAACCTTTATTGTTACATTGTCTCTCCAAATCAAAATTTTCACAGGTTTTACAGTGCGCCTAGTCTTTATCAACTGATCAGTTTGCAATCAAACGAGAGTACCTTGCTTTTCTCCTTCAACCAATCACACAGATGTTGCACGCTCCTGTTAACCTTGTTCCTCCCAATTCCAATCAAATTCTTCACAATTAATCATGCCTCCTAAAAATAAAAACTAGAAGGATACTTTGAATCCTTTATTCCATCCTCCCATAGACTTAGACCACATTCCTTTAGCAAATAGATATTATAATATTGCTAAGACACAGTCCGAATTTGAACTATTTGAACTATATTGCTAGCTGGAAGACAAATACATTGATAAATAACATGATATTGGACTCTGGGAGTCCAATATCTCGCACTACATCTTCCCTCACACCTTCCATGCCCTTGAATTCATCAGAAAATGCCAGGCATGCTACATTCCCAATCAAAGAGCCATCATTTCCCCTATTGGTGAAATCCTTTTCATCATCACTGCCAAGACAATTAACCAATTGATGCAAATTCCCTCTGTGGAAAACATCACTCCTTTCTCCTTAGAATCCCTCAATGAATTGTACCAAAAACTTAATTTTTCTAAAAGAGCCAAGATCTTTGACATATTTTTCCCAAAGAATACCCAATTACCAAAGAAAAACCCTCCATATCATTCCTCCATCTTCCCTAGTCAAGCTAAGCAAATAATAACATTAATTTCATACATCCTTGGTCATTATTCTGATCAGTGAGTAGATGAACCCATTTTAGGCTTCCTTTCTATTTTTTTCACAAACAACAAACCATCTATTATTTTTAATTTCGGCCAATTCTTGGCTGACAATATTCATGAGCAATTTCTTAAGTTTCAAACCGAAGAAGTATTTAAATACTCTTCCATTTTGGTATACATATTTTTATATTATCATGCATATAGGTTCAAATTTTCCATGCAGAATCTTGATGAAGAATGCAACCAACAATCAATGATATTCTGGACATATTTAGTGATGAAAGAAAAAAAAGAATTCTCTTACAAACAGTTCATTAAAAAAAAATTTCACCCAACTATGAGTGTCTTAAGCAGTACAACAAAACCCAGGATAAGTGAAGACATCAAAAGAATTCTACTTTTGACAGATCAGGCTAAGACAGGAGACTGGTACTTGTACCTGAATTACACCGAGATCAGAGTCTATGGATGCGATATTGCACCTTATAAGCTTCCAAAATACCTCCCCATGAGGATTTTTGCTCTGGAATATATCAGACAGATGTTGAATTTAGATGAAATTCATTTTGTATCAGCCAAGAAGAAGTCCTAGTTCAGAATCAAGACACAGATTGGGTTTTTTATTTGCAATAGCAGGTCAACGGGGGAGGAGGCAGATAAACTTTTGAAAGAGATGGAGTTTAGTCTGAGTTTCACCTGGTATTATGACTCTCTAGGAATAATTTCCAAGATGAGAGTAGAAAACAAAACTAATCCCTACATTCATACCGAAAGGCCTAAGATAGAAACATATATGAACCAGTCAGTATGGGCTAGAAATACATTACAGGAAGTTGAAGATTAGTTGGTATCAGCATCAACATCATAGACTCCTCCCCCACAGGAGGAAGTAGTTAAAAGACAAAGATAAGAAGAGTCACCTTCAGTGACTAATAGTGCAGGTAAAGAATTTAAGATAATGTATAGGAAGAGAACAAAGCTAAATCCAAAATTTGATATAGAAAATAACTCAGAGCAAGAAGTAGCTATGGTGATAAAAGAAACACCATCATCCTCTCAAGTAGGTGGTCAATTCACTATTTCTCCCACAACATCTTCAGTATCTCATGACCAGCAAGAAACTATCCAAACAACTAAGGTTGTCCAAGGAGAGAAGGAGAAGAGAATATTTGACAAGTTAAGGGAGATAAAGCTTAAGAATGAGATTCTTAGGAACAACACCTATGCATAATTCTAGAAGCAGACTTCCAACTCTCAAAGCAGGTTACTGTCAGTGTTTTATTCAGAGAAGGGAAGGATGTTGATGACCTTCCTTGAGGCCCAAAATCCACAGCCAAAATCAACATCCGATTACAAGAAGACATCATTTGAATTCGACATAAAGAATATTCATCTCTGTTATGTCCCTGTATTACTAGTGTAGTCCCTTATTATTTTTAGTGTGGCCCCCTTATTTTTATTTTTGTACCCATGTAACCCCCATATTGTTATTATTGTGCCCTTACAATATTATTTTTAGGTCGGATAGGATTATATTATGACCCCATGGACTCCTATATATAAAAGTAGGTTTTTTAATTTGTATCATCCAAGAATTTTTCATTTATGTAATGTAAAGGAGGTTTACCCCTTGAAGTGGCTTATTTCTAAGGCATTGATCTCTCTTTTCTTCTATTTTTTGAGTTGGTTTCATAACATTTGGTATCAGAGCTTTGGATTCTAGGGTTTCTCTGCTCCAAATAGATCATCGTGGAATTTTTGCTATAATTTTTTTCTATGAAGGTTAAGAAGATGAATTTTTTACCACACGAAGCCAAAATCCTGAGGAACTTCGTGTAAAAATTTTAGATCTTGGTTCACATTATTTTCGGATATATATGATCTGTGGAAGTTAGGGTTTTTGTAGGCTCCCGAATTTCATCTAAAAAAGGTGACCCTGGGAAAATCATCATAACTCTCTCTCTGAGCATCAGAATGGAATTCTGTAACATGTAACCAAAATTAAACGGACTTTAGTTTCTTGTATATCAATTTCAGAGCCGAAGGAGGAAACAGTGACATGTGGCACGCCGTACAATTTCGCTCTATTGAACAAGTCCATAATTAGGTCACTGTGGGAGATTGGGCATAAATTTGTCTTGAAGCATCCACATCAGGTCAGACTTGTGGAATTTGAAAGAATATTCAGAGTGCTACTACAGGACCAAATTTCATACATTGAAGATTTGAAATCACAAAGATAAGTTAGTTTCAATATCGATCTCCTCAAAAGCAAGAAAAATGTGTGTATTTTTTTTTCGAATTGCATAAGTCTTGTTTGAAAAATAAGTTTGAAGTGATTCCAAGGGCATATTTAAGCACAGATATTAGTATTGTGTTCTAAAATCCCCCCAAAAAATAATTCAACTCCCATTAAGCTCTCGGAATACTCTACTATGACTCATGAAGGGGAAGAAGTGCAACATGATATATCAAAATTACAAGAGCAAGTGCACCAAATTTTGCTTTGGAAAAGAGAAACAAAAAATGAAATGGAAGTTTTGAAGAAAGGCGTGGAAGTTAAGATGGATGATTTGAAGAAAGGCGTGGAAGCTAAGATGGATGGTTTGAAGAATGACATGGAAGACATGGAAGAGAAAATGGAATCTTTGAAGGAAGGTTTGACAAAGTTGATACAAGAAATGATTCTTAATGGTGAAAAGATAGTAGAGGAAACTCATGATGAGAAAAAAATAAATGTTAATCATGATTTCATAAACTCAAATGTTGCGTGGAAGACCCACCATATTCCAAATATTGATATGAGGAAGTTTGATGGCAAGGATCCCGTAACATGGATACTACAGATGGAGCAATATTTTGATCTCAATAATGTGCAAAAAACACAAAAGGTATGCATTGCAACTTTATATTTAGAACAAAATACACTTGTATGGTATCGATGGCTTTTCTCCCGTTAAAAAATTATCACTTGGTAAATTTTTATGGAGGAAATTATAGCACATTATGAGGGTACAAAGAACAACACCTTCTTTATCCAATTGATAAATCTCAAACAAAAGGGTTCAGTGGTGGAGCGCATTGAGGACTTCCAAAAATTGAATATAAGGGTAACTGATATTCCAAAGGAAGGATTGATGTCTTCATAGGGACTTTAAAGGATAACATCCAACATGAGGTTTTCCTTTGGGAACCTGATTCATTGGAGAAGGCATTCAGGTTGGCAATAAAAATTTAATGTAAAATTATGGCAACAGGGAATCCTACCACTCACATCTATAAAGATGGAAGTGTTGCTACTCCCAGACTTTGACAACCTACAAGGTTGACACCACAAAAATTAGAAGAAAAAAGAGCAAAATGGCTTTGCTACAGTTGTGACAGCAAATACACTAAAGGTCATAAGTGTGCTGAGAAGAAATTATTTTACATTGATTTTGAAGAGGAGGAAGAAAATGAACAAGAAACTTCAAAAGAAGAGGATATACACCAGGAGCCAACCCTGGAGAAAGAAGAAATGAATCTGACCATATCATGTAATGCATTGGAAGGAATTACCACTCCTTAATCTCTCAAGATAGAAGGACATATCAAGAATAAAAAGGTAATAGTGTTGATTGATTCGGGTAGTAACCATATTTTTATTCATTGTAAGGTAGCCAAGGAATTGAATTGCTTCCTATACCCAGCACTAGAATGTCAAGTGATCGTTGCAAATGGAGGAACTATACATTTCTTTGGAAATGCGATAATATCAAGCTAACCATGGGGGAATATGTATTGAATAGGCCAATTCTTTCCATTCCAATGGGAGGTGATGATGTTGTACTAGGAGTACAATGGTTACAATATTTAGGGATGGTAGCTTTTAATTTTCAAGAAAATTTCTTGAAATGTTTTTTGGAAGGAAAGGAAGTCAAAGTTTGGGGTGTAGGTTTTAACCCTGAACAGAAATTATCTACACACAAATATTATAACAGAAAATAAACAATAGCGAGAGCATAAAACATAAAACAGATAAACACAGAGATTTTCCCCTGGATCCCAAATCGGGACGAACAGCTTGATTTTTCATTATATTCCTTTTAGTGTTACAACACATATATATACATGCTGAAGCATACATAAACCTCAATCCATTAACCCTGGATTAGAACATAATCGTAGTTCCCTTGACCGGATCTACAAAATACCAGGGGTCAAAAACCATTGTACCCCAAAACCATGTGCAAAATCATGCACAAAGCATGAGTGGGTCGGCCTATGAGTGGGTCCGCACACCAAAAAAAAATTTAACCGGGGCGCTGCCCCGGACCCCAACAGTGGGGGCTGCCTCCCCCCTTGTGACCCCCCTGCTGCGCCCGGCGCAACATATAGCGCATGGTTCTAGTCGTGGAAAGAATATAACACATACCAAACACTCTCCCACTTGTTGTTTTCTTTCCACAGGGGGCCACAGGAGAGTTTAGTCATTGGGCTAATTCTTCAACACCCATTGTTTCTCTACACCAAGAGAACTTCTGAGTGCTCACAGACTTCGTCAATGCATCTGCAACATTCTTCAAAGTGTCCACCTTTACCAGCAACACCCTTTTAGCCTCAACCATGTCTCTAACAAAGTGATATTGAACATCAATGTGCTTTGTCTTTGAATGATAAGCAGGGTTCTTAGCCAAGAAAATTGCACTTTGGCTATCACAGTCTATCCTTATAGCTTGCTGTACCAATCCCATACTTGAACACAATCTCTGCAACCAAACTGCTTCCTTGCTTGCATGAGTGGCTGCTATGTATTCTGCCTCTGTAGTTGAAAGAGCCACTACAGACTGTCTTTTACTCATCCAACTGACTGCGCCTCCAAATAGGTTAAACACATACCCACTTGTAGATTTTCTTTGGTCCAGATCTCCAGCCCAGTCTGCATCAACAAAACCACGAATGTCCAACATTCTTTCCAATCCTGGTCTTCCCTGGTAGCACAAGCCATAATCACTAGTGCCACGTAAATATCTGAAAACCTGCTTCATTGCTGTCCAATGCTCCTTCCCTGGGTTTGACATAAACCTACTCAATACTCCCACTGCATGTGTAATGTCTGGTCTAGTACAGACCATTGCATACATCAGAATACCCACTACACTTGCATATGGAAGACGGGACATATCCTCCTCTTCTTCTTGTGTCTTGGGACACTGTTCAGCAGACAGCTTTACATCTACAGGAATAGCAAAATTCACCAGTTTACTATCTTGCATATTGAACCTTTGCAATATATTCTCGACATACTTCCTCTGGTTTAACCAGAGCTTCCTCTTTGCCTGATCTCTCTTAATTTCCATGCCCAAAATATAGTTTGCAGCACCAAGATCCTTCATGTCGAATTTGGAGAACAGTTGGGTCTTCAAATCCTGGATAATTTCTTTGTCATTTTCAATCAACAACATATCATCCACATACAAGACCAAATAAATAACACAGTCACCAATTAATTTAAAATAAACACATTGATCTTCCTTGCTTTTGGTGAAGCCAAGTCCCCGTATATAGGTATCAAATTTCTGATACCACATCCTTGGTGACTGTTTTAACCCATACAGAGACTTCTTCAACCTGCATACCAGTTCTTTCTTACCCTTCACCATAAAGCCCTCAGGTTGCTTCATGTAGATCTCCTCTTCTAGATCCCCGTGAAGAAATGTTGTCTTCACATCCATCTGTTCTATCTCAAAATCAAATGCAACAACAACAAATAAAAGTAATCTAATAGAAGTAACTTTGGCAACGGGAGAAAAAATATCACCAAAGTCAATTCCCGGCACCTGGGAATAACCTTTCGCTACCAACCGAGCTTTGTATTTCTCCACCTTGCCTTCTACATTCATCTTCTTCTTAAACACCCATTTTCTCCCAATGGGCTTCCTTCCAGCCGGCAACTCCACCAGATCCCATGCCTCATTTTTGTACAAGGATGCCATTTCATCAACCATGGCCTCCTTCCAGAGTTTTCCATCCTCTGAATCTACTACCTCCCTGACAGTTCTGGGTTCATCATCAGTTATAGTTAAGGCAAAACCTGAACAGAAAGCAGATGGACTATACCTTTTTGGTTTCCTTCTTTCCCGAACTGATCTTCTCAAAGCTGGAGTTTGTGGCTCTTCATCTTCTGAGTCTTCTTCTGTTGTAGAGTCTGATTCATCCTCCTTTAGCTCAAACTCTATCTTCTCAAGTTCCTTTGGTATGATTTCATGTTTAACAACATCTTTCACCTCTCTAAACACCACATCTCGGCTGTACACAACCTTCCTTATTTCCGGGTTCCAAAGCTTGTAACCTTTTAAACCATCCTTATACCCAATAAAGATGCACCTTTCAGATTTATTATCCAACTTGGTCCTTTTCTCCTTTGGAACATGTACATATGCATCACATCCAAATAACCTTAGATGTGAAAGAGAAGGTTTCTTTCCAGTCCATACCTCATGTGGGGTCTTATCCTCCAACGCTGATGAAGGTGATCTGTTAACTAAGTAACATGCAGTCTCCACTGCCTCTGCCCAAAATTCTTGTCCTAACCCGGTACCACTGAGCATGCTTCTTGCCTTTTCCATCAACGTTCTATTCATTCTTTCTGCAACTCCATTTTGCTGAGGTGTGTATGGAGTAGTCTTCTGCCGTGCTATACCACACTTCTTACAAAACTCTTCAAATTCCTTCTTGCAGAACTCCCCACCATTATCTGTCCTCGGCGCCTTTATCTTCTTCTCTGTCTGGTTTTCCACCAGAGCCTTAAATTCTTTAAATTTGTCAAAGACTTCAGATTTCTTCCTCAAGAAATATATCCATGTATTCCTTGAGAAGTAATCTATGAATGAAACATAGTACACAGACTTTCCCAGTGATGGAACTGACACAGGTCCAAACACATCACTGTGCACAAGTTCTAATATTTTGTTCGCCCTCTTAGCACCAGAAGGAAAACTCACCCGATTCTGCTTCCCATATACACAATTTTCACAAAAATCGAAATCCAGAGAACAATTAGACATACCTTCTACCATACCATCTCTATGCAGTATCTGAAGGCCCTTCTCTCCAATATGTCCAAGCCTTTGATGCCATAGCATGGTCTTTTCTCCAAAGATAGCTAGGCTTTCCGCTCCACTTTCAGGAACCATAGAACTGTTACACCCATCAATAACAGTGCTACCTTGTAGCTTGTACAGAGTTCCAGTCCGAACTCCCCGCATTAATACCAGTGCTCCCCGAACCATCTTGCAGGCATCTTTCTCGAACACTGTTTTTAAACCTGCATCATCCATCTTGCTTACAGAAATCAGATTTCTGGCCAATGCAGGAATATGCAGAACACCAGGAAGTGTTCTAATCCTTCCACCTTGCAACTTCAGCTTGACCTTTCCACGTCCGATGATTTTTGCCTTCCTATCATCCCTTAGGAAGACATCACCATCATATTTCTCATACTCGTAGAACCACTCCCTATGGGGAGTGAAGTGAAAGGATGCACCTGAGTCAATCAACCATGACTCATGATCTACATGTGTATTTGAAGAAGAAGCCAAATACACATCCCCACCTTCATCCGAGGTGGTTTTTCCCTCTGCAGAAGGAGCATCATTAGATCCCTTTCCTTTCTCATGAGCTTTAGATCTGCAGTCCTTTTTGTAGTGCCCTTCCTTTCCGCATTTCCAGCACACCTTTACAAACTTTCCAGGAGATTTAGATCTCCCTCTAGATTTAGATCTCCCACTCGAAACCTTATTCTTGTTTTTGTTTTGGGACCTTCCTCGTACAGATAAGGCATCTCCATTCTGACCCTCCATATTTCTCCGTCTCATTTCCTCCGACAACAAGGCTGAGACAATGTCATCAAAATTCAAGGTAGTTGTATTGCTACCTATTGCAATAACCAGACTGTCCCACGAATCTGGTAGAGAACACAACAAACTAATGCACTTATCTTCATCTGATATTTTAATATCAACAGATGACAGCTGACTTACCACAGTATTGAAGGCGTTCAGATGCTCTGTCACTGAGTCTCCATCCTTCATCCTCAGGTTATACAGCTTTTTCCGCGGGAACAACTTATTCACCAGAGACTTAGATTGGTACAAAGTCCCAAGTTTTTCCCACAAATTCTTCGCCGTAGCTTCCCCAGATACATTCAACAATACTGAATCTGACACACACAACCGTATTGTGCTCTTAGCCTTCCGATCCAGTTTCTTCCAGTCTTCATCTGACATTGTCATTGGTTTAGTACCTGGATCTACCGCGATCCACTGATCTTTATCCACCAGCAGATCCTCCATCTTGAGCTTCCACAACTCAAAACTCTGACCATTAAATTTCTCGATCTCTATCTTTCCACCACTCGCCATCTTCTTTCACCGCCAGAATCGATCCTGCAGATCTCCCACTGAACAGGGTCTACCTCGAGGGCAGGAGCAAAACCCTTAACGACAAGCGTCACTGGGGAAACTAAAAACGACTACGATACCAAATGTAGGTTTTAACCACGAACGAGGAGTATCTACACGAATCTTATGAGGAAAATAAACAATAGCGAGAGCATAAAACATAAAACAGATAAACACAGAGATTTTCCCTGGATCCCAAATCGGGACGACCAGCTTGATTTTTCATTATATTCCTTTTAGTGTTACAACACATATATATACATGCCGAAGCATACATAAACCCCAATCCATTAACCCTGGATTAGAACATAACCGTAGTTCCCTTGACCAGATCTACAAAATACCAGGGTCCGAAAACCATCGTACCCCAAAACCATGTGCAAAATCATGCACAAAACATGGGTGGGTCTACCTATGAGTGGGTCTGCACACCAAAAAAAATTTCGTCGGGGCGTTGCCCCAGACCCCAACAGTGGGGGTTGCCTCCCCCCTTATGACTCCCCTGCTGCGCCCGGCGCAACGTACAACGCATGGGGCTAGTCGTGGAAAGAATATAACACATACCCAACATGGGGTATCACAGGGATGCAGGGAAATATAATAAACTCTAATGTCATGACAAAGCTTTTGAAGAAATAACAACAAGGCATAATTGCACAATTATGCTCACTAGAAGTTCCAACTTCAAAATCATCTATTTATCCAGATCTCCAAAAAGTCTTGCACAATCATTCCAAGGTGTTTGAAGCTCCCAAAGGACTCCCACTTATTCGTGATCATGATAATGCTATTCATTTGATTCCAGGAAGTGTTCCTCCAAACATCAGGCCTTACAACTATCCTTATGTCCAAAAGAGCGAAATTGAACATATGATTGCATAAATGTTAGAGGCTGGTATAATTCAACCTAGTCAAAGTTCTTTCTTCACTCTAGTAGTATTTATGCACAAGAAGGATGGATCATGACTCATGTGTTTGGATTATAGGGAGCTCAGTAAGCTCACTATTAAAGATAAATTTCCCATTCCTGTGATTGATGAATTATATGGAGCAATTTATTTTACCAAGTTGGATCTTCATTCAGGATATCATCAAATTAGAATGAAGATTGAAGATATTTCGAAAACAAAATTTCGAACTCATGAGGGTCATTATGAATTTTTGGTCATGCCTTGGCCTTACCAATGCACCTTCTACATTTCAAGGCTTGATGAATTCCATTTTCAAACCCTTCCTTAGAAAATTTGTGCTAGTATTTTTTGATGATATACTAATCTACAACAGGTCTTGGAAGGATCATGTTCAACATGTTGACAGGGTGCTCAAACTATTGGAGAAGAAACAATTATATGAAAAAACATCCAAATGTTTCTTTGGAGTACAAGAGGTGGAATATCTGGGTCATATTGTATCTCACGAGGGTGTTAAAGTAGACCCTAACAAAATTAAAGCCATTAAGGAATGGAAATTCTCCACAACCATAAAGAAGTTGCGAGGATTTCTCGGGTTAACAGGGTATTATCGCAAGTTTGTTAAGAATTATGGGAGAATAGCAGCACCTCTAACAACATTATTGAAGAAAGATGCATTTTCATGGACCCCTGAAGCAACTAAGGCCTTTGAACGTCTTAAAGAGGCAATGTGCCTAGCACCGGTCTTAGCTATGCCAGACTTCACAAAAACCTTTATTGTGGAATGTGATGCCTCAGGAAATGGAATTGGTGTTTTTTTAATGCAAGAAGGAAGACCCATTGCTTTTGAAATTTGTCCAATCAAAGGAAAGTATTTATAGAAAGATATCTATGAGAAGGAAATGTTGGCAATACAACAAGCACTAAAGAAATTGCGACCTTACCTAATGGGAAGATACTTCAACGTAAAAAGTGATCAAGATAGTCTTAAACACTTTTTGAAACAATTACTATCTTCAGAAGATGATGCTGCCACAGCAGCAAAAACCCACAATATGCATATAAAAATTTAAAAATGCATACCCACTTACATATAATTCAATACTCTGGTGTGGAAGATTCTCCTTTTACCAAACCTATGGTTAAAACCATATAATAAAACCCACATTCTCACCTTAAAATAAAATACTTGCCTCATTCATGCGCTAAAATAAACCTCGACAGAGGTAAACTTCATAAGCGGAAGTATTTCCTCTTAATACCATTCTCTACTCTTAATCAAATTTTAAACCCTTTATGTAACTTCGAAGCGGAAATAAAATTTCTGCTTAATCACACTATTGACTTTGGTTAAAAACCCAAAGAAAATATTTGGGCCCATAGTATACAACTCACCTTATAGGATTTGTATCCATGCATCCGATTTTGGTTAACTAAGTGCTAAAGATACCAATTAAAATAAACTTTGGAGCCACACCTTAATACTCACCAACATAATATTATATCTGGACCATGCTTAACACTCCATACTTTGGTTTTAAAACCAAAAGTATCAACATAATATTTTGTTCGAGCCCACAACATATTATTTCATTTCATTCACAAGTTCGACTTTGGTAATAAAACCCAAAATATAATGGCCCACAAATTTAATAAACTCGCCTTTCTTCTACCATAGATCTTCACTTGTGATCCAACGACAGTCGCAACACTCCAACTGATCATGCGTAATCCAACTGATATCGCATTCAAATAAGCTTTGAACTTTAATGACTAGATTTCACACGAAATGGGTGGTATTGAGACACCACGTGTCAGCCCATAACCATTATCGCGTTCAAATAGGGATTTACCACTTACCACTTTATAATCGCGCGAAAACCACTTGTTGTTTTCCGAATCCGCCTTCACTATTCCCATCACATAGTTCCGCCACGCTTCCTCTACGCCTTCAAAGTTCCATTCCTTTGACGTTGACTTCTAATTCCTCATCCAATTTCTTTCGTTACAGCTCCTCCGCATACCTGTTCAAACAACCATCGATTTCTATTACAGTAAAAACCCCAAATGGGCAGCTGCAACCCACTGATACATTAAACCTTGTGTGACATCTCTACAGATCTCACTTCACTATTTATTACACAACATAATGTGTAATTTCTCCATGAAATTCTTTACACGAAGTCAACTCCAATTGAGAAATACATCTAGGCCAATTTATAAGTTCAAGAAATTCTTTAATGGCATCGATCCATTCTGTGATCGATGCTAATTTTTTCAATCACACAGAATTCAATAAATGAACATTCACCCTCAAACCACACAATCTCTTAAAAATGTAGCTTGAATATAAAAGGACAGAATTTCCCTTGTTCCTCTCAATTTCACTTGCACACAATATACACTCAAAACACAAACTCAAAAATTGATTTTTCTGTATTAAAACCAATATTTACATAGGAATTCTTCCTCTGGCCTGATCTTCTGTATCAGTGGCCTTTTCCTATTCTGCCCGTAGGCTTACAATTCAAACTCTACCTCTCTATCGTTGTTCTACCTTATCTTCTTTACTACCTTTTTTATGCCTTTGAGGCTTACAATTTATACAAAAGGTTTTGAAACTATTTTTGGTTTCAGATCCTTCATCCTCTCAACAAAACCCTGAATATCCTCTAACTCCTCATTTGCCTCAACTAACCCTTAAGGATCCTCTTTCATCACAAAATCATGAAACCAATTCTAATTTAGAATTTATAATTAATTCATAAATCTCTCAATCCCTATACACTCTTAACTAGCCTAATTCTCTCATGTTCTCCAACATTTACAAAATTCCTCACAATATTTAATTAATTCTCATTAAAATCACTCAAAACATCACATAAGAAACCAACTCCCTTGAAAACACAAAACCCCTAAGTCTATTAAAATACAAGGAATTTTCTTGAGCCTAATGCTCCTGCATCAGACTCCCAAAGTAGAAATTTATCATGATCTCCTGATCATGTGCTTCCAATATTTTTCCTCCTGGATCCCATACTTTGTTTTGCTACTTTCCATAAGCTGTATCATTCTTCTGTTGTACTTCTCCAGCTTTCCATTTTTTATTCTGCATCGTGCCACTAGCTATGCTTTCACATTCTTTTCTTGTCTTTCCCTTGCTGTAATTTCTTTTCTTTCTTGCTACTGTCTTCTTCTGAGATACCTTCATCATCAATCTCCTTATACTTTCAATCTCTATGTCCAGTTTATATTATGTCTGGAAATTACTCTGCCTTTTGTTACTGCTTTCAATTTATGTTGCTTTGGACATTGTTGTAGATGTTGATGCATATGTTTCCTTTGTTTCTTTTGTTGTTGTTGCTGCCAATATTGCTGCTACCTCCCAAAATTCCTGAATATATCCTAAGATATCTCTCTCTGCAACATTCTTCTTCTGCTCACTACCTACAAATTTACTTTTAAAAAATAAATTATCATTTGATTCTTTAACTGCGGTAACATACTCATTCATTCTTCTTTGTATACTAGTAAGCATAATCAGTTTTGACAAACTAGCATTTGCTTCTAATTCTTTCACAACTTCAGGAATTTTCACTTCAGTGTCTACAATTCCTTTCTCTTGTTCAAAATTTTCGAGCAAACATTTCAACCATTTCCTTTGAACTTGTTTTATCTCAAACACATCATCAATCTGTTGCAATTTAGTTTCAGCATATCCCTCTTCTTCTTCTTTGACAATCTTCAGTAATTGTCCATCACCTCTTTGATTGATTCTGGCAATCAATTCAAATTTCTCAAACTCTGTATATTCATCCTTTATCAGAATAGAATTATGATTCTTCACCACTGTGGAAATTCTAAGAGTCTGTGCCATAGTCTTCTCTTGGCCAATCGGACAAGCCAACTCCTCCTTGTCATCAATAATAACAAGTTCCTTCATATGAGACATGACTGTCTCACCTTCCTTGGAATTTATGAGTTCCTTCTTCTACAACAGTTCATCTTCATTCAAGACAACTCCAAGAGATGGATTGTCTTCTGCAACACCTGTAAACATAGTCAAATTATCGATTTCAAAATCACAATACCCAATGGTCTCATTTGATGATCCAGGCACCAAATCTTCATTTTTCAGTTCTAAGTCTCTTTTAAGACTCAAAAAATCTTCACTGTCTTTCTTCCTAGCTTCCAAGGTTATCTCCATTGTGCCAATCACCATGATAGAATGATGATCTTTCACTATGTTTTCATTTAACATAGTTTCCCTTTCATTAGATTCTCTGACATTTTTCATTTGTTGTCCTTCTTTGCCTACATAATTAACACATGAATTATCAGTATTAAAAATACAAGGTTTCAATGCCTCTTCCTCCTCTGGCAACATTTCAGTATGCTTCTTTGAGTTTTTGTTTAATTCCTTTGTCAGAGCATCAATATGCTGATTTAAATTCTCCATGAGACTGTCAGCTAGTCTCTCCTCCATATCATCTGTTTCATGAATGTGTCTCTGCTTTGGTTCACAATAATGAACTTCTTCAATTTTCTGAATCATTCTTACATCCTTATCCTCTGTTTCCTGACTGTCATTCATGACAATTTTCCTGCCTTGCTTCTTCAGCAATTTATCTTGTGTATAGATCCTCTGCTTTTCCAACTCTCTTCTCTAAAGATCTAACTTTCTATACAACTCAACAATTTCAATTGGAGTAGAACTTGGAAACTTTACACAAATTTCCATACTTTCACTTGTTCTTGACCAATCATTAGATGGCCCTTCTTACTCTATTTCAATACTCTACTGTTTATTCCCATGAGACCCTTTTGTATCCTTTTGTTTATGAGATCTAGCTATCGCAGCATTAATCTGAACAGATTTCAGATTCAACTTCTTCTCCTTAACAAACTTCAAAGTTTGTTCAACATCCTGTGATGTACCTGCATGCACAAAAAAATCATTAGTTTTAAAACAACGAGACTTTTCAGTCTCATTTGCTTCCTCAAGCACCAATCTTCCATAATGTACTTTCTGTTTTTTGGAAAATCCTATTTTATGTGACTCAACTCCTTTGAGTCTTTCCTTTTCCAACAAAGAAATATGTATTTGTTCAAGTTCTCTGAACTTGTTCATCAGCTTAGCATTCCATTTCTTTTGCAATAGGTTCCATCTAACCCATTTCCTCATTTTCCATCCATGTCTTCGACATTCATTCCTTGTCTCTTGCAACCATCCTTATAGTACCTCTAGTTGTACCTTCATCACTGCAATATCTCTGTGGCATTCTTTAGAACCTCTTCTATAATCCCCCATGATCATCTTCTTCATGAGTTCCTCACTCACTATGAGTTTCACTAAGCCTCTACAACAACAAGTCCTCCCTGTTGCCACTTACCTCACCAATCCCCTCTCTAGACTTGGTATTTTGGCAAGCACTGGTTTTCTATCTCTAGAACCTCTTGAGCACTCTCTTCTGCTCTCTCTAGGCTTATATCCTCAACTCACCTTCTCTTGAGAACACTTCAAATGTTCTCCCTATCCAACCTTTAGCTGGGATATTAGGTTCACTGCCATCATCATCAAAATATTTTTCTTCATCTTGTCTACAACCAGAATTTTGCAATCACAATTTTCAAACCAGATTAAAATTATATCACCTTCAAGATCTCTGCACAACCTTTTTCTCTTCATTCACTTGTACTTTGATTGGACTGTCTTCATGTATTTCTACAAATGCCTATTCACTTCAATTATGTGTATCTGATGCTTACCAGATTTAATATCTGATCTCTTCTTTCTTTTCCCATCACATATGCATTCTGATTTAATTAAAAAAATATTTAGCTTTCAAAATAGCTTTTCCTGCTCTGATACCAAAAATGATGTTGCCACAGCAGCAAAAACCCACAATATGCATATAAAATTTTAAAAATGCATACCCACTTACATATAATTCAATACTCTGGCGTGGAAGCT
Organism: Pinus albicaulis; assembly: GCA_034641835.2. Taxonomy (NCBI): domain Eukaryota; kingdom Viridiplantae; phylum Streptophyta; class Pinopsida; order Pinales; family Pinaceae; genus Pinus; species Pinus albicaulis. The sequence goes on from CM076576.1 coordinate 126,077,619, forward strand.
TCTCCTTTTACCAAACCTATGGTTAAAACCATATAATAAAACCCACATTCTCACCTTAAAATAAAATACTTGCCTCATTCATGCGCTAAAATAAACCTCGACATAGGTACACTTCATAAGCAGAAGTATTTCCTCTTAATACCATTCTCGACTCTTAATCAAAGTTTAAACCCTTTATGTAACTTCGAAGCGGAAATAAAATTTCTGCTTAATCACACTGTTGACTTTGGTTAAAAACCCAAAGCAAATCTTTGGGCCCACAGTATACAACTCACCTTATAGGATTTGTATCCATGCATCCGATTTTGGTTAAATAAGTGCCGAAGATACCAATTAAAATAAACTTTGGAGCCACACCTTAATACTCACCAACATAATATTATATCTAGACCATGGTTGACACTCCATACTTTGGTTTAAAATCCAAAGTATCAACATAATATTTTATTCAGGCCCACAACATATTATTTCATTTCATTCACAAGTTCAGCTTTGGTAATAAAACCCAAAATATAATGGCCCACAACTTTAATAAACTCACCTTTCTTCTACCATATATCTTCACTTGTGATCCAACGGCAGTCGCAACACTCCAATTGATCATGCATAATCCAACGGATATCACATTCAAATAATCTTCGAACTTTAAAGACTAGATTTCACAGGAAATGGGTGGTATTGAGACACCACATGTCAGCCCATAACCATTATCGCATTCAAACAGGGATTTACCACTTACCACTTTATAATCGCGCGAAAACCATTTGTTGTTTTCCGAAACCACCTTCACTGTTCCCATCGCATAGTTCTGCCACGATTCCTCTGCGCCTTCAAAGTTCCATTCCTTTGACATTGACTTCTAATTCCTCATCCAATTTCTTTCATTACAGCTCCTCCGCATGCCTGTTCAAACAACCATCAATTTCTATTATAGTAAAAACCCCAAATGGGCAGCCGCAACCCACTGATACATTAAACCCTGTGTGACATCTCTACAGATCTCACTTCACTATTTATTACACAACAGAAGGTGTAATTTCTCCATCAAAATTCTTTACACGAAGTCAGCTCCAATTGCGAAATACATCTAGGCCAATTTATACCTCAATTTAGAAGTTCAAGAAATTCTTTAATGACATCGATCCATTCTGTGATCGATGCTAATTTTCTCAATCACACAGAATTCAATAAATGAACATTCACCCTCAAACCACACAATCTCTTTAAAATGTAGCTTGAATATAAAATGACAGAATTTCCCTTGTTCTTGTCAATTTCACTTACACACAATATACACTCAAAACACAAACTCAGAAATTGAGTTTTCTGTATTAAAACCAATATTTACATAGGAATTCTTCCTCTGGCCTAATATTCTGTATCAGTGGCCTTTTCCTATTCTGCTCGTAGGCTTACAATTCAAACTCTACCTCTCTATCTTTGTTCTACCTTATCTTCTTTACTACCTTTTTTATGCCTTTGAGGCTTACAATTTATACAAAAGCTTTTGAAACTATTTTTGGTTTCAGATCCTTCATCTTCTCAAAAAAACCCTGAATATCCTCTAACTCCTCATTTTCCTCAACTAACCCCTAAGGATCCTCTTTCATCACAAAAGCATGAAACCAATTCTAATTTAGAATTTAGAATTAATTCCTAAATCTCTCAATCCCTATACACTCTCAACTAGCCTAATTCTCTCATGTTCTCCAACATTCGAGAACATTTACAAAATTCCTCACAATATTTAATTAATTCTCATTAAAATCACTCGAAACATCGCATAAGAAACCAACTCCCTTGAAAACACAAAACCCCTAAGTCTATTAAAATACAAGGAATTTTATTGAGTCTAATGCTCCTGCATCAGAAGAGCATCAAAAATGGGTCACAGAGATGTTGGGTTATGACTTTGAAATCATCTACAAAAAAGGGAAGCTAAATGTTGTTGCAGATGCACTGTCAAGAAAGGATGAAGAGGTGGAAGCATTTCTTTGTTCCATTTCTATTATCCAACCAGATTGGATAACTGAAGCAAGGGATGAATGGAATAAGGACGACGAAGTGTGGACACTCATTCAAAAGTTGCATCAAGATCCTAGTACATCTGATACATTTAGTTGGAAAAATGATTCCTTATGGTACAAAGATCACTTATATCTTTGTAAGAATTCCAAACTAAAACAAAAGATTCTTTTGGAATTGCACACTTCTCCTTTGGGAGGACACTCGGGATTTTTAAAAACTTACCACAGGGTGAAGAAAGATTTTTTTGGGATGGCCTTAAATCTGATATTCAAAATTTTGTGGCAGAATGTTTGGTTTGCCAGCAAAATAAAGTTGAGACAATTAAAACGCCTAGTCTTCTACAACCTTCATCCATTCCAAGTCAACGTTGGGAGGGGATTTCAATGGATTTTATCTCAGGTTTACCTAAGTCCGAAGGAAAGAGTGTCATCATGGTGGTAGTTGATAGACTTACCAAGTATGCACACTTTTGTGCATTATCTCATCCATTTAAAGCAAGTACAGTTGCTACTACATTTATGGACAGAATTCAAAAGCTACATGGAAGCCCAAGGGTTATTGTGAGCGACAGTCCCATTTTTACCGGAAATTTTTGGACGGAGTTATTTTCTTGTTTGGGTACTCAATTAGCTCATAGCTCATCTTATCATCCTCAATCTGATGGTCAAACTGAGATAGTAAATAAATGTTTGGAAGGATCTCTTCGTTGTTTTGTATCTGATAAACAAACACAATGGGTCAAGTGGTTACCTCTTGCTGAATGGTGGTATAACACTTCCTTCCATACTGCAGCAAAAATGACCCCATTTATGGCACTTTATGGATATCATCCACCATCCATCACATCATCTTTAAGAGAAAATTTGAAGGTTCAAGCAATGGAATATCACATCGAGCATCAACAACAAGTTCTCCAACTCTTAAAGGATAACCTAAATTTGGCAGAAAATCAAATGAAACAACATGCAGATCAACATCGCAGCGAGATAATTTTTGATGTAGGAAACTGGGTATATTTACGGCTACACCATACAAAAAAAGGTCCCTCAAGCAAGCTAAGAAGAATAATAAATTATCTCCAAAGTACTTTGGTCCTTAGAAGGTGTTGCAAAAGATTGGTACTGTGGCATACAAATTGGATTTTCCTTCTTCTTTGCGAATGCATCCAGTTTTCCATGTTTCATGCTTAAAGAAGGTTATAGGTGACAAACTTCTAGTTCAAACAATATTGCTAGAACTTGATGAGGAAGGAAAAATCATATTAGAACCTGAAGCAGTCACATAAACAAGAACTCAATAGCTACTAAATTGATCAATTTCATAATATCTCATCAAGTGGAAAAACTTACCCACTGAAGATTCTACATGGAAGGATGAAAATTTATTACAGAAGCATCCTGAGCTACTCAAGCATTGAGGACAACACATTTTTGAAGGAGAGGGGCATGTTAGGTCCCTATATTACTAGTGTAGTCCCTTATTGTTGTTAGTGTAGCCCTCTTATTGTTATTGTTGTACCCTTGTAACTGATCCAGGTGGATATCGGTGGCCACCCAACTATTCCATTTGAACCCGCAACATCAATTCTTTCAGTTTTTCAGCTTCAGCACAACTTATTATTTATAGCAATTTTTCGGGTCCTAGACTTTCGGAGCCATTTTGAGGCCCTAAAAGACTCTTTTTGGGAAAACAGGGAGCAACATGGGTCATAAACCATGTGGGTCATAGATCATGTTGCTCGCTCAAAAGTTGTATTCCTCGGATAGATCTTTCTAACGAGCTATTGAGCGCGTCAAACGGAGATCGGTTGCCAAAGTTACGTCCTCTGAAAGTTGAAACACCAATTTACCCAAACTGGACCCATAGTTTTGGCGCTTCATCTCCTAGGGTTAGGTTTTTGGAATTTTCAGGTTTTACATTGTTTGTCAACAATAAATAGGCCTTCGAGCCTCATTGTAACACAGTTCAGGGGCTGGTAGCCGACACATATCTTCTCAGAGATAAGCGCTACCAGTGCCCTAGCTTGCTTGTTCCCATCATTTCAGTTTTGTAACACAATGGGGAGGCCTGTAGCCGTCACATCTCTTCTCATAGATGTGCTACCAGTTACCTCGCTCACTCATTTACATTATGTATAATTGTAGCACAGTTCAGAGGCCTGTAACTATCACATCTCTTCTCAAAGATACACCTACCAGTGCCCTAGCTATTCATTTCATTCATTTTTTTTATTAATAAAATGAAGCATTGTTTCCATTGCATCTCTGTATCTATGGCTATATGTGTATTTTTTTTTGTTCCTGCATAAATCTAGATCAATAACCCCCATATTGTTATTATTGTTCCCTTACATTATTATCGGCTAGGATTTTATTATGACCCCATGGACTCCTATATATAGAAGGAGGTTTTGTCATTTGTATCATCCCAGAATTGTTCATTTATGTAATGTAAAGGAGGTTTCCCCCTCGAAGTGGCTTATTTATAAGGCATTGATCTCTATTTTCTTCTATTTTTGGAGTTGGTTTCATAACAATCCCATTGACCAAATGGAGATGCATAACAAGACAGGTCAAATGATTTCCTCAACTCTAACTAATACTACCATGAATCTTTCTAAATTGCAGATTTCCTTATCAAATATCTAGTCACAGTTGAAAATGGAGAAGATTTCTTCTCTTACAAAGGATTCAAGGATTAAATCCTTAGAATATTTAGTGGTCAAGATGGGATATGACCCTGCAAACATGAAAGCTGCGGAGGAAATAATCAAGAAGAAGAATTCTAGAATAGCAACATTGAGAAAGAAGTTGAAGCTGTCAGCCACTGAAGATCCCCTTACCAAGGATATTGAGGAGACAGAGACCCAGAAGACTTATATGATGAAGCTCGTCATGGAAAAAAATGCACAGATAAGGCAGATGGAGACTGAGATGGAGAAAATGATCAAAGAAAGAGAGCAGAATGCAAAGTTGTCTATGATTCCATTAGATGTTGTACCTCTTACAACCATTCCTACAACAACAACTACAACTTCTACTCCACACACTACACATACAACAGATGGTGTTGAACAGTTAACTAAAGCTGTTGAAAACCTATCCATTCAGACAAAGGAAATCAAGAAATTGCAGGACTAGGTCAAAGTTTCATAGGACCAAAAGACAAGGAGTGAGGCTTCTCACTCAACAGAATCACAGAGATCTCAGAAATTGATTGAAAGATTGCAGAAGTCTTAAAGGGAGTCAGCAATAGGAAAGACCTTGGCCCAAGCCAAGGAAATAATTTGGACAGACATCTTGAACTCAATTGCTGAAATCTGGCCCTGTAGTCATATCATCTTTGAGCAGAAGAGTTGATCAAAAGAGTAACATAGGCTATAACATAGATTAAATGAGAATTGGGAGAAATGCCTACAACAAAAACAAACATAATAAAATTCCTAAACTCTAAAAAAAAATATGAATTGGATGATTTGGGACTTGATGACAGGAAAAAAACCATTCTAGAGGTGAAAATGATTCTTACCAAAAAGAATATGGTTGTTTAGCTAGAAGAGAAATTTCATAGTTTGGAGATAGCAGTCAACATATTTTTTTCCAAAATTGAGCCTTTAACTTAGAAAGAGCTACCTTATTTATTTGTAATTAATGACAAGTTAATTACTTATGAAGACTATGTTAGAAAGCTGAAGGAGATAGCCAGAGACAGCTCCAAATTTTCAAGCATCAAAGGCAGCATGACAAGCAGAGCATTTTTGGAAGCTATGGGTAATGATTTCTTCATCCAGCGTGAAGTAAATCATATTTTTTTGTAAAACCCACTTATTCCAAATATAATAAAGTTGATGAGATTTACTGGAAGGTAATTAAATTAACCATTCTAGATGAAGATAGGTAGGATAAATTTTGTGAGTTACACGACTGAAGCAGTAATTCGGATGTAGTCAGCACAGACCAACACATTAGCTAGCGCAACACAGGAATAGGCCTATTCAATACGAATGAAGCAGTAATTCGGATGTAGTCAGCACAGACCAACACATTAGCCAGCGCAGCACATGAATAGGCCTATTCAATAACTGACTCCTCCAAAATAGAGCCACCTTTCCACATCGTTGTACACCTTGCCTATTATTTTGTAAAATATTGATTTTATTGAATGAGATTATGCCAATAATACATTTTCTCTTGAGACAACGATTTTGTAAATCATTTTGTAATTTAGTGTATAAATACTTCATAGTTTGAAGTATTAAGGGTTGATTGTTGAGAATAATTTCTGCTAAGCATTGTAATTTTATGGTTTCTGGAAGCATCAATAATACAAGGACATCCTTCACAGGATTCATGTGGTGTACAAATTGGTGATGTTTTTCTTCTGTTAATGTGTTATTCATTGTTTTTCTTTCTTTGTAATTTTTGAAAAGCTTAAATACTAATAGAAATTGTGATAAATAGGATATGTTATAAAGAGCACCCTATTCTGGTTGTTTGTAATTTATATGTTTTCTGCTGAAGTCAAATTGCGGAATACTTCATTGCTCCTTAATTTTTGTTGAACACACATTTCTTCCATTTCATAATTCATTTAAAATCCTGAAAGAGTCAGTTAGTGCAACCTAGCTTGCCCTGTGAAAATCCTTCAAGGTTTGATCCAAATCCAGTTAATCTTTAGACTCCATAGCCCAATGGAATTATAACAATTTAATCAACCAAATAATCCAAATCAAACAAACAATCAGTACAGCAATAACTAGCCTAAAATTCACACAAATCATAGCTAAATTTTACAGGAAGATCCCTCTCTGAAGCTGGCAGGGGTAGATCCTAGCTTCCAAAGTGGTTTTGATGTTGTCCTCTATGTTTATTCTCACAATCTCATAAATTACAGAATGATAACACACGAGACGAGTGAAACAGATTAGTGTAAGAGTCAAGAACCTATATGCTCTCGAGTTCAAGGATGCATGCAAATATTTGAGGAGCAAAGTAGTGGTTAGTGACTTGGTGGTTGAGAGGGAGAAATTATCTCTCAACATGCAGCCTCGGAAGTAGTCTTAGAAGGTTGTGGAGTAACCACAATTGGAGAAGCAAAGAGGGGACCGAGTTGAAGTGTCCACTCAACCAGAGACCTCCAGGAGGGGGAAATTTCGAACTAGATGGGTAGAGGGAGCACATGCAACCATACCTCTAGGTGAGAGGTGGGAAGATGTGCGGATATAATCCCAAACAAATTTTTTGGCAGGGTCCATTGAGATGGTGTGTCTCATGGATTGAAACTGGCTACAAGGAGCCCATAGTAAAACAATAGCAGAAGGATCGGTTGGATTGATGCAGTCATATGTCAGGAAGACAAAAATCAGAGTGACAGATGTCGAATATTGGAGTGCAGATCAGAGTTGGCAGCAATGTAGAGGGCACAAATGCAGATTTCAATAGCAGTGTAGAGAGTTTAGTAGATAGGTGTAGTAGTTAGAAGACTCTGATGAGAGATGCATTATATTGATTCATTTTTTCAGACGCTATTTAGTTTCAGGAGTTGTAGGTGCAAAAAACACTAGAGATGTATTGCATGCAGAATGCTCCAAAGGTACTGGATCATGATAGATTGAATTCCTTTCTTGTTGATAGTGAGTGTTGAAATTCGAAATAAGAAACAGTGAAATTGGAAACAAGAAAGGACAAAAATTGCACCCACATTGGTGAGGAAATTAGGATGCACACTGGTGAGAAATTTCGGATGCACATTGGTGAGGAAATTATGATGCACACTAGTGAGGAATTTTTGATGCACACTGGTGAGGAATGTGGGGCCTCTAATTTATTTTTCCCTTAAATAAATTGGACAATAAATTGTAATTTCATCTCATAACAACTTGTATCGGTTAACCAAGTCAAAATGACTTAGTTAGCTCAAGAAATTTGAGTTAAGGTTCTAAGATGAGGCATGTAGAGGGATTCTAATATTTTGGGGGTCCAGTTGCAGTTGTGAATTAGTTAACTCAATTAATTGAGTTAAAATTCAATTTAACTAATTCTAATTGAGTGATGATCTAGTGAGAGGTCTAGTGAAATAAATTAGATTTAATTCACAATGAGTGATCAATCAGTTAACTGATAATTCACTATAAATAGCTGCATGCGTGTCAGTTCCAAGGAAGACCCATTTGAGACAGAGGTTAAAGGGAACATAACTATCAGTTGTATTTATAGAAAATTTCCCAGGTGCAATTATAGAGTCATTGGGATTCCATGATCCATTGCACAATCAAGGAATGGAATTATTCCTATTTAATAGGGGCTTAATTCTCTAGGAATTGCGTGAGCAAGGCTTGGCTGAGCAAAGGCTGAGAATTGACTAAGTGTTTGTCAATTTTTCTTGAGCATTGTAAGCTAGTTTTGAGCATGATCAGAGTAAAACAATAAGGAGAGTGTTGAAGAATCTCATGAGAGATTAAGAATTGTATTGTTTCATGATTCCTTGACTTAATAAACAATATAGATAGAGGGGTTTTCAACAGTTTCTTTCCCCAATAACATCTTGTGTTGTGCGATTGATTTACTTATTTCTCTTACTTGCATGTGATTGAGCGATCATGTTTTTTATTCTGCAAATTTGTAGAAGGATTCAGTATTTTTTTTTAGTACATTAAAATATCATATTGAATCCATTGATAGATTTTCTACATGGTATCAAAGCAATATTTCTACAAAAACTTGTTGTTTAGCAGCTCCATTCTCATTTCTTGCAGGGATGTACTTGGATTAATTTAAATAATGATGATTGGTGCCATTTTTTGCTTCTAAATATTGCTTTTTTCCATAGGACTCTGAGTCTCCTTGGGCTTGCCATCCCAGGAGCCTCAGATCCCTCTTGCACAATTTCTTTATGTTCTTTTCACTTCTTCTTCACATGCATTTCTTATTCTTTTTTTTCTTATTTCTGTATTTAGTATTGATGCTTTTTTTCGTAGTAGGATTGAGTTAAATTATTGAAGTGAGTTGTTTTCTAGGTTATTTATAGATTGACAAGAATTATTCATCCTTAGAATAACTTTGGAAGGTCATCTTCATCATTGAGTTACTTGGATTTTGTTACTAGTTCACAAATATAGGATTTCTGGAAATGCCTTGTAGTGAAATAATAGTAATTTTATGCTATTTTTTAGAATGGGTTAATGAGATTAATTTGAGTTGATTCCACTTGGATTAGGTCATAAGAACATTAAAGTTAATAACAAAATATACCTCATTTAATTTCCACTTGATTAGGTTAGGAATTTGATAGGTTAACTAGCTCACTAGTTCTTGAATTTCCAGTTTTTAGAGTGGTAATTTTCTGTTATTTTTTAGCACATGTGAAAATGGGTATTTTGGAGTGATTCCACTTGGAATGGAGACCTAAGACATCCTACTTAATAACAAGATTTGCCCCATCCCATTTTCATTTGATTTACTTAGCAATTCGGTGACTTATCTCCTAAACAAGACTTCATGTAGCAAAAACTGAACTTCATGTAGCAAAACCAGGACTTTCTGTAGCACTCTTGTAGCACCTGTAAAATTGACCATATTTTCTCTGAAAGCTTGGTTTTTTCTCTTAGGCTTGAATCATGGCCCCTAGGATCTAAATCCATGATTGAGGAAGAATAAAAACCACTTAGGAAATGTGTTTTTACAAAGTAGATTAGACCTATTTATTTGAATTCATGCTCTTAGGATTTCAATTACAAATTGTTGTTTTTGTTGAAAATGCAACAAAATGATGGAGCTTAGTGAAATGAAGTCGCCTTCACTAAGTGGGCCCGCAGGCTATTTGTGGCGCAAAGTCTATTTTTAGACTATGTCTAATTTTAGACATATGGAGCATGTTCTAGGAGTTGCAGTATGCTATTCTTGGATGATTGGTCGAGTTGGTAAAAATAGATGGACCTCTATTTTTAGACATACAGGTCGAAGTCTATTTTTAGACTGCCTATCTAAAAATAGGTCAGTCAAATATTATTAGCCCGTAATAATATTTGGACTATAAACTTCAGTTTATTCTCTTACAGCACTTCAGTTGGAGCTACGGATGTGGCCCATGCATCTGACAGAATGAATTACGCTATTCCTAGGGGTTTGGTGAGCTCATGCATGGTTGACTTCAGTTAGAACTCAAGTGGCGGAGTTTGGTGGAGTTGATGAGACAGTTGGTGGAGTTGTGTTCTGTTTAACTTAGTTGAACTAGTTGTATTTAGTTTAACTAGCTAATACACTAGTGATGAGTGGAGTGAATTAAATATTATTTAATTCACTAATTATTAACTCATTATTCAACTCAAGAACACATCAATTTACTACAGTGCATGGACAGTTCAGTGAAGACCAGTGGAAGAGGTAGATGAAAGGGTGAGTTTGCTATTAGTTGCGACATGAGTTGTGCATGAGATTTGCACAATCATTGGAGGAGATTGCCCATGAGGATTGCGTAGTTGAAGCCAAGGAGATTCGAACTTGGATCTCTCATTGAACCAACTTGGATTGCGCAGTAGAGGCAGGCAATTAGTGGATGAGTTTTGAACCTGTGACTTGTTCAAAACTGAGCTATTTTGTGTGTAACTTTTGGAGAAAGTACTGAGTACTTGTGAGGAGTATTGTACTGAGATTGTTACATGTTCTCTTCTATTATAATATAAAAAATAGCTGGGGTTTTTCATCTATAAGCTTTCCCCATTACATATTGTGTTTATGTGCGCATGCGACTGTTTCTATTTCCGCAAATTGTTGATCAATTGTAGAAGAGGTTATGTGTTATGCATGAATTCGAATTAGTGTGTGACCAGGATAATCTCAGTGGATAAATATTCATTATTTAGCAAATTTCTACATGGTATCAGAGGGAATTGATCATCGGGATCTATTACAGTAATTATAATTTTATTTTGGTAGACAGAGTCTGTAACGGGCCAGGTAGCCTCCGGATCCATCCTTTCTCCGAAAGGTGATATATCCAGTAAATGCCCTTACAGTCAATATCTGTGCTAGAAATAATTTGTTCTCACAGATCCAGAAGCAGTTGAGTTTTTTAGTTGGAATTCGAATTTTGCAGCAACTTGTTTTCTTGGTGCCGGAGTTGAAATGTCTTTCAACGGGTTGCGACTCGAATATGCTCTTGAAGGCAGTTCGAATTATGTTGCATGGAAAGATCGGATGGAGGCAATATTAGAAGATAATGGGCTGAAGGAGTTCGTAGATATGGATGTCCAAAAGCCTACTGATCCTGCTGAAGTTGAGGCTTGGCAAAAGAAGATGGCGAAATGTCGAAGGATTCTGTTGGAGGGCGTGAAGGATCACATTGTATCCAGCCTACATGGAAAAGCTTCTCCATATTTGATGTGGAAAGCGTTGACATATCTATTCCAGAGCAAGAGCGACCAAAGGAAGTTGGCACTCAAAGATAAACTCAGAAACATTAAGATGGAGAAAGGCGACAGTATCGCCAAATACCTCACGAAGTTCACTCAATGCAGAGATGAGCTGGGAAGTGTGGGGGTGACTGTCGATGAAGAGGACTTGATGGACCTGGCTCTCCTTGGTCTTCTGAAAGCTTGGCATTCCTATCAAGACTCTGTCAATGGTCGGGAGAAGTTGCCGGGATGGGAGCGACTTTGGGCGGATCTCATGCAAGAGAAGATAAGGAGGACTACCAGGGACGGATCTTCATCAAAGGTATCTGATGAAGAAAATTGTGCTTTGGCTGCCAAAGCAAAGAAGGGGAAGAGCAAGAAGGCTTCTCGGTCTGGTGCAAAAGGCAAGAAGCAAGACATGTCCAAGGTGAAGTGTTTTCACTGTCACCAGCACGGACACTATGCCACAAATTGTCTGCAGAAGAAGAAAAAGTATATGCTGTCGATCTACAAATGAGAAAACATTTTCTCAATTCGAACTGGATTTTTCACTGATCGCATGCTTGGTTTCAAGTGTGATGGGATCAGTATGGTTCTTGGACAGTGGTGCGTCATTTCACATGACCGGAGATCGAGAACTATTTTCAGATCTGGAGGATAAAGATCTTGGAGTGCACATCGAGATGGGCGATGATGGTAGATACAGTGCAACCGGTATCGGTACCATTTCCTTTGAGAGGGAGTATGGTAAACCCTTCGTATTGAAGGAAGTATTGCATGTTCCAGGATTGATGAAGAATCTGATCTCTGTGGCGATGTTGGAAGACAAGGGGTATGATGTGGTCTTCAGCGAAGGAAAGGCTTTCCTGCGCAGTAAGACAACTGGAGAGACCCGGAAGATAGGGGTTCAAGTCAAGAACCTTTATCAGTTGCGAGTAGATGGCTGCGCAACAATGGCATGCAAGGCGGCAGAAGTGGTGAGCCGGGATGATGATGGCGAGCTGTGGCACAGGAGATTGGGCCACCTTCACCATGGAGCTTTGAAGATACTGCAGCAGATTTCTACTGGGCTTCCTAAGGGCACTCTTGCGCAGTCAGATCAGTGCAAGGGGTGTACCTTGGGAAAATATGTGAAAGCCACCTTTCATGAGAAGGATAGTTGCGCCACGACGATCCTTGAGAGAGTTCACACAGACATGTGTGGTCCTTTCTCAGTAGCTTCGACAGCAAAGCACAAGTACTATGTGATCTTTGTTGATGATTTCTCTCGGAAGTGTTGGATCTTCTTCATGCAGAAGAAGAGCGATACATTCGCGAAGTTCTGTGAGTTTAAAGCACTGGTCGAGAAGGAGTCGGGGAAGAAGGTGATTTCTCTAAGGAGTGATCACGGTGGTGAATTCATCTCGGCTGAATTCAAGGAGTTCTGCAGCGCAGAAGGGATTCGGAGAGAGCTCATCGCACCCCATAACCCACAGCAGAACGGGGTGGCTGAGCGGAAGAACAGAACGATCGTGGGTGCCGCACGGGCGATGTTGCATGATCAGGGCCTACCCCTTCACTTGTGGGCTGAGGCATGCAATACAGCAGTGTATGTGCAGAACCGTTGTCCTCACAAGGTTCTTGGCATGAGTACACCGAAGGAGGCGTTTTCTGGCAAGAGGCCTGATATTTCTCATCTGAGAATTTTTGGCTCACCTGTCTACATGCATGTGACGAAGGATGCCAGAAAGAAGCTGGATCCGACCGCAGAGGTTGGAATATTTGTGGGGTACACCGATACACCTCACAACTATCGGGTGTATTTGCCAGACAGTCGCAAGACTGTTGTGCGACGGGATATCAAATTTCAGGAGGAGAAATCCATGTAGTGTTCGCTTGAGAGGGAGCCACACTTGCATGCAGATGAGGAGCTATTAGTTCCTAAGGAGGAGCTTCCGGATGTGGATCAGCCACAAGAGGAAGTTCATGAGGTGGAAGAGACCACCCATGCAGCGCCAACCATCAGAGGGCGCAAGCGCACTACAGAAGCTGAGCGACTGGCTCGAGATGCAGAGAAGGTTGTAGGACCACCTACAGCACAGCGCAGGCAGAGGCAGTCACCGGATCGGTACACTGGATACATGGCTCTTGTGAGTCAATGTGTTGTGACGGAGCCATCCTCTTTTGAGGAAGCCGTGGAGGAACCCACATGGGTTGATGCCATGATCGAAGAATATGATTCGATCATCAGGAACAGTGCATGGGAGATTGTCCCAAGACCGGTTGGGAAATCAGTGGTGGGTTCGCGATGGATCTACAAAGTGAAGCAGGCAGCTGACGGGAGTGTGGAGAAGTACAAGGCAAGATTTGTCGCCCGTGGCTTTTCACAGATCGAGGGGATTGATTATGAGGAGACTTTTGCACCTGTCGCACGGTACTCTTCCATACGGACGATCCTTGCTCTCTCAGCACAGATGGGATGGCACATCCATCAGATGGATGTGAATACTACGTTCCTCAATGGAGTTATTGAGGAGGAGGTGTACATAGAGCAGCCTGAAGCTTTCGAGATCTTCAGCAGTGAGTCGCATGTGTGCCGACTCAAGAGAGCACTGTACGGGCTGAAGCAAGCACCTCGTGCTTGGTACACTCGGATAGACAGCTACTTCACCGGACTTGGATTCTCCAAGAGTGAGGCGGATCCAAACCTGTACCAGATTGTGGTGGAGGGGAAGCTGTTGATCATCGTACTATATGTAGATGATCTGATTTTGACTGGCGATGAGCAGTTGATACTTTCATGCAAGGAGGATCTTGCACGGGAGTTTGAGATGAAGGACTTGGGCATCCTTCATTATTTCCCGGGATTGGAGATTTGGCAGCGCAGCGGAGGACTATTTGTTTCTCAGGGCAAGTATGCCCGGGAGATTCTGGAGAGGTTCAACATGCAAGGCTGCAAGCCTGTTGACACTCCTCTTCCGGGTGGTTGGAGGAAGGAGGATGCTACTTCAGCGGAGGTAGTGGATGCCACTGTCTATCGACAGTTGGTGGGGTCGCTTATGTATCTCGTCAATACCCGACCCGATATATGCTATGCAGTTAACCAGCTTTCGCAACCTAAGTGGTTGCTTCAACAAGCCTCCTTTCTCTGAAGGCAGTGCAAGGCCATGCTATCTTAGTGGCACATCTAGATATGGTCTATGGTGTCGTATTGTGGATAGATGGAGCGGTTTTGCTGGAATCGATGTGATTGGGCAGAGCCCAACTAACTCGAAAGAGCACATCCGGAGAGTTTTCGTGATTCTGCCCATTGCAGCTTCCCGGTACAGAAGCAGATCCATGGTACCGCCCGCAGGAGGCCGAAAGCACATGGCACCAAGCCGTCGCATGCGAGGCTATTTCCGATGAGGAAGATCCGTCGCGTTGTTCTAGTCACACTTGGAGCCTACCGTGATTTATTGTGATAACCGTAGTTGCATTAAACTCTCGAATTAATCCTGTGTTTCCATGATAGATCCAAACACATCGACATCAAAATTATCATATCGTAGATTGTGTGCAACCCGAGAATCATGTTACTATGTTCCCACGGAGGATCAGGATGCAGACATCTTGACGAAGGCACTCACCAGGAGCAAATTCGAGTTCCACAGAGGCAGGGTAGGGGTTGAAGATAATACATATCTTGCTGAGAGGGAGTGTTGAAAATGCAGCAAGATGATGGAGCTTGGTGAAATGAAGTCGCCTTCACCAAGTGGGCCCGCAGGCTATTTTTGGCGCAAAGTTTATTTTTAGACATATGGATCATGGACCGGGAGCTGCAGTATGCTATTCTTGGAGGATTGGTCATGTTGGTAAAAATATATGGACCTCTATTTTTAGCATTTAGGTCGAAGTCTATTTTTAGACTGTCGGGCTAAAAATAGAACAGTCAAATATTATTAGCCCTTAATAATATTTGGACTCTAAACTTCAGTTTATTCTCTTACAGCACTTCAGTTGGAGCTACGGATGTGGCTCATGCATCTGACAGAAGGAATTACGCTATTCCTATGGGTTTGGTGAGCTCATGCATGGTTGACTTCAGTTAGAACTCAAGTGGCGGAGTTTGGTGGAGTTGATGAGACAGTTGGTGGAGTTGTGTTCAGTTTAACTTAGTTGAACTAGTTGTATTTAGTTTAACTAGCTAATACACTAGTGATGACTTGAGTGAATTAAATATTATTTAATTCACTAATTAATAACTCATTATTCAACTCAAGAACACATCAGTTTACTACAGTGCATGGACAGTTCAGTGGAGACCAGTGGAAGAGGTAGATGAAAGGGTGAGTTTTCTATTAGTTGCGACAGCAGTTGTGCATGAGATTTGCACAAGCATTGGAGGAGATTGCCCATGAGGATTGCGCAGTTGAAGCCAAGGAGATTCGAACTTGGATCTCTCATTACACCAACTTGGATTGCGCAGTAGAGGCAGGCAAATAGTGGATGAGTTTTGAACCCGTGACTTGTTCAAAACTGAGCTAGTTTGTGTGTAACTTTTTGGAGATAGTACTGAGTACTTGTGAGGAGTATTGTGCTATGTATTGTTACATGTTCTCTTCTATTATAATATACAAAATAGCTAGGGGTTTTCAGCTATAAGCTTTCCCCATTACATATTGTGTTTATGTGCGCATGCGACTGTTTCTATTTCCGCAAATTGTTGATCAATTGTAGAAGAGGTTATGTGTTATGCATGAATTCGAATTAGTGTGTGACCAGGATAATCTCAGTGGATAAATCTTCATTATTCAGCAAATTTCTACAGTTTTTGCCTAGGATTAATTTATTTTCAAAGCAACACTTATATTTCTACAATTAGTTTAGGCTTTCATTTCATGACATTCACTCCATTACATCAGATCAACAAAAGAAGGACACATTGTATGTTGTAGATATAGTGTTGATACCTCTTCAATTTGTGCAAACTCCGGGTTGATAATTAAAGTCCGTAACCTTGGGAGTTGCAGCATTCTTGTTGCAATACTGAGGCTCATCACCATGAAAAACAATATTTTCCTCAGAAAACCAAATGGGAAAACTAATATTTGTTGGCTTATTCATGTTAGGGAATTGTTACAAATGTGAGTTATACACCCTTAATCAAATATTCATGTATTCTTAGTCACTGTTGGTATTTTTCATATTGTTTTTCTTAGAAAGAGGGCCCATTCCACCATGGATGGGCTTTCAGATTTCTCTTCATCCTCCAATCTTTAAACAAACTTCTTCTTTCGAAGTCATTTAGTCCATCCTCTTGTTAGCATGCATTAGCCTTCCCAAGCTTCATTTTGTTCATCTCTCTTAGTTTTTATTTGTCCTTCCATCAATTAAGCATTTTTCATTATAATGCTACCTTGGGATGCTGATCTTCAAGTGTTATGGTTCATTTTCTTATGATGAAACCCTTGGATTTAGATCCTTAAGTACCATTGATTTCAAACTTTGCCAATATTTGTTTTTTCATAATGTTTGTGGACGAGTTATTTCACATCACTTTATATAAAATTAAAATCTTTCAAACTCTAGTGCTTCTTCCAGAATTCATCCAGGAGGTCCCCAAACATTGAGTTAAAAACATCATAAAAATATGAGCTAGAATTTATTTTATGAATTAAAATGCAAAGAAATAAGCATTAATATGGGGCAAAATTAATGTATCTTTTTCACTTCAACATATCCTAAACCATCATATTGGAGAATAATATTATTCCAAATCACCATTACAATAATGTGCACCATAACCAACATTTTTATAGATATAATTAAAATAATCTCTTTTTTTTTGTAAATTTCATAGTGCCTTTCTATTTTCATACTTTTATAGAGCAAATTGCTATACACATTGTATCAGTTGCGTTAACCTCAACCTGCCCGAAGGAAACCAGGTCTGTTGGCCACCGCAGAGAGTTAAAAGCTAACCAAAACTTGAATTGTCTTTTTCTTCTAACTACAGCTTTTATCACTTTAGTATGTCCATAACATTTACAGCTAAAATAGAAACTATTACTAATATCCTCCAAAAACATGAGAAAAAACTATACTTTAAACAGAAATCCCATCAGAAGAATCCACAGGGGTTGGGTCCTTCGTTGTGGTGCCTAGTAGTTCCTCTCATTGCATACTTTGAAGTTGTCGCTCTATCTTTCCAATTCTGGCATTTGTCTGGATTTGAACCTTCACCATCTCATGTATGTCTTGTTTCATTTGTTGAAGTTCAAAAAGCATAGAAGAATTGTCTTCCTTTGCTTCCATGCTAGCCATTGCCTTTGCTAGAGCACATTTCATTTTCCAATATGTCTTAACTAATTGCTGGAAGAGAGATTCACGACCTCTTGTGCTTCCTAGGTCTGATATGAAGTCCATTTTGGCATTCTGTTCCTTCAGGTCTTCATCTTCACTATCAGTTTGTCTCTCCCAACCATTTATTGTATTTCCTATATGAACCAAATTCCCAGATTCATACACATTAGCTATATTCTCCAGAATTTGCTCATTTGTCTTCCTTCCCCTTTTACTTGGTCCAATAGATTGATCTATTTGTTGTATATGGCGTTTGCCTCTACCATTTTGGCTTTTGACCATGATGAGACAATAAAAATATGTGCCCAAAAACCTGGATAGGAGCCCAAATGAGCTTCCTCTGATGCCGCCTACAATCTTGCTCCTGCAAATTCTCCAATGCGAACTGGACAGGGTTGCACTGGACTGTAACACTACTTGTTCTACGCAAGGGACTCTGCTTTGTAATGCTGCTTCTAAACAAGAGATTAGGTTTATGATAACCATCATCTCGTTGCCAACCCACCTTCCAAAAAACTTTTGACAGCTTTTGATAATGATTGACGACTCCCTGCATGTGCATTGACGATCGGCTATGGAAAGGACCGCCACCACCCTGCCACCTTAACTTCATCCTTGAGTGTTTGTAGAGATCATCCACCACGTGGAGTCCCACACCCTACCCTTCCTGCTTGGCACCCGATCAAGGTAGATATAATTAAAATATTTAAATCTTCCCTTACAAAAATCAAAACAACACTTAACTAAATTGATTCAAATAAATTTTACATTCACACACAACACCTACAACTTATGAATAAATAAATAAAACCATACCATACAACCTATAAATAAATAAATGCCACACTATATTCTATATAAGTTCCCCTACAACATATCATCCACAAATACAACAAATTCACTAAAATGCCACTTTGAAGCTACCATTAATTTAAGTACATAGCTTTAACACTAAAGAAAACATATTCATTTCAAAATTACTCAATAACCATAATTTATTACTCTAATCAAATTGCTCATTTCAAAATTACTCAATAACCATGATTTATTACTCTAATCAAATCGCCATTCTCTCTCAAGCCAGGCATGGAAAATGACACAAAATTCTTATGTGAAGAGAAGCATGGTTCATGACAACCTCCCATACAAAATCTTGCAACAATAATTTATTGTGAAAACCAACATTAATAATTTGAAAAAGATGTCCTTATATCTTCAAAAACTCAGTTTTTCGTTAACAGTAAATCATATTTTACAGTAATCTAAAAAATCTAATCAAACTTTACACGCTAAACCTATTTTCAAATGAACCAATGCCGTCCGGATTTGAGAATCTCTGGGATCGCTTTGAGTGATGCAGCTTCCTCCAAGTTGCTTGATTCGAGAATCAAAACGTTTTCATGTTTCTGGCCACAACAGGGGAAGCAGCATAAACATTTAGGCAGTAAACTCTAATGCTCAGCGTGTAGATATTTTATCCACTGTAGTTTTAATAACTAGGCACAGAAATTATGAAAATTAATGTTCAACCGAGTTTATGGGACGGAAACGCCGAGTTGTATACGCACAGGAGGAAATTTAATTTTGGGTAAGCAGAGGAGTTATAAAATATTAAAAATTTTATATATAAAAATAAAAAAATAAATCTCAACAATATGTCAATAATTAAATTAGTAAATAGTAAATTTTAATAATTATGAAATGTATATTTAAATATCATCATTATTTTGTATTAAACTATTATGAATCATAATTATTATTTGACATTTTTGTTATAGTTAATGTAAAATTATAAATTTAAAAGTAAATTACTAAATTAAATCTATTATTTAATATTATGTAATGTTTTATCTAAATTTATCATTTAGTAATGGGCATTAATATTATGCAAGATACATCTAAATTAAATTAATCATTTGACAAGTGAAATTACCCAATACACATAAAAAAGAATACTAGTAAATTTTTCAAAAAGTACTAGATAATAAATCTAGGCTCCAATACATATAGAAAGGAATACTAGTAAATTTCTCAAAAAATACTAGATAATAAATCTAAGCTCTAATAGTCATGTTAGATGGTAAATCTGAATCATAACAAATAGCAAATGGAAAACAACAACGGCTGCAAAGGTAAAGGAGGAAAATGTCAAACAAGAAGTAAAATAGTATGGTTAATGAGAAATATGAATGATTCTGTTTTAAAGTTTTAATTTATCTCTTATTTTTTTTTAAAATTGGGAAACACACAAAAATCTCCTAAAAGTTTCTCCAAGTTTCCCTAAAAAAAGAGGCGGAAAGCCTAAAATAGTAAATATCGGACAAAAGTAAAATAGTATGGTTAATGAGAAATATGAATGATTATGTTTTAAAGTTTTACTTTATCTCTTTCTTTTTTTTAAATTGGGGAACACACAAAAATCTCCTAAAAGTTTCTCCAAGTTTCCCTAAAAAGAGGTGGGAAGTGTGCCCCCACCCTGAGGGCGCATCCAAGTGAAACACTTAAATTTATTCATTGATTGAAAAAAAAAATTCCTCCAAGAGTTTCCTCGAATTTCTCTTAAAAAAAACGAGTTGTTTTTAGTGCCACTTTTTGAAGTATTTTCTGGTGCATTTTTCAGGTCTAATTTCTCTAAAATCTTGTAAGAATTCATTGGAAATAGAAGTTTGATAAACCAGCGTAGATCTATCTTAACTCCGGATCTATCAAGGGTCGAGAGGGATCAAATCTCTCGACCTGCAAACCTCTTTTTTGAGTGCAAAACTTGAGGAAAGGTTTGCACCTTGAGAGATATGATCCCTCTCAACGCTTGATAGGTCCGGAGTTAAGATGGATCTAGGCTGGTTTCAGTCTTGTGCTGCCAAGGAAAATCTATCAAAGATATGTTTAATTTTATCAATAATATGTAAATATATCAAATATTAACATAATCATTTTAAATATGCCAAAATATTTCTGAGATTAACTTGGTCATTTTAATTTTAAATTTTCGTAGTTACCTCACTTTGTTGAGATGATAAATATTGTTAATAACTATAATGATGAAATATTTTTTTTGAATGCAAAGTGACAATAATAGTGTTGAAAGATAGAAAATGTGCAAATAATCAAATAGGATTATAAATCACCATCTTCACTTATATCAATCCATCTAGTGTGAGAAATATTCTTCCCTCTCTCCACCCTCCATCCATATCTTTATCCCACTCCATCTCTTCTTTTCTGTCTCTCTATTTCACCCCCCTAAACACACACACTCTCGCACTCCATATATATCAATCTCTTTGTCAATCCCCTCCTCTCCCCATCTCTCTTTTCTTCCCTCTCTTCACCTTCCATCTATATGTCTATCTTCCCTTTCTCTCCCTCTCCCCCGCTAATATCTCTCTTTCCTCCTTTTTTCCTCTCTCCCTCTCTCTCCATATTCCTTATCACTCTCTCTCTCTCTCTCTCTCTCTCTCTCTCTCTCTCTCTCTCTACACCTTTCTCTCTCTATTTATTTCTTCTTACCTCCCTCTCCCTCCCCCTCCAAGTCCATCTCCCTTTCCCTCCCTCTCTCCACTCTCTCACATCCTCTCTCTTCCTTCCTCTCTTTCCCTTTCTCTCCCATCTCTCTCTCCCTCTCTCTCTCTCTTCACCCACCAACTCTGTTACTATATCCCTCCCTCTCTCCTTATATATCTTTCCCCCTTTATCTCCATCTCTCTCCTTATTTGTCTCTTTATCTCAGCCCCAAACATACACACTCTCTCTCTCTCTCCGTCTCTCCCTTGTCACTCCTCTCTCTCTCCACTTCTCACTCTCTATATTTCTTATTTCCTACATCTCTCCCCCCCCAACTCCATCTCTTTATTGATCCCTCTCTCCTCCTCTCTCTCAAGTGCTCTCTCATCCTTCCTCTCTCTCTCTCTCTCTCCTAACTCCCTCTCTTCCCTAATCTCTCTCTCTCTCTCTCTCTCTCTCTTCCCTCCAATACTCTCTCTTCCCCCATCACTCTTTCTCCCTCTCTCATCATTCCTCTCTCTTCCCCCATCTCTCCCTCTCTCTCCCTCCCTCTCCCTTTCCCTCTCTCTCTCTCTAATCTTCTCTCTTCCCCCATCTCCCTTTCTTTCTCTCTCTCTTTCCTCCCCTCTCTCTCTCTCCAACTACATTACTATATCCCTCCCTCTCTCCTCTCTTCTTCTCTCCCCCTAGTTTCCATACATCTTACTTTGTCTCTTTATCTCACCCCTAAACATACACACACACACACTCTCTCTCTCTCTCCACTTCTTAGTTATGTAAACTAATGAACATAAATATTCATAAATATAAAGCAGATTATGGAGTAAATATGAAAAGATGTTTTATTTACTTACCATACTTCTCCTTTATTTATACTTTTATTTATTTACCATACCTCTTTTATTTACTATGGTATTTGGCCCATAGGTTTGTTATATAATTAGATTTTTATTTATAATCCTATTCGATATATTGTTATTTATTTACCTTACCTCTTTATACCTCTTTTATATTTATTTATTTACCATATCTCTTTACGCCTATTTTATATTTATTTATTTATCATACTTCTTTATACCTCTTTTATATTTATTTATTTACCATACTTATTTCATTAATATGGTATTTGGCCCATGATATCAATAGTAATTTGTCCCATGGTATTTCGTCCTATAGGCTTCATCTAAATAAAACCTCTTTTTAAAAAAAAATTAAATATAAAAGGTTTAAGGAGTAAATATAAAAATAATTTTCATTTATTTATTATACATCTACTTTATATATATTTTTATTTATTTAGGTTTTATTTATTTACCATACCTCATGTTTATTTATTGTTTTTATTTATTTAAATTTTAAAATATTGCAACTTTGATGCGGAAATATTTTATGTTTTTAAATATTTTAATTTATCCATAGAATATGGGTTTTCTTTTTAAAGATTCATTTTACAAATATTTAATTAATAGAAATATTAAAAGAATTTGGATTTTGATTGTTTGTGTTGAATTAACTCTTTTCCTTTGATTTAGGAAATGGTATTGACTTTAGTAAAAAGTAAAGATGTTTAAAATTTTACTTAATTTTGAAATTCAATGTGGTAATTTTTTTTGTTAAAGGTAAATTTATGATCCATTCAAATTCACTTATATAATTTACTATCCATTCAAATTATATAAATAATACATAGTTGAATTTTAATAGTTAATCTCATCTCATTAATAAGTTAAAAAAGTTATATATAATCTAAATATTCAAGTTATATAAAATTCAAAATTAGGTTAATGCTTTGGCCAACATTAGAAAAAGTAAAATTTATTGTTTTTTGAGAACGTAACGTACTTCAAGGTCATACTAGGCTGTAGATTGCGCTTCTCCGCGCAATAATCTTACATAATCAAAGTGTCTTGAAGTTTTTGTGCTGTAAAATAAAAAACCAATTTTAATAACAAAAATCAAGATCTCACTTCAATTATTTTCACAAAATTTCAACACCAAAAACCAAGAACTTTCAAAAAATTTAAGACAACTCCCTTAACAAAAACCTTGTCAAAACATTTCACCACGAATTTCCCATCCCGAAGCTCAGCCTTGGGAGCGCGTACCCGTGAAACATTTAATTTATTCATTGACCTGCAAGGTCTAAAGGTGATATGAATATTTCACCTAATTTTTTCAATAATTGGTCGATCGACGCCAATCTTTCTCAACCATGAGCTGTCTTGGGCTTTTGTCTGACAGCACAGTTGCCATCCATAAATGAATGAATGAACCTTCTGTCTTATACTGTCAAGAATATCTCCATTTTTCTTTAAATTGAATCTGCAAGAACGATATTAACCACTCTCTGCCATCAAATGATTATGTAGACATAGATCTCTGAATACTGTTCTCCCTCGTAGATTGTGTATGCTATTACAATGAAGGTTTGTTTTATATATATATAAACACAGATATCTGAATACTGTTCCTCCCTCGTAGATTGTATATACTATTACAACGAACGGTTCGTTTTATATATATATATTTCTTTGTGTGTATATTCATGGTGGAAGCATTTGTTTTATTGTTGTGTTTACATCTAAAATGTGCATTAAATCTGTATGTTGCAGAAGACAGTTGTGTCAGTGGGCATGTTTTGCAGCAAATGCAAGAGACAGGCCATAAAGAATCTGTCAAAATTGGAAGGTAATTAATAGCAAAATCTATTACCGTCTCCATACGCTATTGATTATCTGCCATGTTAATGGGATGCAGTAATATATGTATGTGCAGGTGTGGATTCAATAACACTGGACGGGTCCAAGCAGACTGTAACAGTGATAGGCGAAGCAGACCCCGTGGACATCATGAAACAACTGAGAAAATTCAGAAAAAATGCTCAGATTGTCAGCGTTGGGCCTCCAAAACCAGACGACTCTAAGAAGGACGATGCAGAGAAGAAGAAGGATAATCCACTCCCTGTACGTTGCTCCTGCAGCCAGGGTGAAACATGGTTCATTGTTGGTGACAGTTATTATAATCCATGTTCTCTACTCTGATATTATCATGAAAAATGAAACCCTTTCTTTTTTCGTGTATGGCATTCTTTTTACTTCATAGATATATTTTTTCTGATGCTAATACCTTTTGACCAATGATGCTATTATGTATTTAAGTTAATGAAAGTATGTCTCTCACACAAGGATTGAGACATTATGAACAACTTCTCTGAGTTGCTTTCAAAGAATCCAGATCAACATATAAACTTTTCTTTAGAGCATTTCATGGTATTACTTATTTGTAATTCTTTTCAATTTGATCACTGGAGAAAATCACTGAAGTAGTAATCTTCTTCACAAAAGTTTGGATTTGAAAATATTTTTCATTAATTTGGAATTTTGATATAGCTTTCAAAAATTTATGAAATCTGTTTTATGGTTTAACAACTGGCCCCTCAAATATATATGTAGATGTTTTTTTTTTCCTTCTCTATCTTGTCTCAAGATGCAAATGATGCTGTGTATTTGAGCCATTTTATATTGTTACTATTTTGATATAGTTTTTTTTATCCATTACATTGTGTTTTTGAGTCCAGGTTTTGAACCAGCAACTGTGGCTTATCGTCAATAGTTAAGATAGTAAAATCCTTGTTATTTTCCAATAACCCAAGTTGTAACCGTTTTTTTAAACAAAAACTGTTCGACTTGTATTACATACAAAGGGGCTGAGGTTGCCTTTTTAATACAAATAAAAAAAGATGACCTTGTTTAGAGAAACCTTCATAATGTTTAAAATTGATTATCTGATTTAAACCTTACAAATTGACCTAGCAACATTGTATGTTGTAAAACTAAAATTAGATATTGTTGTTAAATATAAAAATGGGTAGTAGTGATTAGCTGCTGCTTGTTTATAAACAATTGGACTCACAAAAATGGACCTCATTACAAAGGTGCTCACAATCGATTACGGAGGTGATTCTCACTATTTTCCATTTTGCATGCTTCTATCCTCATCTTATTTCTTTGTGAAGGAATACATACTCTTAACCATTAGGCTCACTCAAGTTGTATACAGTACAAAGGAACCACGTTACCCAGAGAGCTCAAAATTAATGAAAAAATATAAAGGGGTATAAAAAATGTTAATGAAAAAATGGATATCTACGATATTTAGTGAAAGTAGGGATTTTCAAATTGGGAAGGTGTGTTCCATTTGTATTGATAGAAGGTTAAATAATGTGATTTTTAGAGGTATTTGCCAATATGTAGTCAAATTAGGGGTATTTTTTAGTATGCCACGAATGCACATGATATGTGGGAGGTTCGTTGAGTGAAGCCCTTGTGCTTTTCCTCTACATAGAATCCACCCCTAGGTTAAATAATGTGATTTTTAGAGGTATTTGCCAATATGTAGTCAAATTAGGGGTATTTTTTAGTATGCCACGAATGCACATGATATGTGGGAGGTTCGTTGAGTGAAGCCCTTGTGCTTTTCCTCTACATAGAATCCACCCCTGCACTTTACATAACCTATGCATCTCACAATCTTTATGCTCCATAAATTCTACATCCCACACGTAATGTATCATTCCCCCACTGTGCAATTTATATCCTCAATGCGATTTACGATGTATTAATGATGGTACATTCCATGAGATATGGATAATTGCTCAAGAGGTAAATGAGGCCCTTAATTGTCAGATTTTCCCATGAATGAAAATTACTACGAATAGTTCACATGCATTCTAGACCATGCCGAAGTTTAAAGTGATGATGGTGATCTAACCATTAATTCCTTAGCTCGCCAAAACAAACTTGTGTTCTCACTGAATTGCTAATAGAATTTTGAGCAACCCACATAGTTAAGGCTTATAAATCCAAGCACATTTAAAAAGATGTTTCAAATGCTAACCCTAGATGATGTCCTTAAACTTCCTAAATGTATCTCAAATTAACATATGCATGTTATCTGAACCCTATCGTGATGTCACTTGGATTTTCTCAAGGCTTGTTGGTCAAATATTAACTGCTTCAAATCTAGGTATTTTTTTTATGTCTTGCATTTATCCCTTCGAGTGAAAGTGATCTTTAATTGAGTGCAAATAATCTCGAATGAAATTTCTCATCAACTTTCTAATTTCATGAAAACAAAGAGGTTCTTCATGACTTTGTATATGGTCTTTTCCCTAGTGTATTAGATACTTTCAAAGGTCTACCCTAGAAGGGTAATGTTAATATTGGTGAAGAACCAATTCAGTTATAATACTCCATATTATGGAAACACAACAATCCATTTAATTTTTAGTATATTTAAGATTTGTTTCTCAAATAAATAAGATACATGCTCACTAGAGAAAACCCTAGAAGGCTCAATGAGGCAACATTATATTTTTTGGATGGAAAAAAAATCCATCTCTATGAAGAAGAATTTTGTTATATCAGAATTTTTGGTTTTGAAGCAAAACCACTTCTCCTTACCCATGTTTTCTATGATATATTTTTCATCGTTGAAATATGTAGATAATATAATTATTAGGTTTCGTTTTTTGAGATGAAGAGAAAGTGCTAATTCATTTCTTTACCTTTTAAAATTGGTGACAATTTTATTAAAAGTTTGACTCTTTTGGATTGTCAAGTTTTTAAATCATTTTCATTTAAACTAAGGCTTTGACCCACAAGGAAATTTCACGGCTCACTTGTTTACAATACATTATAGTCCTTCTTACATAAGATCATAGGAAATTATAAGAGTTGATGATAATGATCCCAACACTAGCAAGGCCACTCCAAAGAAGAGAAGCAAATTTACATTGGTGATATAAATACATGATATAACGCAAATACCCGTGAAAATAAAAATAAGTTGCAAAAGGAGGACAACCAATCTAAACACATGCAAAGGGAAAAACCTACAAACAACATTATTGTTGGTTTTACCCATATTCCCCATAATAGTTCATCTTCTACCCACAACAGTCATGAGCATATTGCAGAAAGAAGAGAGAGCAATGAAGAATGTGTGGGAGATGGATATTGTTGGTATCCTACTTGTTCTTAGTTGGAGAAAAAATATATCATTCCACATTTGAAAATAAAAAGGAATAATAGTACAAAAAGTGATTGAGTCTCTAAGAACCTACAATACAATGCAACAAAAATGGAATTTGATACTATTAATCATGTTTCTTCCTGGGAAAATGTAATATCCCAAAACCGGGATTTCCTACAACAATAAGAATACCTTAAGGTATTCAAAAGTTGGAGAGCATTAAGTGATCAAATAATATAGTGTATTTAAACACATAGCTTCCATAGAACAATCACAGCAACAAACTATGCATTTGAACAATGTCACCAAGTGGGGAAAAGCATCAGTTTTGGCCCCAAAAACATTATTTTCTAAATATTGAGTTATAATAGTGAAAAATAACGGTTGTGTCCCTTAGAATAGAAAATATAGGACATGCATGCAAAATAGTTTCAGAAACAAATGCCTTTAGCCTAGTTAAACAGGCCTCCCATGCCCAAAACAACTTAAAATTGCCAAAACCCCAAGACTGCAAAATACCAGAGTTGCTGCATAAGAGACTACGCAGTCTAATGGAGGTCAAACTCAGAAAATAGAGAAAGAAATCAGATCATATTATTATAATATTCAATGAGGAATAAAAACAAAGATCTAATCTCTTTTATATAGATCCAAGAAGACTCGGTAAAGGTTTCTTGACAGAAAAGTTATACAAGAGAAAAAGTTGCTGCAAATCTGTGGTTGAATCACGCTGTATGGCTGAAGCTCTGCATACAAATGGCTGAACATGCAAAGAAATGGTTGTAGATGCTTCCTCTAGCTTTCCCAAAGAAAGGTTGGTCCTCCTCTTGGGAAACTAGCTCCTCAAAATGAGGTTTTGACCCCTCCCACTGCACACCTTAAGAAATAACGCAGTTTTCTGAAGGGACTGCGTTTTTGCTGAAGGTAAGTGCTTGGCCCAACACCAGGAGGTGGAAAATTCAGATCAGAAGTATCCTCTTAGATCTCTCAAACAATATCTCCAAGAAAGAGTAGGGAATACCCACCCAGGAAAACCCTTGCACTAAACAGTGCAACAACTTAGCTAAACAGCCAAGTATGCAGGAAGTCTAAGCAGACCACATAAAAATATAATCTCCAATATCTCCATATGCTTTCCATCTCATCCATTATATAATTGATGAGCTTCCTCACCAAGGGTCCCACCCACCATGAGGTTGCTTCCATGCAAAGGCTCCTCCACCAAAACTGCGCTGTCCATCAAGGTGGTTCAATGTATCTAGACAGCTTTGTTGACTTAGTCAACCTTGACTGAATCTTCATGCCTTGTCTCGTTTCACTCTCCTTTCACACTCAAGGTGTATTCATTTTAGCTACTTAGCTTGATTTTCATTCACATTGAGCTGTCTTTATTTAGGATCCACTCCTTGCGAATAAATCATGTTGAATTGGTCAAACTTGACGTTGTCCACATAGTTTAGATCTTGTTCACACATGTGGATGCTTGATTTGGTTATTCCATGATCCCTTTTCACATTAAGAGGAATTTTTATTCATATTTGAGGAAATTATGAGCCTCCTTGCCCATTTATTCATCAATCTAAGTCTTAAGAGAAAATTTAATATTCCCATTAGCTGAAGCTAATTTAGGAATATTACAGTCTCCCCTCCCAAATGTTTCTTGTCCTCAAGCAATTGCAAGGGTGCTTTAAAATCTCCCCTCCTTCTCTTGTGGCCCCTTCATCCAATAGTTTCCACCATTACTTCAGAATTTCTGCAAAAATTCCATCTCCCAATGGCTCCTCCCAAGTGTGCAAGTTGGCCTTTGGTGAATAACCCCAAGGGCCTTCCTTATAAAATAATTGAAGGTCTATGTGGAAACCTCCTTGCTGATCCATGGCCTTCTCAAGATAGAAGTGATGATAATCATGGGGAATTTCATCATCAATGAAGGTCTCCCTCCTCCATGCTATCATCCAAATAAAATGAATCACCTTCCATCTTGGTAATTCATAGAAAAGCTCCTCCCAATTGCTCATGAGAGGCATGCTCCAAATGCTCCAACCAAGCATATGGTCCACATCATAAAGAAACAAGTGCTATAAAATAGTGGCCATAGAGTTTTTCATGCTCCCTTTAGAACATGTAGTGAAAAAAATGTAGGGACTCTCTTCCCCCAAGGGCACATCCAACAAGTGTGCATCTCCTCCAACCATGCCTCCAATAAAGATAAGAACATATTTAGCATGTGGGATCATAAGTAAGATCATGCTAGCTGCCATATACAATAAGGGAGAAGGACAATGGTCCCTCATGTGCAACCAGCGCATTTTTCCTCCTAACTGCCATAGAATATGATATGACAAGCGTTCTCCCCAACACTTGTTTACTGCCTCATCCTTCTTGCATTCTTGGAGAAGGTGTATGATGTTTGGTGTTAAGGAATCACACCATGAAGAGTACATCACCTCTCCAAGATCTCCCAAGGAATGGCTAGCATCACCATTGTTCATGGCCCAAAGTGGCTCATGAAGCCCATCAAAAAAAGTGCCCCCTCTTGGAGCCAAGACTTGCACATGAGTGTTAAGAAAATGCAAGTATATAATAAATACATCATGAGGTTCAACAATACAATGTTTATCATACACTTGCTTAAAATCAGCAAGGTAGCTCATGGATGAGCTCCCTCTCATACTCAATGAATAAGGGGGTGACAATGATAACTCTTCCCAAGAGCTATGTTCCTCCTCAACCAACAAATGATCCATGCACTTACTCATATGAAAGTGCATCTCCTCTTTGAAATTCTCCCACATGAATCCATCTAAGATAGTATGATATGTTCTAATGAAGCTACTGGGGTTTGAAAGCAAGACCTCATAGGTTGTGTTAAGTAGTTCATTCTTGAGTTTGTAATCTTTAGTTAAGTAGATCTGATTATGAACATAAATGATTCCATTAACTACCTTATACTTTTCATCCATTTCTTTCCCATCAAGAACCTTACATGTGAATAGGTCCTTAGAATATTCCATCAAGAGTCGGGACTCCCAATAAGGGTCTAGGCTCCCCAACATTGATAGCGCTTTAGAGGTCTGAAATGAGGCATGTGTCATATGATGGCTCTCCTTCTTGACATGCTAGATTTCAAGGTCACATGTTGGAGTATTCCCAACTTTCCTTTGCTGCCTCTCTTGCAGCTGATCTTGCTCAAGACAAGATTGAAGTTTAGGAGAGTTACCCTCCTTTTGAAAGGTTCTCTTACTCCAAAACCTCCATAATTTTTCTCCTGCATACAAAAATGAAATTATCTTTTTGTTATGTTCAGAAATTTTCATTACATATTGGAGTATCCTTTGTTGCTCCAAAGCCATGGAGTGACCCTTTGATACTATTCTCATATCAATACAGATTTCTGAATCTATCCTCTCCAACCCAAATAGATGAATGGAGGATAGTAAAATCAATTTCAGAAAATTGCTTAGCCTTCCATCAATGATTCTTAGCACTGTAGTGGCTCCTTCCAAGGTTCCCTCTCTAGACAAATATGTTGCTGCAGCATGTAGTTGAGAGAACACTTTAGTTTTCCTCCAATCATGAGGTCTTCCTGCTGAAATGCCTCCTTGCATAGAGGCATCAAGGCATAGAGTAGGATGTGAATGTAGATGGACAGATTTGCCCAACCTTTATTGCATAGGTCCTCTTGCCTTCTTTTTTCCTTCAAACTTTGAAATAGAGAAGGGTACATGCTCTTCATCTTATGATGCCCTTCCTCCTCTTTTCCTCCTTCTATCCTCAAGATCTCATCATTTGACAATGATGGTACATGCTGCTCATGTGTTATGCCAAGAGCTCTATGTGTGAGACCTTTTGGAACTCCTTGCAAGAGTGCAAGTGTTTCTTTTCTTGGAGCAAGTGCTCCATCCTCTTCTTCATGAGGTGCTTGAGGTGACCTTGTCATGACTGTGTTATCCTCTCCTGCCTTCCCTTTCTCCTCTTCAATAGTTGAATTTGCCTTATCTTCAACAAGAGACCTTAGATCTTGGTCTTCTTTTGAAGAAGGAATCTTCATGTCTTTCTTTTGAGAAGAAATCCCTTCATCCAAAGGAGATCTTGCGCTTGGAAAAGTTTCAAACAAGCTCACCACCTCTTTAGTGGTTTTCAGAAAGGGAGTGTGATATATAGACCCTCCCAACTCATGCAAAAGTTTTGTTTGATGTGGTTTGATAGTTACAATAGAAGATGTTTCACATGAAATATCATCAAACCTCTCTACTAATATTTTAATGAACCTTGCATAAGTAGATGTATTTCCATTCTCTAAGGAAAATTATTCAAACAACCACCAAGCATAGGCCTTACCCTCAAAATGCAACGTTGCTACTTTGATGGCTTCAATTTCTGAAACTTGATGTTGTTGCACAGAGGTGTCTAGCTTCTTCACCCAATCCCTAGCTGGCCATAAAGACGATCCATCAAAACTAGATAGAAAAATATATTCTCACCCTGCTTCTTGCTCCTTGTCCTCCTTTCCTTCATTTGACAAAACCCTTGGAAATTCAAGTGATCTTTGAACTCCTCGGATTGATCTTCATATTCCTGCAAATAATCACCAAAAGTATCTCTCTTTGGCATATCTCCTTTCTTCCTCTTCATGAAGAAATTGCTGATAGAACGTGGTAGATCTGATGATATGGCTGAGTGCTCATATCCATAAGATGAGGACTTAGAATCTTCTTCTTGTATAGATCTTGCTGAGGGATTTTCAGATTTCTCCCTCCTCATTTCTTTGATGCCCTTGCTTCTACCCTGCAAATTTGGAAAAAGAAGATTTGAGAACCTCCTTTCTCTATAAAACAAGGGTTTGCTTTGATTTCTTCTGCAAATCTCCTCCTCCCTATGAGAAGACTCCATGATGCTTGAAGCTCACAGGCTGAGCCAATATTGTTGCTCCGATACCACTGTAATATCCCAAAACCGGGATTTCCTACAACAATAAGAACACCTTAAGGTATTCCAAAGTTTAAGAGCAGTAAGTGACCAACTCATTGTTGGAATAACGATTTCCGTTAGACCAAAACCCATAGGCTTTAGTCTCCGCTACAATCGCCAGAGTTAGGATCCACGAGAGGCGGTTAGTCCATGTCGCGAAACACACGAGGAGCGTTGAACCCAATGTCCAACAATCTCCCCCCCAACGCGAGCCAGGTGAGTTTCAAACTCGATACCTTTCGCTCTGATACCACTTGTTGGAATAACGATTGCCGTTAGACCAAAACCCATAGGCTTTAGTCTCCGCTACAATCGCCAGAGTTAGGATCCACGAGAGGCGGTTAGTCCATGTCGCGAAACACACAGGGAGCATTGAACCCAATGTCCAACACTCATATAGTGTATTTAAACACATATCTCCCATAGAAAATCACAGCAAAAAACTATGCCTTTGAACAATGTCACCAAGTGGGGAAAAGCAGCAGTTTTGGCCCAAAAACGTTATTTTCTGAATATTGAGTTATGACAGTGAAAAATAACAATTGTTTACCCTATAATAAAAAATATAGGACATGCATGAAAAATATTTTCAGAAAAAAATGCCTTTAGCGTAGTTAAACAGGCCTCCCATGCCCAAAACAACTTAAAATTGCCAAAACCCCAAGACTGAAAAATACCGGAGTTGCTGCATAAGAGACTGCATAGTCTAATGGAGGTAAAAATTATAAATTAGAGAGATAAATCAGATCATATTATTAGAATATTCTATGAGGCATAAAAACAAAGATCTAATCTCTTTTATACAGAACCAAGAAGACCCGATAAAGGTTTCTTGACAGAAAAGTTATACAAGAGAAAAAGTTGTTGCAGATATGTGGCTGAATCACACTGTATGGCTGAATTTGTGCATAAAAATGGCTGAACATGCAAATAAATGGATGTAGATGCTTCTTCTAGCTTTCCCAAAGTAAGGATGATCCTCCTCTTGGGAAACTAGCTCCTGAAAATGGGGTTTTGACCCCTCCCACTACACACCTTAAGAAATAACGCAGTTTTTTGAAGGGAATGCATTTTTTCTAAAGGTAAGTGCGTGGCCCAACACTAGGTAGTAGAAAATTTAGATCATAAGTCTCCTCTTAGATCTCTCATACAAGATCTCCAAGAAAGAGTAGGGAATCCCCACCCGGGAAAACCCTTGGACTAAGCAATGCAGCAACTTAGCTAAACAACCAAGTATGCAGGAAGTCTAAGAAGACCACATAAAAATACAATCTCCAATATCTCCATATTCTTTCCATCTCCTCCATTATATAATTGATGAGCTTCCTCACCAAAGGTCCCACCCACCATGAGGTTGCTTCCATGTAAAGGCTCCTCCACCAAAACTGTGTTGTCCATCAAGGTGGTTCAATGTATCTAGATAGCTTTGTTGACTTAGTCAACCTTGACTGAATCTTCATGCCTTGTCTCCTTTCACTCTCCTTTCACACTCAAGGTGTCTTCATTTTAGCTACTTAGCTTGATTTTCATTCGAGTTGTCTTTATTTAGGATCCACTCCTTGAGGATAAATCATGTTGACTTGGTCAAACTTGACCTTGTCCACATATTTTAGATCTTGTTCACACATGTGGATGCTTGATCTGATTATTCCATGATCCCTTTTCACATTAGGAGGGATTTTTATTCATATTTGAGAAAATTATGAGCCTCCTTGCCCATTTATTCATCAATCTAAGTCTTAAGAGAAAAATTAATATTCCCATTAGCTGGAGCTAATTTAGGAATATTACAGTCTCCCCCTCCCAGCTATTTCTTGTCCTTAAGAAATTGCAAGGGTGCTGCAAAATCTCCCTTGCTTCTCTTGTGGCCCCTTCATCCAATAGTTTCCACCATTGCTTCAGAATTTCTGCAAAAATTCCATCTCCCAATGGCTCCTCCCAAGTGTGCAATTTGGCCTTTGGTGAATAACCCCAAGGGCCTTCCTTATAAAATAATTGAAGGTCTATGTGGAAACCTCCTTGCTGATCCATGGCCTTATCAAGATAGAATTGATGATAATCATGGGGAATTTCATCATCAATGAAGGTCTCCCTCCTCCATGCTATCATCCAAATAAAATGAATCACCTTCCAGCTTGGTAATTCATAGAAAATCTCCTCCCAATTTCTCATGAGAGGCATGCTCCAAATTCTCCAACCAAACATATGGTCCACATCATAAAGAAACAAGTGGTATACAATAGTGGCCATAGAGTTTTTCATGCTCCCTTTAGAACATGTAGTGCAGAAAATGTAGGGACTCTCTTCCCCCAAGGGCACATCCAACAAGTGTGCCTCTCCTCCAACCATGCCTCCAATAAAGATAATAACATCTTCAGCATGTGGGATCATAAGTAAGATCATGCTAGCTACCATATACAATAAGGGAGAAGGAAAATGGTCCCTCATGTGCAACCAGCACAGTTTTCCTCCTAACTGCCATAGAATATGATATGACAAGCGTTCTCCCCAACACTTGTTTGCTTCCCCATCATTCTTGCATCCTTGGAGAAGGTGTATGATGGTTGGTGTTAAGTAATCACACCATGAAGAGTACATCACCTCTCCAAGATCTCCCAAGGAATGGCTAGAATCACCATTGTTCATGGCCCAAAGTGGCTCATGAAACCCATCAGAAAAAGTGCCCCCTCTTGGAGCCAAGACCTGCACATTAGTGTTAAGAAAATGGAAGTATATAATAAATACATCATGAGGTTCAACAATACAATGTTTATCATACACTTGTTTAAAATCAGCAAGGTAGCTCATGGATGAGCTCCCTCTCATACTTAATGAATAAGGGGGTGATAATGATAACTCTTCCCAAGAGCTATGTTCCTCCTCAACCAACAAATGATCCATGCACTTACTCATATGAGAGTGCATCTCCTCTTTGAAATTCTCCCACATGAATCCATTTAAGATAGTATGATATGTTCTAATGAAGCTAGTGGGGTTTGAAAGCAAGACCTCATAGGTTGTGTTAAGTAGTTCATTCTTGAGTTTGGAATCTTTAGTTAAGTAGATCTGATTATGAACATAAATGATCCCATTAACTACCTTATACTTTTCATCCATTGCTTGCCCATCAAGAACCTTACATGTGAATAGGTCCTTAGAATATTCCATCAAGAGTCAGGACTCCCAATAAGGGTCTAGGCTCCCCAACATTGACAGCGCTGTAGAGGTTTGAAATGAGGCATCTGTCATATGATGGCTCTCCTTCTTGACATGCTAGATGTCAAGGTCACATGTGGGAGTATTCCCAACTTTCCTTTGCTGCCTCTCTTGCAGTTGAACGTGCTCAAGACAAGATTGAATTTTAAGAGAGTTACCCTCCTTTTGAAAGGTTCTCTTACTCCAAAACCTCCACAATATTTCTCATGCATACAAAAATGAAATTATCTTTTTGTTATGTTCAGAAATTTTCATTACATATTGGAGTATTCGTTGCTGCTCCAAAGCTATGGAGTGGCCCTTTGATACTATGCTCATATCAATACAAATTTCTAAATCTATCCTCTCCAACGCAAATAGATGAATGGAGGATAGCAAAGTCAATTTCAGAAAATTGCTTAGCCTTGCATCAATGATTCTCAGCGCTATAGTGGCTCATTCCAAGGTTCCCTCTCAAGACAAATATGTTGCTGCAGCATATAGTTGAGAGAACACTTTAGTTTTCCTCCAATCAGAAGGTCTTCCTGCTGAAACACCACCTTGCAAAGAGGCATCAAGGCATAGAGTAGGATGTGAATGTAGGTGGACAGATTTTCCCCTACCTTTATTGCATAGGTCCTCTTGCCTTCTTTGTTCCTTCAAACTTTGAAATAGAGAAGGGTACATGCTCTTCATCTTGTGATGCCCTTCCTCCTCTTTTCCTCCTTCTATCCTCAAGATCTTAGCATTTGACAATGATGGTACATACTGCTCATGTGTTATGCCAAGAGCTCTATGTGTGAGACTTTTTGGAACTCCTTGCAAGAGTGCAAGAGTTTCTTTTCTTGGAGCAAGTGCTCCATCCTCTTCTTCATGAGGTGCTTGAAGTGCCCTTGTCATGACTGTGTTATCCTCTCCTGCCTTCCATTTCTCCTCTTCAATAGTTTAAGTTGCCTTATCTTCAACAAGAGACCTTAGATCTTGGTCTTCTTTTGAAGAAGGAATCTTCATGTCTTTCTTTTGAGAAGAAAGCCCTTCATCCAAAGGAGATCTTGCCCTTGGAAAAGTATCAAACAAGCTCACCACCTCTTTAGTGGTTTTCAGAAAGGGAGTTGGATATATAGACCCTCCCAACTCATGCAAAATTTTTGTTTGATGTGGTTTGATAGTTCCAATAGAAGATGTTTCACATGAAATATCATCAAACCTATCTACTAATATTTTAATGAACCTTGCATAAGTATATGTATTTCCATTCTTTAAGGAAAATTATTCAAACAACCACCAAGCATAGGCCTTACCCTCGAAATACAACGTTGCTACTTTGATGGCTTCAATTTCTGAAACTTGATGTTGTTGCACAAAGGTGTCTAGCTTCTTCACCCAAGCCCTAGCTGGACATAAAGATGATCCATCAAAAGTAGATAGAAAAAATCTATCCCCACCCTGATTCTTTCTCATTATGCTCCTTTCCTTCTTTTTTCAAAACCCTTGGAAATTCAAGTGATCTTTGAACTCCTCGGATTGATCTTCATATTCCTGCAAATAATTACCAAGAGTATCTCTCTTTGGCATATCTCCTTTCTTCCTCTTCATGAAGAAATCGCTGATAGAACGTGGTAGATCTAATGATATGGCTGAGTGATCATATCCATAAGATGAGGACTTATAATATTCCTCTTGTATAGATCTTGCTGAGGGATTTTCAGATTTCTCCCTCCTCATTTATTTGATGCCCTTGCTTCTACCCTGTAGATTTGGAAAAAGAAGATTTGAGAACCTCCTTTCTCTAGACAGCAAGGGTTTGCTCTGATTTCTTCTGCAAATCTCCTCCTCCCAATGAGATTAATCCATGATGCTTGAAGCTCATAGGTTGAGCCAAGATTGTTGCTCTGATACCAGTGTAATATCCCAAAACCAAGATTTCCTACAACAATAAGAATACCTTAAGGTATTAAAAATTTGGAGAGAAGAAAGTGATCAAATAATATAGTGTGTTTAAACACATAGCTTCCATACAACAATCACAGCGACAAACTATGCCTTTGAATAATGTCACCAAGTGGGGAAAAGCAGCAGTTTTGGCCCCAAAAACGTTATTTTCTGAATATTGAGTTATAAAACTGAAACATAACGGTTGTTTCCCTTATAATAGAAAATATATGACATGCATGCAAAATAATTTCAAAAAAAAAAGCCTTTAGCCTAGTTAAATAGGCCTCCCATGCCCAAAACAGTTTAAAATTGCCAAAACCCCAAGACTGCAAAATACCGGAGTTGCTGCATAAGAGACTGTGCAGTCTAATGGAGTTCAAACTCAAAAAATAGAGAAATAAATCAGACCATATTATTAGAATATTCAATGAGGAATAAAAAAAGAGATCTAATCTCTTTTATACAGATCCAAGACGACCCGGTAAAGGTTTCTTGACATAAAAGTTATACAAGAGAAAAAGTTGCTGCAGATCTGTGGATGGATCACACTGTATGGCTGAAGCTCTGCATAAAAATGGTTGAACATGCAAATAAATGGATGTAGATGTTTCCTCTATGTTTCCCAAAGAAAGGCTGATCCTCCTCTTGGGAAACTAGCTCCTCAAAATGGGGTTTTGACCCCTCCCACTGCACACCTTAAGAAATAACACAGTTTTCTAAAGGGACTGCACTTTTGCTGAAGGAAAGTGCTTGGCCCAACACTAGGTAGTGGAAAATTTAGATCAAAAGTCTCCTCTTAGATCTCTCAAACAAGATCTCAAAGAAAGAGTAGGGAATCCCCACCCGGGAAAACCCTTGCACTAAGCAGTGCAGCAAATTAGCTAAAAATCCAAGTATGCAGGAATTCTAAGTAGACCACATAAAAATACAATCTCCAATATCTCCATATGATTTCCATCTCCTCCATTATATAATTGATGAGCTTCCTCACCAAGGGTCCCACCCACCATGAGGATGCTTCCATGCAAAGGCTACTCCACCAAAACTGTGCTGTCCATCAAGGTGGTTCAATGTATCTAGACAGCTTTTTTGACTTAGTAAACCTTGACTGAATCTTCATGCCTTGTCTCGTTTCACACTCAAGGTGTCTTCATTTTAGCTACTTAGCTTGATTTTCATTTACATTGAGCTGTCTTTATTTAGGATCCACTCCTTGAGGATAAATCATGTTGACTTGGTCAAACTTGACCTCGTCCACATAGTTTAGATCTTGTTCACACATGTGGATGCTTGATATGGTTATTCCATGATCCCTTTTCACATTAGGAGGGATTTTTATTCATATTTGAGCAAATTATGAGCCTCCTTGCCCATTTATTCATCAATCTAAGTCTTAAGAGAAAATTTAATATTCCCATTAGCTGAAGCTAATTTTGGAATATTACAGTCTCCCCCTCTCAACTATTGCTTTTCCTCAAGAAATTGCAAGGGTGCTGCAAAATATCCCCTCCTTCTCTTGTGGCCCCTTCATCCAATAGTTTCCACCATTGCTTCAGAATTTCTGCAAAAATTCCATCTCCCAATGGCTCCTCCCAAGTGTGAAATTTGGCCTTTGGTGAATAACCCCAAGGGCCTTCCTTATAAAAGAATGGAAGGTCTATGTGGAAACCTCCTCGCTGATCCATAGCCTTCTCAAGGAAGAAGTGATGATAATCATGGGGAATTTCATCATCAAAGAAGGTCTCCCTCCTCCATGCTATCATCCAAATAAAATGAATCACCTTGCAGCTTGGTAATTCATAGAAAAGCTCCTCCCAATTGCTCATGAGAGGCTTGCTCCAAATTCTGCAACCAAACATATGTTCCACATCATAAAGAAACAAGTGGTATACAATAGTGGCCATATAGTTTTTCATTCTCCCTTTAGAACATGTAGTGCAGAAAATGTAGGGACTCTCTTCCCCCAAGGGCACATCCAACAAGTGTGCCTCTCCTCCAACCATGCCTCCAATAAAGATAAGAACATCTTCAGCATATGGGATCTTAAGTAAAATCATTCTAGCTACCATATACAATAAGGGAGAAGGACAATGGTCCCTCATGTGCAACCAGCTCAGTTTTCATCCTAACTGCCATAGAATATGATATGACAAGTGTTCTCCCCAACACTTGTTTGCTACCCCATCCTTCTTGCATCCTTGGAGAAGGTGTATGATGGTTGGTGTTAAGGAATCACACCATGAAGATTACATCACCTCTCCAAGATATCCCAAGGAATGGCTAGCATCACCATTGTTCATGGCCCAAAGTGGCTCATGAATCCCATCAGAAAAAGTGCCCCCTCTTGGAGCCAAGACCTGCACATGAGTGTTAAGAAAATGCAAGTATATAATAAATACATCATGAGGTTCAACAATACAATGTTTATCATACACTTGTTTAAAATAAGCAAGGTAGCTCATGGATGAGCTCCCTCTCATAGTCAATGAATAAGGGGGTGATAATGATAACTCTTCCCAAGAGATATGTTCTTCATCAACCAACAAATGATCCATGCACTTACTCATATGAGAGTGCATCTCCTCTTTGAAATTCTCCCACATGAATCCATCTAAGATAGTATGATATGTTCTAATGAAGCTAGTGGGGTTTGAAAGCAAGACCTCACAGGTTGTGTTAAGTAGTTCATTCTTGATTTTGGAATATTTAGTTAAGTAGATATGATTATGAACATAAATGATCCCATTAACTACTTTATACTTTTCATCCATTTCTTGCCCATCAAGAAACTTACATGTGAATAGGTCCTTAGAATATTCCATCAAGATTCGGGACTCCCAATAAGGGTCTAGGCTCTCCAACATTGAAAATGCTGTAGAGGTCTGAAATGAGGCATCTGTCATATGATGGCTCTCCTTCTTGACATGCTAGATGTCAAGGTCACATGTTGGAGTATTCCCAACTTTCCTTTGCTGCCTCTCTTGCAGCTGATCTTGCTCAGGACAAGATTGAAGTTTAGGAGAGTTACCCTCCTTTTGAAAGGTTCTCTTACTCCAAAACCTCCACAATTTTTCTCCTGCATACAAAAATGAAATTATCTTTTTGTTATGTTCAGAAAGTTTCATTACATATTGGAGTATCCTTTGCTGCTCCAAAGCTATGGAGTGGCCCTTTGATACTATGCTCATATCAATACAGATTTATGAATCTATCCTCTCCAACGCAAATAGATGAATGGAGGATAGCAAAGTCAATTTCAGAAAATTGCTTAGCCTTCCATCAATGATTCTTAGAGCTGTAGTGGCTCCTTCCAAGGTTCCCTCTCAAGACAAATATGTTGCTGCAACATATAACTGAGAGAACACTTTATTTTTCCTCCAATCTAGAGGTCTTGTTGCTGAAATGCCTCCTTGCAAAGAGGCATCAAGGCATAGAGTAGGATGTGAATGTAGGTGGACATATTTGCCCCTACCTTTATTGCATAGGTCCTCTTGCCTTCTTTGTTCCTTCAAAATTTGAAATAGAGAAGGGTACATGCTCCTCATCTTGTGATTCCCTTCCTCCTCTTTTCCTCCTTTTATCCTCAAGATCTCATCATTTGACAATGATGGTACATGCTGCTCATGTGTTATGCCAAGAGCTCTATGTGTGAGACCTTTTGGAACAACTTGCAAGAGTGCAAGAGTTTCTTTTCTTGGAGAAAGTGCTCCATCCTCTTCTCCATGAGGTGCTTGAGGTGCCCTTGTAATGATTGCGTTATCCTCTCCTGCCTTCCCTTTCTCCTCTTTAATAGTTTAAGTTGCCTTATCTTCAACAAGAGACCTTAGATCTTGGTATTCTTTTGAAGCATGAATATTCATGTCTTTCTTTTGAGAAGAAATCCCTTCATCCAAAGGAGATCTTTCCCTTGGAAAAGTATCAAACAATCTCACCACCTCTTTAGTGGTTTTCAGAAAGGGAGTGTGATATATAGACCCTCCCAACTCATGTAAAAGTTTTGTTTGATGTGGTTTGATAGTTCCAATAGAAGATGTTTCACATGAAATATCATCAAACCTCTCTACTAATATTTTAATGAACCTTTCATAATTAGATGTATTTTCATTCTTTAAGGAAAATGATTCAAACAACCACCAAGCATAGGCCTTACCCTCAAAATGTAGCATTGCTACTTTGATGGCTTCAATTTCTGAAACTTGATGTTGTTGCACAAAGGTGTCTAGCTTCTTCACCCAAGCCCTAGCTGGACGTAAAGATGATCCATCAAAAGTAGATAGAAAAAATCTATCCTCACTCTACTTCTTGCTCTTTGTGCTCCTTTCCTTCATTTGACAAAACCCTTGGAAATTCAAGTGATCTTTGAACTCCTCAGATTGGTCTTCATATTCCTGCAAATAATCACCAAGAGTATCTCTCTTTGGCATATCTCCTTTCTTCCTCTTCATGAAGAAATTGCTGATAGAACATGGTAGATATGATGATATGACTGAGTGCTCATATCCATAAGATGAGGACTTAGAATCTTCCTCTTGTATAGATCTTGTTGAGGGATTTTCAGATTTCTCCCTCCTCATTTCTTTGATGCCCTTGCTTCTACCCTGTAGATTTGGAAAAAGAAGATTTGAGAACCTCCTTTCTCTAGACAACAAGGTTTTGCTCTGATTTATTCTACAAATATCCTCCTCCCCATGAGAATAATCCATGATTCTTGAAGCTCACAGGCTGAGCCAAGATTGTTGCTCCGATACCACTGTAATATCCCAAAACCAGGATTTCCTACAACAATAAGAATACCTTAAGGTATTCCAAAGTTGGAGAGCAAAAAGTGATCAAATC
Organism: Pinus albicaulis; assembly: GCA_034641835.2. Lineage (NCBI taxonomy): Eukaryota > Viridiplantae > Streptophyta > Pinopsida > Pinales > Pinaceae > Pinus > Pinus albicaulis. Next base: position 126,119,836 of record CM076576.1, read on the forward strand.
ATATAGTGTATTTAAACACATAGCTTCCATAGAACAATCACAACAACAAACTATGCCTTTGAACAATGTCACCAAGTGGGGAAAAGCAGCAGTTTTGGCCCCAAAGACGTTATTTTCTGAATATTGAGTTATAACAGTGAAAAAGAACGGTTGTGTCCCTTAGAATAGACAATATATGACATGCATGAAAAATATTTTCAGAAACAAATTCCTTTAGCCTAGTTAAACATGCCTCCCATGCCCAAAACAACTTAAAATTGTCAAAACCCCAAGACTGCAAAATACCGGAGTTGCCTCATAAGAGACTACGCAGTCTAATGGAGGTAAAACTAAGAAAATAGAGAAATAAATCATATCATCTTATTATAATATTCAATGAGGCATAAAAACAGAGATCTAATCTCTTTTATACAGATCCAAGAAGACCCGGTAAAGGCTTCTTGACAGAAAAGTTATATAAGAGAAAAAGTTGTTGCAGATCTGTGGCTGAATCACACTGTATGGCTGAAGCTCTACATAAAAATGGTTGAACATGCAAATAAATGGCTGTAGATGCTTCCTCTAGCTTTCCCAAAGAAAGGTTGATCCTCCTCTTGGGAAACTAACACCTCAAAATGGGGTTTTGACCCCTCCCACTGCACACCTTAAGAAATAATACAGTTTTCTGAAGGGATTGCATTTTTTCTGAAGGTAAGTGCTTGGCCCAACACCAGGTAGTGGAAAATTCAGATCAGAAGTCTCCTCTTAGATCTCTCAAACCAGATCTCCAAGAAAGAATAGGGAATCCCCACCTGAGAAAACCCTTGCACTAAGCAGTGCAGCAACTTAGCTAAATAGCCAGGTATGCAGGAAGTCTAAGTAGACCACATAAAAATACATTCTCCAATATCTCCATATGCTTTCCATCTCCTCCATTATATAATTGATGAGCTTCCTCACCAAGGGTCCCACCCACCATGAGGTTGCTTACATGCAAAGGCTCCTCCACCAAAACTGTGTTGTCCATCAAGGTGGTTCAATGTATCTAGACAGCTTTGTTGACTTAGTCAACCTTGATTGAATCTTCATGCCTTGTCTCCTTTCACACTCAAGGTCTCTTCATTTTAGCTACTTAGCTTGATTTTCATTCACATTGAGCTGTCTTTATTTAGGATCCACTCCTTGAGGATAAATCATGTTGACTTGGTCAAACTTGACCTTGTCCACATAGTTTAGATCTTGTTCAAACATGTGGATGCTTGATCTGGTTATCCCATGATCCCTTTTCACATTAGGAGGTATTTTTATTCATATTTGAGCAAATTATGAGCCCCCTTGCCCATTTATTCATCAATCTAAGTCTTAAGAGAAAAATTAATATTCCCATTAGCTTAAGCTAATTTAGGAATATTACAGAAAAGATACAAATGGCGAAAATCCAAAAAATTGCAAAGGAGGTAGAAGAACTCTATTTTTTAGGAAGAATCGGTTACATTGCACCATGGCATGTATAATAAAGAGGCTAGAAAATTACAATTGAAAGAGTTAATGTTAAGAATAAGAAAGATATAGGGAAATGGAACTCAGAATTTGAGGTTAAATAATTCAAAGGCTCTATAATTCTCAAATTCCACCAAACTACTAGTAATGCACTAGCTCATTCAACAATAGAGCAAGAAATTTTTTTTGACTACATAAAAGAATAAATGAGCTTGAGGATGCTTTGAGTCTTATACCTTTATTTGTAGAGTCATTATCTATTCTCACCTTGGATCAAATCCATACAAGAACATTAATATCATCTTCTAAAGTTAAAAAGGAAACTAAATTGTTAATTTGGATTAGAACATATGTAATTGAGAACATAAAGAAATGAGTCAACACAATTTTGAAGCCTGAGAAGTTGCTTCTAATTGAAGCAATTTGGAAAATAGATTTTCTTCTCTTACCGAGTACCTTAAAAAAATATTTTGAATATTGTGAATATTTCTATAAAAATGCATTAAGCACGTTTGTAGAAAGATTTTCAGACATGGATGATACACAAGTGAACAACATGATGTCCCCTATAAGAGTAGAATAAAGTAGATAAAAGCTTATTGGATTGCAAGGATTGATATTGTGTAGGGTATGTGTCATATTCTTTGCACGACTACCTTCATGAACTATGCATTGTGACAAGCATGGTGGGGGGTCCATCATTAGGGGAATTTTAAGGTCTAAAATGGGCCTCCTAAGGAAATTATAAAATAATAGTGAAAATAATAAAATAAGATTTGATTACATCATCAAATTTTAGAGGGAAAAAAGAAAAAAACTACTTTTTCAACTTGTATTTGAACTTATCTCCCTAAGGTTTACTCAAATTTTGAGTGGGAATATTTGTTGGATGTAAAATTTAATTCCCCATCCAAGGAGTACCCATATTGCATACTTTTGATGGACTCTGCTACACAAAAAATGAAAAATACATGAAAAATGTGATTGTAATCACATTTTTTCATGTATTTCTCAATTTTCGTGTAGTAGGGTCCATCAAAACTATGCAACATTGGTACTCCTTGGATGAGGAATTAAATTTTTCATCCAATGAGTACTCTCACTCGAAATTTGAGTAAACCCTTAGGGAGTTAAGTTGAAAATACGAGTTGAAAAATAGTTTTATTAATTTATTATTTTTTAATCTTTTTACTTTTTTACTCCAAAAATGGTGAATCATCCCCTATGGTTGACATCATCATCTGAATCCTATTGGTTCTCATAAAGTTTATTTTGGTTGTACATTTTTCTTAGGAGGCCCATTTTAGACCTCAAAATTCCCCTAATGTAGGGGGGTGTGGGGTGGGCGGGGTGTGGAGAAGCCTCCCCTTCTCAAGAGGTTGACAGGGGGGTAGGACCCCCGAAAAACTATTTTGGTGGTTTTTGCATATGTTTTGGCACATGGTTTTCAATTTTAGTGGTTTTATGGTGCATGGTGATTTAGCCCATGGTTTTGTGGTTTTGGTTAAGGAACTAAATTTTATTCTGATCCAGGGTAAATGGATTAGCGGTATATATATATACACACACATTCTAAAGAAGAATATATTTGAAAAAAATTCCCCGTTTTCTGGTGTGGATTTCTAAGGTAAAATATTTGTGTTAATGTGTTTGTTTTAGATTGCATATTTTCTATTTTATTAAGAATCTATGTGCAACAATTGAATGTATAAGGTTAAAACCTACATTTACTATCAAAGCACTTTTGGATTCAAAGGGATGCTTTTGTGGCTACGGGGCTTTTCCCAAGCCTATGCTAGACCTTGTTACAGTGGGAGATAAGTGGAATAAATTCTTGTGGTGAAAGGGAATGGATAGTAATTCAAATATAGAGATCATGAAATTCAATGGCCAGAGTTTTGAGTTGTGAAAGCTCAAAATGGGAGATATGTTGGTGGAAAAATATCAGTGGCTCATTGTGGATCTAAGTGCTACACAAATTGGGATGGAAAAATAATACTAGACCAAGTTGGATTAAAATAAAATAGCACAATATGATTGTGTCTCTCAGATTCATTTTACCAAATGTTTTAGGAGAAGCTATAGTAAATGAAAAGTGGAACAAGTTAGGGACTTTGTATCAATCTAAGTCCCTAGTGAACAAATTATTCCTACAGAAAAAATTGTATAACATGAGGATGAAGGATGGAGACTTAGTCACAAATTATTTAAATTCCTTCAATATTTTCATAAGTTATCTATTATCTATTGATATTAATATTTCAGATGAAAATAAGTGTATTGGTTTTTTTTTTCTCTACTATATTCGTGGGATAATTTGGTTGTTTCCATAAGTAGTAATGCAACTACTTTAAGTTTCAATGATATAATGTCATATTTGTTATCAAAGGAGATGAGATGGAAAAATATGAAATTCAGAACACATATGCCACAAGTCTATAATATGAGACCCTAAAAAAAGAAATAAAAATAAGTCCTAAAGTGGAAGAAAAAAAATTAAACGCAGATCTAAATCTCTAGGAAAATTTGTAAAGGTATATTGGAGATGTGGAAAAGAAGGGTGTTACAAGAAATATTGTAAGTCCTCAATTGCTTAAAAAGGGAAGGGATTTGGTGAAGCTCCTTCTAAAAAATAAAAATCTCCTCAAATGAAGAAGGGTATGTGTATTTGTCTTCTTCAAGTACACATGCAGATCATCAGATGTGGTTGGTTAACTTAGGTGCATCCTTTCATATGAATCCTCATAGTGAGTGGTTTTGTGAGTATAAAATATATGTTGGTGGTGATTTTTTCCTAGCAGATAACTCAAATCCATAAGCATAGGATGAGGAAAATTTAATTTGAATCTCATGGGTGTAAGGATTAAAGCACTCCTTAGTATTTTACACATCCTAGGATTGGCCAAAATTTGATTTATGTAAGAAATATGAGTATTGTAGGTGTAAAAAATATGTTTGAAAATGATACCTACTAAATGGTTTGAGGAGCAATGGTATTTATAAGGTGAGTTTAGATTAAAATTTTGTATAGCCTATTGGGAAGCACAATTACTAATGGGTGCAACAACTCTATTTTTCCTAAGAGAGAAGTAAAAGAAGTAAAAACTCCTACAACCTTTGGATAAAATACTATGTTTTGGCATTAAAGACTATGACATACTAGAGAGAAGGACCTTTTAGTAGCACACAATCAAGGAATGGTAGAAGGTATCTTTAATTTATCTCTATATTTTTATTTCTATGAACATTGTTTAGATAGGAAGAAAAATTGGGTAAGATTCTCCTCTACTGCTATGGGGTCAGAGGGAATATTTCAACTGATGCATAATGAAGTGTTTGGACCTATTTCAGTTCCATCACTAGGTAAATTTGTGTATTGTGTCTCATCATAGATTACTACTCAAGGAATACATGGACTTATTTCCTCAAGAAGAAATCTAAAGTCTTTAACAAATTCAAAGAATTTATGAATCTTATGAAAAAATAGATAGAGAAGAAAATTAGGATGTCAAGTGTAGATAATGGTAGCTAATTATGTGGGAATGAATTTGAAAGAACTTTGTAAGGAGTGTGGTATATAAATGCATAAGACTACTCCATACACACCTCAATGAAATGGAGTTGCAAAAGAGATTAATAAGAAGTCGATGGGTAAACAAGGAGCATGATCTGCAATGTTGGGTTAGAACATGAATTTTGGGAAGAAGCGGTGGACAGTGTATGTTATTTGTTAAATAGATCAACTTCATTAGCATTATATGTCAAGACTCCACATGAGGTATGGACTGGTAAGAAACCCTCTCTTAAACATCTTAGGGTATTTGGTTGTGATGCTTATGTACATGTTTCAAAGGAGAATAGGAGCAAGCTAGATAAGAAAGTTGAAAATTGTATATTTATTAGATATAAAGATGGTCTAAAATGTTATAAGATTTGGAACCTAGAAACTAATAAGGTAGTGTATAGTAAAGAGGTGGAATTTATAGAAATCAAAGATGTTTCCAAACAGGAATTCCTTCCAAGGTGGAAAGAACAAGAAAGTATGGAGTTTGAATTGAAATATAATTAACCAAAATATACAAAAGAACAAGAATAAAAAGAATAAGAACCACATACTCCAATATTAAGGAGATTGGTTTGGGAAAGAAGGAAGCCATAAAGTTATTCTCTACCTAATTTCCATTCAAATTTTACTTTTTTTATTACCGATGATGATCCGGGAATGGTTAGGAAGGAATTGAATTCAAAGCATGGAAAATTTTAGAAAAATGCCATGGTTGAAGAAATGACATCCTTGGACAATAATGAAATTTGGGATCTATTGGAGTTTCTAGTTTGAAATAAATCCCATTGGAAGCAAGTGGGTGTTTAATAATAAGTAAAATGAAAAAGGTAAAACAAAGAAATAAATAACTCGGTTGGTAGCAAAAGGTTATTCCTAGGTAGAGGGGATTGACCTTGGTGAAATATTTTCTGATGTTGCCAAGTTAACTTCTATTAGATTTCTTTTATTGTTTTCTACTACTTTTGATTTTGTCGTAGAACATATATTTGTAAAGACAACATTCCTTCATGGGGATCTGGAAGAAGAACCTGAATGAAGCATCCAAAAGGATTTATTGTGGAAGGAAAGAAAGAGTTGGTGTGTGGGTTGAAAGGTCCCTATATGGGTTAAATCAATCATTAAGGATGTGGTATAAAAAAAATTATACTTATATATTTGGGTTTGGCTTCACAAGGATAAAATCATATCACTATGCATATTTCAATTTTATTGGTGATCATCTTATTTATTTGGTCTTGTATGTGGATGATAAGTTACTAACTAGAAATGATAGGGAAATCATCCAGGAAGTGAAAACCCAATTGTTTTCTAAATTTGACATAAACGATATCGATGCTACAAACTTAATTTTGGGCATGAACTAAAAGATATTTGGAAAAAAAGAAGCTTTGTTTAATTCAAAGGAATTATGTCGAGACAATACTATAGAGATAAACTAGTAAAGGTTTATATTCCTATAGGTGTAAAGTTATCTACAAATATGTGTCCCAAGAAGCATGAAGAGGAAGAGTACATGTCACGTGTTCCATATGCAAGTGCAATTACAAGTTTGATGTATATATTGCTTTATACTAGACCAAACATTGCACATGCAGTGGGAGTATTGAGTAGATATATGTCAAAACCAGGGAAGGGGCATTGGAAAAAAGTAAAGAGTTTTATGTATTTGTGTGGCACTACTAGCTATGGATTGTGCTATTATGGAAGACAAAGAGTGAACAAAGTGTTAGAAATACATGGCTTTGTTGATACAGATTGGGATGGAGATATAGATTATAGAACATTTACAAGTGGGCATGTCTTTAACCTATTTGGAAGATTACTCAATTAGATTACCAAGAGTCAATTTGTAGTGGCGCTATCAACTACAAAAGTTTAATACATGTCAACCACTCAGGCAAGCAAGGAAGAGGTATGGTGACAATGATTGTGTTCAAGTATTAGATAGGTACAATGAGCTATGAGGATATATTGTGATAGTTAGAGTGGAATATTCCCAGCAAATAACGTATCCTATCATTCTAAGGCAAAGCACAAAGATGTTCAATACTACTTTGTGAGAGAAATGATTGTTGGCATTATGGCAGGTTGGCATGTTGGCATTGATGTCAACCTAGTGGTGGATCGTGGTCCTAATAAATTTCCAAACGTGATTAAAGGTGTCCACATGTTTTATAGGTGCTTGAGGATGTATTTAAGAACTTGGTAGCAGTTATGGGCAAAGAGGATTTAAATTTACTTGGTAATAGAGACTATCGTGGGCTTTAGATAGTCACAGTGAAGCACTGAGGAAGTGGCACAGGTTTGCCACTCTGTGGTTGTAGCAATCGCTACAATTTTTTAGTCCAAAGACCGTGACATTGCCTATAGGTGCGTAAGGAGAAAAACCACAAGTTGATCCAAGGAATTTCCCAAAGTAAAGCGATATCCTCAAGTTGTTGAATTGGTCCTTCAACATTTACAATTATTTGTTTAGCATTAGCAGTGTGGATGCAATTAATTGTGGATTGTTAAAGTGGTATGGTTTGATTCGGTCCTCCAACGTGATATGAGAACACATTGATTAATTAGTTATGGCATCAAATAGATGAATTCTAGAAGAATAACAACTCATGTTCAAGGAATTGGAAATAAATGAAATAAATCATCAAAAATAAAAATGTAACTGTGCTTTGTTATGAATTGCAATAACAATTATTCCTCTTACCATTTTTTATTTTATACCAGCCCCAAAATTTTCATAAAATCCCATGAAATCAATCCCAAAGTATAACCAATGCAATAGTTGTGATATATATAATACTTGGGGATTTGCATGATAATAATTGAAGTTGAGTGATATGTAAGCAAGAAAATCACAAGAGAAAAGGAAATCGAACATAAATTGACCATGATCCATTACCTTTGCATATTATCTGCTTTCATACCAATGTGCTGCATTATCATAGTGGCTATTCAAGAGTGCCCCGAAAAGAGGAAGAATGCACACTAAAATGGCCAGGATGGGATGGGAAGGAAAAAGGCCAGGCATCTGATAGTAGAGAGAAATCAATAGTACAGGTGAGCCACATGTGATGATATTTTTCATTGGCCTAGAAGGTTGGAGACCAGGAGGTACATCAAGCTAATTAGATGGATCCAGCTACAATAGCCCAAAGGAATTTATGCCCGGATCATTCTAAAAAAGGAATAAAATTGGCTTTCGGGTTTAAAAGGGTCAAGATAATTGATAAGACAAGGCGGGACTCATCCAAGTTTACAATATAAAAGTTCCTGAAAGAAATTTGAAATGCGATTTTATTGATTAGATGGGAATTCGGGCTTCCAGGCTTGTGGGTAGTAAAAGAGAGTGTGAATGTAGTAGCCCAGAATGGAGAGCCTAGATACAATTAGAAAATGGTTTTAGGCAAAAGAGGTGTGAGGTGCATAGAATGGAAAGAAGGGTGACTGGATCCCGAATGTCGGGAAGGTATTAGAAGTGGCGGCTTAGTAAAGAAGAGAGAAGAGTATCAAGATCTTGGATTCTTGGAATATATTTGAATTAGAATTTGGAAGGAGTTATGGGCTTTCGGGTACGCGGGCTATTAAATCAGAGTGGGGTGACTACTCATAAAATAGTGTGTATTATTATATAAGCAAGAGTGGGGGGCCATTTTTTATGCGCGTGGTTTGAAAATTGTGATGACATGGATCTCGAAGCCCCATGTGCTCGTAATATTTTGAAATAAGGAATTAAGGAGTATGGGCTTCCAAGTACTAGGGTAGCATGAAACGCATGAATTAATGCGACAAAGTTATGGAGAAAGAGTAAGAAAAAGAGGACTCCATGTGGGCATGGCGAACAAGTCGGATCGTCGAGTAATATATGAGTTGACCATGGGCTTATAGAAAATATAAAACTAAAATATAATTTATGAGATGATTACCTCTTGGATGACTATGAAAGGTTTGAATTTAACCATCCTCAGAGAGTAGAGTTATAATCATGGATAGGCGCAATTTTACAATTGCTTCCAGATCGTTTACGATTTTCCTTTTCTTTTAGGGCATTCTTTAATTTGCATTTTAAAATGTGATCATTTAAAGTCCCGTGGCAAATCAGAACAAGCAAGATCCAAGCATTTCATTTCAACTACATCAATACGAAGCGAAAAATGATCATGACTCATCTCGCCCATCTGGAAAGCAAAGGGGAGTATAAAGCAACGCAGCTATATAGAGCACATAAAAAAGCATTATGATGACAAAATGAATACTTCCTTGAACATGTTTGTGACTTGGAAAGTATAACTTCTCGCTTATTCTAATGCTAATTTAATCAAGTATCCAAATCAAGCCAATGAAGGCCTGCAAAAAGAAGTACAAATGAGAAATAAAATGACTGAAAAGGGAAAATAAAGTTGAAATGAAAAATAAGAAAATATGAGGATGAACATGTATCCACATACCTAGAAGAATCTGATTGCAAGTTTACCTCATAAATCTTAACATTCTCCCTTGCATTTTCTCAAAATTTACATATGTTAAAATCATCTTCTTATTCAATCTAAACCAAATGGTAAGTAATGAGCTATTAATTTGCATCCACTTCATATTTGCATTGAGGGAAAGGAGTAGTAAAAGAGGTCATTTAGAAATGCCTATGAATTGGGAAATTGATATTTTCAAAAGTGCCTAGCTATAACGATTCTTTGGAACTTCATCATTCATGATTTTATTTGCAAATAGAAAATTCAGCGATGTGATGAAGCTTTACAGACAAGAATAATCAAGTGCATCACAAGTGTGTATGATATGAATATATTAGACTATTGATGTGTTCTAAGCCACTCTTTGCCAAGAAATGAAGGGAATGCCAGAGAAATACTTGGTCACATTACTTACTTATTGAAAATCTACAATATTGAAAGAAACAAAAATAGAAAATAAATCTAAATTTAAACTAATCTATTTATAATCATAATCTAAAGAGCAGATTAACACTAGGTGAAATCGTACTTCCAATGTAACCATTCAAGGAATTTATTTACTGCATGTATGTAAACATCAAATATTAGTAACAAAAATGAAATTACAACTAAAATTTTAAAAGAAATAGACAGCCTACTATGTACAGTAGTTTCTAATGAATTTATTTACAGAATACTTCTCTTGGAAGGATTTTTCCAGCCATATTCCTATGGGATAATAAAAATCAGCATGAATTTCTATTAATGGTTGAAGCAGACTCGAAAGAAAAGAAGATAACAGGGCAAGCACGAATGATGCATTTTAAAGTGTTGGAGCATAAGTAACAAAATTAGTATTATGTACATCTGGTAGAATATTAGAAATATGATGTGCAAGTGAGCCTTACAAATAACTTTCAAATGGATCAATAAATTGTGGAAGGAATTCTACTGAATTTGTCAAAATATCATCAATTAGATTAGATGGTTGGTCGTATGGTATTTGATGCAGGTGCATAGATGGAGCACAAAGTTAGATGAATACTTGGCCAGAGAATTCCAGTGTGATGGGATGGTCACATGATGATGCTAAGAGAAATTTGTAGAAATTTGCTGAATAATGAAGATTTATCCACTGAGATTATCCTGGTCACACACTAATTCGAATTCATGCATAACACATAACCTCTTCTACAATTGATCAACAATTTGCGGAAATAGAAATAGTCGCATGCGCACATAAACACAATATGTAATGGGGAAAGCTTATAGCTGAAAACCGCCAGCTATTTTGTATATTATAATAGAAGAGAACATGTAACAATCTCAGTACAATACTCCTCACAAGTACTCAGTACTGTCTCCAAAAGTTACACACAAAACTGGCTCGGTTTTGAACAAGTCACAGGTTCAAAAATCATCCACTAATTGCCTGCCTCTACTGCGCAATCCAAGTTGGTTCAATGAGAGATCCAAGTTCGAATCTCCTTGGCTTCAACTGCGCAATCATCATTGGCAATCTCCTCCAATGCTTGTGCAAATCTCATGCACAACTGCTGTCGCAACTAATAGCAAACTCACCCTTTCATCTCACCAGCTTCCACGGAGCCTTCCTTGAGCTGATAAACGCTGCTAATGATGGCCCAGTGTGTTTTTGAGTTGAATAATGAGTTAATAATTAGTGAATTAAATAATATTTAATTCACTCAACTCATCACTAGTGTATTAGCCAGTTAAACTAAACACAACTAGTTCAACTAAGTTAAACCGAACACAACTCCACCAACTATCTCATCAAATCCACCAAACTCCGCCACTTGAGTTCTAAATGAAGTCAACCATGCATGAGCTCACCAAACCCTTAGGAATAGCGTAATTCCTTCTGTCAGATGCATGAGCCACATCTGTAGCTCCAACTAAAGTGCTGTAAGAGAATAAACTGAAGTTTAGAGTCCAAATATTATTAAGGGCTAATAATATTTGGTGACCTATTTTTAGACGGGCGGTCTAAAAAATAGACTTATTTTAATAATAATACAAAATGAAGATTATGTTTTTACCAACTCGACCAATCATCCAAGAATAGCATACTGCAACTCCTAGACCATGCTCCATGTGTCTAAAAATAGACTTTGCACCAAAAATAGCCTGCGGGCCCACTTAGTGAAGGTGACTTCATTTCACTAAGCTCCATCATCTTGTTGCATTTTCAACAAAATTTATATGTTTTTGTGAGAAATTGTAGATATTTACATTAGGAATAGAGTTGTTTTTAGAATAGGTTGGAGGAAATATTTCCTAATGTAAATGTACCTTCAGTTTCCTTATTTTGTGAGAAGGGGAAACAAATCACCACTTGTGACTCTTGGTTATCCCATGTTAGATTTCTTTATAAATAAATCACTGTTTGAGAAGAGAGTGTGCAGCAGCAGAGACGAGAATCTCCAATACTAGGAGAAGAGGCATAGGATGAGAGGCATGGGTTGCGCATGCCCACATTGTAAATTTGGCCAGTTTATTGTATTTCTAGATTTGATTAATGAAAAACTTGTTTAATTCCTTTGTACATGTTTATTTATTTTTATATATAATGTTAATACCATTTTTTGAGGGTTGCACTTATTGAGTGAATTTATAGTAATAATATGGATGTGTTGTGAAATTTCATGGTTGTATGCCTTTATGTCGAATCTGGGGGTGTTGAGAAATGTCATGGTTGTATGCCTTTATCTCAAATCGATATGATTTTTTTAAATGTATTGTGAGGCTGAATATATATTTACCTGTGCGCATGTGTCAAAGATCGGGTGTTGAAGCATGGGTTCCATTGATGTCTTCTTATGGACTATGTGTAATGGTGGGTTGATTCTTGTGTATTTCTTATCCTTGAAAGTGTGTTCTTATTCCATTGATTTGTATTAAGAATCTATGTGTTGAAACCTCCATCATGGTGTGGTTTCCCTTTGTGTATTGATGTTTTTTGTGACAGCTTAAAGATTTAGGAATAAATTTCCCATGTGTTCTAGAGAATAGTGAGTGCATGGGTTTTGTGATCTGAAACCCATCAACAAAATAAAGCACCATTGTTCGGATGCAGTCACGTCCCTTTTGACTGGAATGCAATGTGCTTTGCTTGTTTATGGAGAATTTTCTCTATGGTTTAGAGTGTGAATGTGTAGTTAGAGTGTTGTGATAGAAAATCCGAGCACCTTATTGTGTGATCTTTGTCAAACCCCTCTATGACTGATTTTGATTGGAAAGTGTTTTAGCTTTGAAATCCTGGTGAAGAAGGGAACAATAATTTGATGGTTGAGTTAAAGAAAAAATTAAGGTCATGAAGATGTGATTGAGAATTTGATTGGAACAAGGGTGAGGCATTTTATCTTCCCCAGAATCCAAAAAGACAGTTTTTGGGGTGCTACGAAAATATTTCTCAACACCTACAAGATTTTGACTACACTGTAAAAATATTTTGCAACGCCTACAACAAGAATTTTCAGGGCTCGTAAGAGATTTTTAAATCCTATTTTGGCATGCATGTTTTTCCATTTATAAGTAGAAGCCTGTGTAGTTGAATGAGGTTAAAGAGAAAGGATAGGAAGGTGAGAGAAAGCCCTCTCATGGAATTTGTGAAGCGAAATCCATATTCTCTTCTGACTTCATATTTTAAATCAATTCATGAAATTCCATAATGTCTTTAAAGAAGAGTTGTGCTTGTGGGTTAGAGTATCTTAGGTTATGGGTAGCTGAGGCAACCTGGCTTGTCCCCATCAAGTGGTATCAGAGCTTAGCTATGTTTTTGGAGAATGTCAGAGCCACAGAAAGTTTTCAGTTATACAACTCTTGGAGAAAGATACAGGAAGCTCTTGGAGGAAGTGGAGTTTATAGCAAGTTGAGGTAATACTGTGGAAACTTTTAGGGGCTAATATTCGCAGGTGGACTGATTTTCCATTATTTTTTCCAAAAAAAGGCTTGCCAATTTCCATTTTTTTCTAAAATGATTCACCCAAATTTTATAGTACACCATTATTTTACTTTAAAAATCGCCAAAATATTGTATCTAATATAAAATTATTTGAAATCTAAATATTTCTCCAAAATATCACCAAAAAATTAACAATTTTCATATTAGGGGCTAGTAAGATTTCTCAAGGTTTCTAAACTTTAAAATAAACTTCCATCCTTAAAATTTTCCTTGGGTAAGACTATTGAATTGAGATATGATGAGTGTGAGGTGTTGTGCATATATAGTGGAGGGTGCCTTCCTTGAAGTAGAATTGATTTCTCTTCGGTGATGTAGTTGGAATAGTAGATATTGTATTATATTATAGATGGAAGTGAAATGAAGTGATAGTGGAGATGCATGCGGGTCAAGGAAGAGTTGATCCATGTACAAATGGAGTTTCTAGTTTTGAAGACAACTTGACAGTGAAAATAGGTTGAAGAGAATAACAACCTTACAACATTAATTGAGGTGATTGCAGGGAAGTGAAGAGCTGATATGCTCTTGAGAAAGAACAAGTGCATTAGTTGGAGAGGAATTGGTTCAGCAAGTAGTCGAAGATGAGATCTTGGTATAGATCTTATAAACATTGAATGTGATGTTTATGCTAACTTGGAAATTAAAATAATTTTGTTTGCGGGACTTAATTGGTAGCAGATTTAGTAACAAGTAAGCCATGTTAGGAAAGGCTCTTAGATTAAAAATGGTGACATGACCTGACAACAAAACTAGGAACAGTGAGCATTTGAAGATGCAGTATCTGAAAACTTTGAAATCAGAGGAGAAAGAGTGATCAAGAAGAGGTTCTACTACATAGAACCTAGAGTAGAGAAGATACCAGGAGGATGAAATGGTATGGGTGATAAGTAGCAGACTTATTACAGAGAAAATAAAGGCTTGTTGTAGATCACTAGTAGACAAGGTGAGTCACAACAGATAGAGATGAAGAGGATTTTTTTTGTCATAACAGGGGTTCAAAGGAAAGCCACAAGTAGAAGAATAAAAGTGCCCAGGCAGTTGGACTCAAAGGAATGAGTGATGAAGGATTTTAGTAGGATATGTTTGATTTAAGAGAAAAACTCAATCATGTTGAACAATTGCTACAAGAAATTCAGTATGACCAAAATTATGAGCAGTATGAATGGTGTTAAGGACAAGAAGGTATGCAATATAAAAGGGATGATAGGAGTGAGAAGAATTTTGCAGCAACAATTGTGTGTTCAAGTGAATAATGAACATGAGGTAAGGGTCTTTTGTTTTTGGTCAATTGAGGATTGATTGTTGATTATAGGTAGTAGTGATGAGTGTTTTCAATTGAGTATGATGAAAAGTAACCTTGTAGTAGAAAGCGAAGGAAGAATAGTAGAGTTCTCATAGGAAGAAGGTCAGTAAATTGCATGCAGAATTCAGAAGAGCAGAGAGTGCTCACATGGAGATTTTAGAGGAAGGAGTCAATAGATATACCATGAGAAGACTAGGCTTGGAAGACCTTAGTATGTTATTTACAAATAGGTTGATGGAGTCAGCTTGTTGTAGTGGCTTGTGTGCAGCTCACAACGAGCAAGGAGAAGCTCATGGAAGAAGGATATTTTTTACTATTGAAAGTCATAGTAAAGATTCATAGAGAATCCATAGCAGATCATGTCAGGAAAAACTTGATAGAGAAGTAGATGAAAAAAAATTATAGCTAGAGATGATGATAGGAATTCTACAGGAAAAATAAGGAAGACCAAGGTTACAGATGATTTCTCTGGAAGAGAGTGAAATGGAATTTTTACAAGTGAAGCTAAGACATAGATTAAATTTTCATTTGGAGGAAAAACTCAAGGGAGTTGAGTGTAACCATGGAAGAACAACCTAAGGGTGATGAAATTGATGAAGATTTGATGAGCAGCCTGAAAATAGAAAATTTCAGCCAAGGACTGAGTTAGAGGATGAAATTGACAAAAGGAAAGAAGTAAGGTATATTTGGGACAACCTATGATTCTGAGGAAATTTTTGGCAAGTTTAGAAAATTCAGCAACAAGTAAAGGTCAGAGTTCATAGCGAAATAAGTAGAAGAAGGCATACGTTGAGTAAATAAATGGTAAGTTTATTTAAGTTTCACTATGCAGGTGACAATTGAGGAAGGTGAGGATATTTTCAACAACCTAAAGCAAGGAGTGCTCGCGCGGTTTCAGAGAAGAGAACCAAGAAGATGCCAAAATCTAAAACTCAGGAGAAGGTTTGGTGAGATATCATGTAGCAAGGTGGATAATTGTTATTACAAAGGTGTGTTGAAACTCACGAGTTAAATTTTTTACGAGAATACCATATGCATATGACTAGGAGGTCATATATTTTCATACCTTGGGGGATTTTGATGCAGGTGCATAGATGGAGCACAAAGTTCGATTAAGACTGTACCAAATCTTACCAATGTGAAGGGATGGTCACATGATGATACTGAGAGAAATTTAAATGTTTTTTTGAGAAATTGTAGATATTTACATTAGGAAGAGAGTTTTTTTTAGAATAGATTGGAGGAAATATTTCCTAATGTAAATGTAGCTTCAATTTCATTATTTTGTGAGAAGGGGAAATAAATCATCACTTTTGACTCTTGGTTATCCCATGTTATCATTCTTTATAAATAAATGAGTGTTTGAGAAGAGAGCATGTAGCAGTGGAGAGGAGAAGCTCCAGCGCAAGGAGAAGGGGCAGAGGATGAGAGGCCTGGGTTGCACATGCCCACATTGTAAATTTGGACAATTTAATATATGTCTAGATTTTATTAATTAACAACTTGTTTAATGCCTTTGTACATGTTTATTTTTCTGTCTATATAATGGTAATACCATTTGTTGAGGGTTGCACTTGTTGAGTCAATTTGTAGTAAGAATCTGGATGTGTTGTGAAATGTCATGGTTGTATGCCTTTATATCAAATTGATATGATTTGGTTTAAATGTATTTTGAGGTTGAATATATATTTACATGTGCACATGGGTCAGAGAACTTGTGATGAAGCGTGGTTTCCATTGCTGTCTGCTTATCGACTATGTGTAATGGTGGGTTGATTCCAGTATATTTCTTATCCTTAAAAGTGTGTTCTTATTCCATTGAGTTGTATTAAGAATCAACGTGTTGAATCCTCCATCGTGGTGTGGTGTCCCTTTGTGTATTGATGCACGTTGTGGCAGCTTAAATCTCGAGGAATAAAGTTCCCATGTGTTCTAGAGACTAGTGAGTGTGTGGGTTTTGTGATGTGAAACCCATCAGCAAAACAAAGCACCGATAGATTGGAGGTTTATGTGGTGTATATTTTCAGATGCAAAACTCGAAACATCCACAGTCTTCATTTTTAGTCTACATTTCGAGTCTAAATGAAGACTCATCTTCAGGAAAAAACTGCTAAGAAGATAATAGATTAGGATAAATAAATAGAGGAAAGAACGGGATGAAAGAGCCAACCAGTTCTTAATTAAAAAAAAAAAATTGACTAATTAGTTATTTATTTTAGTTTTTCTCAGATTTTAATTCTAATTCTAATTATGACAACTTTAAAACTTGAATAATATTGTTTATTGAATTTTCCTATTTGTTATTATTCCCTATTAGTTATTATTATTTTATTAAAATTAATTTAATTAAAATTTTTGTCTTTTATTAATACTAAATATTAGTGGTCTTTATAAATGATTGAAAATAAAACTAGGGATCTAAGAAATTTTTGGTTTTATATATATATATATATATATATATATATATATATTAAGAAGGGAATAACCTATATCTTATTGGGAAACTATAATTCTAAATAATGTGATAACAAAGCACCATTGTTCGGATGTAGTCATGCGCCTTTTAACTAGAATTCAATGTGCTATGTTTGTTTGTGTGTTCTCTTTGGTTTGGAGTGTGAAGGTGTATTTAGAGAGTTGTTATATAAAACCGAGCACCTTTTTGCGTGATTGTTTTAAAAACCCTCTTTGTGATTGATTTTGATTGGTAAACATTTCAGCTTTGCAATCCCGGTGAAGAAAGGGAATAATAATTCCGTGGTTGGGTTAAGGAACAAGTTAAGACCGTGTAGATGTGATTTGGAAGTCGATTGGAACAATAATTAGGCATTTCGTCTTCCTCGTAATCTGAAAAGACAGTTTTTTGGGCGCTATGAAAATATTTCACAGCACTTGCAGGATTTTGACTGAGCTGCGAACATATTTTGTAATGCCTTGTGTTTAAAGCAGAGTTGTGCTTGTGGGTTGGAGACTGGAGTATCCTGGGTTATGGGAAGTCGTGGAAACCTGACCTGTCCCCACCAGTATTGATGCACTCTCATGTGATGGTTCATGTGGAAAATACATTCTACAGAAAGAGAGAGGTAATAAGATGTGAAAATCAAATAAAATTGTAAGATCAACCACTCACTCTTGATGCTCATGATCAAGGATTTGGATTCCTTCTTTCTATTCTTCTATTAATACACTTGGCGAGTGTTCAATAATTAATGGCTCCATATGTCAATATAGGTTATCTAAAAATCGAAAAATAAAGAAGAGTAAAGATCTAAAAATAACCAAAAGAGTTGAAACAAAAACAACTAATAGGGAAAATCTGGAACTAATGATTATTCTCAATATTAGAATTGCCACTAGAAGGGAGTTCCAACAATATTTCTCAAAACAAGTTCCTAAGAGAGAATTAGAATGATTTTCATTGCAAACTTGAAAATCAGTCTCATCAAAATGTTCAAAATCATATTTTCGTTCAGTCAAATGCAATAAATTTAAAGCATGAGAATCTACTTGATTGAAATCTATTTTTGAACATGATTAGCTTTGTGAAGGATGAGAATCTATGCCCTCAAATTAGAATACTCATCAAATATAACTTCCCTTTCCTGAGAATCACATGGCTGATTTAAATTAACAACATCATTAAAAGTATAAGAGGGAGGTTGAGAAATAACATTAATGGGCAAAGAATCGCCATCCAAACAAGTCACTGCTCAATGAAATCAAAACTAGTTGAAGGAGATATTTTAATAAAAAAATTGAGAGGATAATTACTAAATGCAATCATATTTGAAAAAATATTTGAGTACAATGAATTAGATGTTGGCTGAAAAATTTCATCATCGTGATTTGCAGCTTCATTAACAAAATTAGAATTTTGTCTCAATGAAAATTTTCAATTGTGGAAGTAGAAATTAGTTCTGAACTTACCTCTAAAAAAGAAATATTAACATGTTCATTATTTAAATCTTGTTCTTGACTTATTTTTATTTCGACTTATTGTTGTTCACTACAAACATTAGGAAATGCTTCAACTACATTTTCAGATTTTATATTTATATTTCTATGATCCATTTCAAAAATTTGAAAGTGTGTGAAAAAAATTTCTAAAGATTGTAGTTGTGATATACTTTCAAGTTTATTTATAGGTTCAATAAAATCAATTTCAGATTCAATATTAACTAATGAATTTGAGGCATCTTGTTCTTATAACAAGTAAGAATTTTGTACTGCCTACAACAAGCATTTTCAGGGTTGTTTATTATTAGAAGGAACAAGAGAAGTAAAATAGTCAATCAGATCTTCTCTTGAAGGTAAATCACTGAGATGGAATCTATAGCAAAGTGACCAGAATCTAGTGTAAAATTCCTCTAAATATTCATCTTCATACATGAAAATATTTTCAATTTCAAAACACAAATATTCATAATTATAATTGTGATGGGTTGATAGAAATACCTTCATAAAATGGTTCCATGTATGTATTGATTCATTTGGAAGCGTTTTGAACCATTTGTGAATTTGTCCTCGAAATGTGAGAGTAAACAACCTGCAGATTTCACTATCAACGGTAATATCGAAAGATTCACATATGTCCACAAATCGACAAATATGATCTAAAGTAGAAATTTTACTCTCACCATCATACTACATATTAGACAAGGATTCAAGTTTCTTCATGGGCATGCCTCTTGACAGTTTGTATGAACTAAAAGCATGACCTAAAGTAGGAATGCATATAGAAACCATGGTTAGTTAAAAAAAAAAAAAAACAAGACCCCACACACATAATCAATCATTGACCCTCCTTCTAGAGTGAAATATGTTGATAGCAAAAAATGATCTCATCAACATGTAAGAGAGAGCATTCGATTAGAGCCCCAACTAATCCCTTATCTGTTTAAATGATGGCTCAGACTGGTTCTATTGGGTCTAGTTACCCCATCTTTCTCCCTGTTTACTTGTGGTATTTCTAATTAATAATCAACAAAAAGGGAGAAATCGAACTTACCTTCTTGCTACATGTTTGCAAGAAATAATTCCTCAAGCTAAATTGAAGGCTCATCCAAGCCACACTATAATTTTCCCCCAGTGTAAGGGGACTTCTAAAATGCAATGATTACATCTAAATACAAACCTACTCTAATATGTGAGTGACAAAAAATAATCTATCTCGATTAGGAATATGTAGATCTAATCCCAACCAAGAGTTAAGTAATTAAATGAATTGGGATTTAACATGCCACTTTAATGATGAACACCAGACTGTAGAAAAAGTTCTAACAATTGATATAATGAGTGCATGACATGCTTTGTGTGGTGATTTTAAAATAATTAATGATTAACCATTAAAACTAGGAAATAGTTCACTTAATTCTAATGGTAATTAAATCTATTTTAGATAGTGAATTTTTGAGTAAATAATTAATCAAAAATTCTATTTAAGTGCTGGAGAAAATAAAAAATTAATAACAAATCTATGAAACCAATAGATTGAGTAGCTGATCTGAAACATAATCATTCTCACAGAAGACAAAAGTGCATAATATGGAAGAATTTACATAGATATGTCATCAAATATTAAATTTTTATTACAAATAAAAGTATTTAAATACAAATTAATAAAGCCTGGTCTCTTTGCTATATTCCTTGATTCGATCTCCAACAATATTTCCCAAATCATAAGCTCTACCACTAAAGGTAAAGAGTTGAAATAGTGCAAGCTCAACCTCTAATACAAAGTCTATATTTTGAAAACAAAACCCTCAAAACCCATATCTGAGCTTTCCTCCATATCCACAACTCAAATTTTCATTACAAAAGTGTTTGGAGATCTTAAGTTGCCTCATTCTTCAAATTGTTATTTATAATTTACAAATAGAGAGTTGTTGAAGGTAGTTTGTCAAATTATTGATTGGAGCTGCAAATCCTCCATTTTATTCTTTGTTGGTCTCATTCTATTTCTCCAAATCTTTTGGGCTTGATCTCTTTGCAATAGTTCTCTTTCCAAAACTAATAAAAAATGAAATAAAATGAATTAAATTGCTCATCAAAATCAAAATAATAAATTTGGGAAAACAAATTCTCAACTAAAATAAAAATAAATAAATAAATTAAAAGAAAGTCATGCATCTCATTTATCACTTTCAAAACTCCCATGGCTCATTATGGTTTTCCTCAAACCAATTTCCAACAACACAAGTTTTAGTTGATGAAATTGTTTCAAAACAAATTTCTCAAAAAAAAAATTGTTACAATTTCATAGCCCGGCTAACTTTTGGGCACAGTTATTTACCAAATATGATTGGGTTGATGTTTCCAGATTGTTCTCCATGATTCTATCTTTCCAACGAGCCATCTTGGATATTATTTGGCCAAGTAAATCTCAAAATAGAGCTTTTCAAAATAAAAGTGTCTAAACTACGAATAAATTATAAGATACATGCCTCATAAAATTTTTGATAATTTTATCAATATATACAAATTATTAAAATTCTAATTTTAAGCTATTCAAATTAAATAATCATTAAATATAAATATAAATACGTACAAAGTGAAATAAGAATTATAAATTAATTAAATTAGAATTATTAATTAAATTAATTACAAAAATTAATAATAATAATAAATTATTTAAAAATAATAATTAAAAAACATATTTTAATTATAATATTAAAAAAAAAAAAAACGGTTTTAAAATGGGAGTTGGGAAATTTTAGTGAGGAGAGGAGCGGGGGTCCACGTGGGTGTGGGACTTTCCACTTTAATTGTATTCTCGAATAAAATATAACTATTGTGATGAATGAGAGAGGGGACCCTCTCCCCTGAATCTCGGAAGTTCGTAAGAGTTTAGAATTTGCAATTTAATTTTGATCTAGGTTCCAGGTATGTCTAAGTATTATGCTGGAGGCCTTCTTTTTGCCGACTTGGGGTGATAAAACATGTTCACCCCATCCAATAGGAAACTTTTGTTTTTGACATTTCACCTAATTAAAATCTGACACGCGTAAATGGAAAGCATGGTAAAAATGCGCATGTAGTTTAATTGGCGTTGTTTTGCCTCCAAATCCGGTGGGGTTAAGCCAGATTTAATCCTTGATAGTAGTGTCGTCAATGTAAAGGGTCATTCAGGGAACCAATGTCGTATCCAACTCGTCACTAGAGACCCAGGGGATCGATCATTCATTTTCATTTCACGAGCCAGTGTTCTAGACGGACGAACTCCACTATATTTAGAGACCTCGGGGATCGATCTCGTCAGCTCCTGTTGTTTTCAAGTAAACTTTGTCACCAATTTCTCTTCCCCACGGTTCGATTTTGTATCCATTCTCTTGCACCTTGCTAATTTTGAGGCTAGACTAGGTCGATCTCTCTCAGTTTACTCCATGTTTTCAGGGTCTCTGCGATGAGCTATTTTTGGTCCTTGCAAGCTTCTGCCAAGCAGGTCTGCATTGTCCTTTTCTTGTGGCAAGCCATAAAACACCTGGTTCTTTTAGTTCTCAGAGAAAACTAGTATGACAATATAATATTTAAAGGAAAACTCGAAGGAGGGGAAGGAAATAGAGATATAATAGTCTATAAGATCAATAGATGATTGCTTACACTCATTCAAGTCTCAATGGCTCCTCGTATTCCATCAAATCGCAACACCCAGTAGCCCAACTCTGGGGTAATTCCATGGAATTGTGATGAAGTTGAGGAGGAGGAGGAAGACTGGAATATGGATGATAGAAATGGTGTTGGCAAAAAAGGAGGTCTCTGGGCAAGACTCGGGTTCAGGGTTGAGGCCAACAAGGTTTCCACTGCAGTCTAGGATAACGTCGGCATTTTCACCCTACTCAAGGGAGAAGGGAGTCTCACCTGAGGCGTGTCGCGACCTTACTCAAATTGGAGGTTAGATCATTGGTGTCGAGGAAAGATTACTAACACGAATCATATTTATGAGCATACAGAAGAAATATATGTATCTCAACTCTAAGAAGTAAGTTTTCATTCATCACTACATATTCAGAGTATGAAATTAAAAGTTTAAAATAGGAATACATTCACCATAATCAATCAAGCATCAACCAATCCATAATATACAACACAATGACAATCTAATTCCATTAACTTGGATCAAAAAATCATAAACATACTTTGCAGACTCTATTACAGGTCAGTTCAATACAAAAGGCTCCACAGAGCTCTCCCTAGAGCTCTCTCTAGGCTTTACCCTCCTATCAGCCTCTCTCTCTGACTGACTAACTAACTACAGAGTCGCTTGTTCCCTGCCTATTTGTTCCTGCCGAATAATACTATCAGTCTTATCCCCTTTTGCTCTCATCTATTCCCCTACACTCCGCTACCTTCTGTTTCTTCTTTATCACTGGGAGTTCTATTGTTTGTTCCTTGTCTCCCATCTCTGTCATTATCTATCTTTGCCCCGCCACCTACCTCCAGGTTTTCCGCAACCATGACAGCCCCCTGTCTACCTTGATAGTGCTCTGCCACTTGTCTTCTGGTTCTTCACAACTCCAAAACAATTTTGTTCAAATCAAAGGCCCCAACAGGCCCCGACCACAGGCTATTGACTCATCTTGAGTCAATATTTTCCTGCTATTGCAGCTTCTGGTGGTCTGTCGGCTTCCAGTGCTGGCCTATTTTCTCCCGTTTCTTCCATCTTTGTCTTTTCTTGTTCTGGTTTGCCCTGTTTTAACAAAGGCCCGAACTCAAGAACCTTGTTCATTGTTTTTGTTCTGAGCTCTGTGAACTCAGTTATGAATTGATGCCATGCCTTAGTCAGAGGCTCTGTTTCAGTGACAATCCTCTCGGCCTTAGTCACATCCATTACTTGCATCAGTTTTTTGAAAACTTCCTAGATTTTGGGTTCGGCTTCAGCCACCAGTTGTTGAATTTCCTCCGCCTTTTGCTTCACAGGTTGTCGTAGGTCCCTTAGAATTTTCTTTGTTATCGCTGAGTGTTCCTCGATGGCCTGGATTTTTGTTTCAAGTATGTCTGCTTGGTCATATAGTTGAGTTCTACTGACCGGATCTGTGGTCCCCCTGATTTCAAGGACAATCTTCTGCAATTGCTCTGAAACCAGTTGTGCCTTCATTATTATAGATTTTGAGCACTCATGTAGTTGCTCCAACAGGTTGTATGCTTCCTTGATTGTCATGCCGAGTGTGTCATTTATGCTATGCATCTCTCTTTGCCTCTCCACTACTTTCTCATCATATACTGTAGAGGGATCTAGTAATGTTGGTCTCGCTGCAAGCGCCTCTTTCAACTCCTGGTTTGCTTTGTCCAGGCTCGTACATGCCATTTTGACTCGAATGGATATTTTGACCATTGAGCATGATGAAATATCTGCGGGTGTTGTGTTATCCAAGGTAGTGACGGTCGTCCATAGGTATTTAAAGACCTATGTTACTTGGTCTAGTTGTTGTTGTAGGTTATCCTTATCACCTTGGACTTGATTAAGCTCATTAGTAAGCGCATTAACTTTTTGTTGTTGTTGCTCAAATATTTGTAAAAGGTCATTGTGTAGACCTTCTACTTGTCCTACTGTCGTTTGGATGAAATTGAAAAGTTGGATGGGTCCCCAGCTTTTCATATTCCCACTGCTCGACATCTCTTGGCTTGGATGTATTTCCCTGAGTGGTTTCCCACTGGCGATTGATCTTTCAGAATGTCCCTGTGGGGATTTTAGTTGACTTTACTATGGCGGTTGGGGCTTAGGAATGTGTAGACTAGTGGATGGCATGAATTGTTGCAATTATTATTTGGATTTCTAGAATGGGTTTTGCTATGGTGTGGTGGGGGTTGTATCGGAAATGAGGGACCTTTCCTGGATTAATAACTCTAAAAGGGTGCTCTGCCCCACTACAGTTTTGTCAACCTCAGGTACTATAGCTATACCCAAGTTAACCGTTTCCTCGATATCAACATTCGTTAGGTTCCCTGGTGGTATCGAATCTGAAATGATTGCAGAGGTGGACAAAGTGTGGGTTGGGTGGTCCTTGGATGTGAATGAGGCGTGCAGCGATGAATTATGCATATGGAGTGGCGATGAGATTTGTATGTTGAGAACTGATGATGGATCGAATACTAGAAACGCAGAGGTGGTCTAGGTGGCAACCTATGGCTCTTCTTGAATTAACATTCTCGTCACTATTGGCTGGGGTTGGTCTTCTTCGGTGAGTTCGACCACTTGCTCAGGTCTCATAGTTCAGGCTCTTTTCCTTTTAGGTGTTGGTACTGGGGGTTTATTTGGCTTGGTTTGCGGATTGGAGTGATAGTGGGTAGCGAAGGGGAGTGGAATGTGGTAGATGGTAGTGCAGTTAGGATGGGGGTGGTGGTGGACGGGGATGCAGAATTCAATGTTTGAAATTCAGAAAAAGTTAGAAACACAGTAGATGTGATGCTGAGAGTTTCTATTACCTTATTGAAGCCTTCACCCGTGTGTCTAGATGGTCCAGCAGTGGCCGCAGTTGTAATTGGGAGATCCTCTACACTGTTTCTTCCAGTGTTTCCCTCGGAAGTGCTTTAGGGAGCATCACATCAAACGAGTAAACTGGGATCCCGCTTCTGATCTCCATTGCCGCTCCTGGCCATGAAGAAAATTATGTGTGAAAGGCCTCTTCCATTATTTGGAACTTCAATGGCTTCTTATGGAAGGTATTTTCATCAACGCAGCTTGTTCGGACATAGGTCCAGTTATGAGTCACCCTAAACTATATCTATGGGAAGTATCTATCCAATAGGCTTCTTGGAATTATTTGTTAACTCCTAACTATGTCAACCATCTGTCTATACCAAGCTGCAAAAGCTTCCTCATTGACCTCCTTGGTGTTTGGGTTCCCTGATATTTTCCATGGCATGAACCTTAGTGCCATCGGTTGGTCTTGGGTGATCTCTGCAATTAGTCTGATTCCTAGTGGACTCCACTTCGACATTGTGAGAGCCATGATCACATAACCATATATAAATCTTATGGTTCGCTTTTAGTTGTCCTCGCAAGCCTCAAAAAACTCGTGTAACAAGAATGTGCACCAATTTATTTGTGCTCCTTGAATGTAATGCTTCGCAACTAAGATTGTGTCTAGGGTGCATTCCCTCTTGGTGTAATTCCTCATCGTTTTCCTAGCAATCAGGTAGCAAGCGAATTTGACTGTTGGGTTGTTGATGAGGTCATTTTTTTCTCCTTTTCCCCCACTTCTTGTTTCATACTTTATGTAGTAGTCACAATCTCCTATCTTCTTAGCCCTCTTGGACGTATTTTGGAAGGTCAATGAGACGTCGTTTCCTGCCGCTGATAACCCTGTGAGTTTTTTTATGTCTTCAACATGAATTGGGATCTCACTCCCAAGCCATAATGATCCATTCTAAATTCTGCTAATTAAGAACTTGGTACACTGTAGTGCTGCTCCCGACATCCCAAATACCGGAAGGCTTCTGAGGTGCAAGATTTTTGACCTCTTGATGCCTCTAAATTCTAGGTGCACCTTCGATGCTTCACCTCCTCCCTCCTTCACATAATTTTCAATGTAAACCTGCCTTTTCATTACTGGGAACTGGTATGAGTCTGTGAAGTCGGTATCTACCAGTGAGGAATTGTCATATTTTCCTATCAGCGAATCCACCCTTTGAATTCTTCCATCGAACTCAGGCTCAACGACTGAGATAGCCATATTCATCATTTTCTTCCTTCTGTTGTATACTAGAACTGTTGTTGCTAGTCTACTATTATGAATTTATGTTGTTGGAATCGGGCTTATCGTTATAGCCATTTCTTTCTCTAATAACTCGGAATTTTCCAGCATTCTGTTGTTTCCCTCCTTCATGTGGGTTAAGTAGTATTACTAGCATGAATGATGTTGATGTGACACCATAACTAATTAATTATTGTTGTCTTTCCCTGCGGCTATAATCGTGTGATTAGTTACTGGGATGAGGTGTAGTCTGACAGTGTTGATGCTGGTTTCGGAAATCGAGTAGACATGATAGGTAATAATTATGGCTTAATATGGAAACTTTATTATGGTATGGGGGTTACTAATTACGGCAGTTATTTTTCAAATTCGGGTGATCTTATGGACTGACAACGATATGATGGATCATTATGAGTGAATGATGGTTGACACGTTAGGCTATATAACACTGTAGACTCTCCCCCCAACCACAATTGGTTGCAATGTGGTCTCCACATCGCAATAGGGTGATTATTGTTTCTGCGCGACTTTGTGGGTTCCTTATTGAGGATTCGTACTCCAATGGACTGAAAATATTAAAACATAAAATATTATATGGCTCGTCTTGATTGTGAGAGAGTTATTGACACTAATCTATTGAATTCTCTCGAGTGCGAGAGTTATTAAAATTAAAAATAATGTGGTGCTTACTTATGATAGGGTTGTAGGTGTGTGCCATTCACCCATCCTTGAAGTATCTCTCCATCTAGTTGCGCTAGCCTGACCGCGCATGAGACTTTTATCTCTATGACATAATATGGTCCCATCCAGTGCATTCTGAGCTTCCCCGGGAACTTCTAGAATTTGTTGTCATAGATTAGTACTTTTCCACCTACAGTGAATGTTTTATGTTTGATGTAGCGGTCATGCCAGGATTTTTGTCATTTTTTCTGGACTGATTGATGGAAATCCGCCAGAAATCTATCTTCTTCCAGCTCCTGCAATTCATGAAGGCATGCAGAGGTGGAATCTTCCTCTGTCATGTGTGTTGTTGAAGCAATTAAGAGGCTTGGTATGATAAACTAAGTTGGTATTACTACTTATTTCCCGTATACCAACTAGAATGGAGTTTGATTATGCAGTCTCTTTATTTTTGCCTTGTATGCCAACAACATGGCTAGTATTCTTTCATCTCAGTCATCACGGTTAGCATTGCATATCATTTTTAGGCCTTTCTCCAATATTTTGTTGAAAGCCTCTACGGTTCCATTCGCCTGAGGGTGGTACGAGCTGCTCTTTTGGCATTGTATCATAAAATTATTCAACAGTGATTTAATTGTAGCATTAATTAAATGTGTGACTTGATCACTTATTAGGCTCCTTAGACATCCAAACCTGCTAATAATGTTCTCAAAAATAAATATGGTTGTTGTGTCTATTATACAGTCCCTTACTAGTGCCACCTATGCCCATATTGTTAGGTACTCAGTTGCGGTGATTATATATCTTGCATGTGAGTGTCGCATCGTTGGTGCAATTGGTCCTATGAAATCGAAGGTCCATTTCTCAAATGTCTGCATAGCCCTCACGGGTTGTAGGGGAAACTCATCACGATGTGATGGTTGCCCTGTTCTTTGGCAGACATCGCATTTCTTCACATATTCCTTGCTATCTTTGTGCACGGTGGGCCACCATAATCTACATGTAGTATTTTCCTTACGGTGGGTTTTGCGCCAAAATGGCCTCCCGCAACTCTGTTTTGACACTCCCACAAGATGTCTACTCTTTCGTGATCTAAGACACATCTTCGAAGGATATGATCCAGGCCCATTTTATATAATTGCCCTGCTATGAGTTGTTATTCGGCCGCTTTAACTACTAGATGTCTTTGTTGGGTTGTTGTGTACTCTGATGTGCATTGTCCTATGGCCAAGTATGCTGCTATCTGTTCTAGATAATCTGGGATGGATTCTACTCGAAAGAGATCAACATACGGCAGTTGATCATCAAGGGATCCCCAATTTTCCCTGTTCTCCAATCCTGACAAATGGTCAGGACCAACATTTAGCCTTCTAGGTTTTACTATTACTTTGAAAGTGAATTCCTGGAACAGTAGGAGCCATCTGCAAATTATGCCTTCCAGTATAGGTTTGTTTACAAATATTTTAGTGCCAAGTGATCTGTGAAAAACCTTAATGTGCCTCCCAATAAGTAGTGGCGAAATTTCTGTAGAGATATACCATAACAAGAGCCTGTCTTTTCGTTGTTGTGTAATTCCTATCTGTCGTTGACAACTTCCTGCTTGCGAAGTATACTGGATGATCTATGGAGGTTTCTCCTAGCTGGGCTAGCAACGCTCCCAAAGAAATACTTGAAGCGTCAATATGGACATGAAATTGTTTATCCTAATTGGGATGGGCCAATATGGGTGCACTTGCTAGTTTCTCTTTCAACGTGTCCAATGTCTTAGTGCATTCATCGTTCCATGTGAATTGTTCTGACTTCCGCAAAAACTTTTCTAGTGATGCTGTGATTTTTTCGTAGTTGCGGATGAACCTCCTATAGTATCCGGTGTGTCCCAGTAGTGACCTCAACTGATTTACGTTCTCTAGTGCTTCCATGTTCACAATTACAGCCACCTTCACGGGGTCCACACATACACCTTGTTTGCAGATGACATGTCCCAAAAGAGTTGCAAAAGGTACTGCAAAGATGCACTTTTTGAGATTCAGAGAAATTTTAAGTTGTTTTCACCTATCAAACATAATCCTGAGCAGAGTTACATGGTTCTTTACTAGACTGTACACCGTCCAATCATCCATGTATACTTCTAGGAACTTATGGATATAGTCTCTGAATGCTGCTATTACTATCCATGAAAACACAGCTCGTGCATTCTTTAGCCCAAAAGGCATGACATGATAAGCACATGATCCCCATTCTATTGTGAAAGTTGTTTTTCGTTTGTCTTCTTCTGCTATTCTCACCTGATGATATCCTAAGAATCCATCTGTGAATGAGCGTGCTTCATTTCTCGCTACATTGTCAATAAATTCATCGCTAAATGGAGTTGGGAACGGATCATGAATGCATGCGTCATTTAGACTTATGTAGTCCACACATACTCTAATTTTTTATTTCTCCTTTTTACTTTGTATCACAATTGGGCAGGCCCATTCTGCTTCCTCAACCAGAAAAATCAAGCTTGCATTCAACATTTTGTCTATCTCTGCTTTAACCTTTGCTTTTACTTTTAGATTCAGGTGGTAAGGTCTATGTTTCACTCGCCTCACATCTAGTTTTAGTACTATGCGCATCTCCCCCAAATCTCCTTTGATTCCTTTGAGCTCTGCCACTGAAGATGGGAATAAGTCTTCATACTGTTGTAGCAAGTCAAAGATTTCTTCTGTTGTCTTTGTGTCCCAATAATCTCTAATGGATGCAATTTTGGGCTTCTCTGTGCTTCCAATATTTTTCTTCTTTGTTTTCAAGGGTAACAGGTGCAATCCCTCAGTAGTTGGTTCTTCTTGTATCTCTCGTTCCCCTTCCTTTTCTTCAAAGTATAGATGTCGAATATTCTCTAAATCATCATCTTCTATCTCCCGATCTATCCTTTTACATGCCATTGAATCCTTGACTTTATGCTCTGATAAAGATATTTCCTCACTCTCCTGAAGCTTTGGGAAGAACAATATAATTTTAATTATTTGAAGGGTATCTATAATTTGTTCTGTGTCTCCCGTGAAAGAAAAACATTGCATAAATATTTCCGCAATTTTTTCTGAGGTACCTGTTCCTCTCTTCTTCTCTTCTGTCAGGTACCAAGCTTATGGCCCATGGTGTCCATTGAAAGTATGAATTTGTGTGCCCATAGAGATTTTGGATATCCCTTTTTCTTCCACTTATACTCGCAACTACTTAGATGTGTTAGGGGATCAACATTCCCTCGATGCTTTTCTCCCAGTTGCAGTCCTGAAGTCACATGAAATTTTGTTCTTAATACTCCAGAAATATCTTCCCATTGCAAAAGAGAGTTGTGATGGGTTTCCCACCACCTTGCTGACGTGGATTGTAGTGCTACGTCCATGAGAGGGACTCTATGTTCTATTGGTACTTTGTCTTCCACTTTGGTAAAAAATGTATTCACAACTTGCATATTCGAAAGAGTTGGGTATTCTCTTACCTCTATACCAATCCAGTTGACTCCACAAACGTTGGTGCATCTTCTGGTGTTGATTTCATATCCTCCCTGCTGCCAATCATCCCAAGCTACTTCTGATCCTAGGTCAGAACTCTGAACACTTCTCCAGCTCACTGTTCTTGCTACTATAGGATTAATGTAATATTCTCTCCTTCCTACCATCATTTGGTAGAGTTGATCTAGAAGTTGTGTGTATTCTCTGATGTTAATAGTCTCTGTGTATCGAGGTCCTTGATATGGGTCCAATGGTTGAACTACTGTGACTTCACCATCTTCGAATATCATTAATTCCTTCTTTAAATCAATGACTGCATAATTTTAAAAGGTCCAATATATCCCCAGCAAGGCAAGATAGGAGTCCTTATCACCCATGACATCTATTACTTCAAAGTCCATATAGGTATTTACTCCCGCAACATCAACCTCACCTTCTTTGAGCCTTCCTATTGGTACAATGCAGTATTGATTTTCCATTCTGAGTTGTATTGGTGAGTATGATAGCTTCGGTTTTCCCAGTGCTTCCCATGTCTTTCGTGGCATAATGTTTACATCTGATCCAAGATCTAGCATTGTATCTCTGATTTGGAATCCAACAACTTGGGTGTTTACATGGAACTCCTTTCCAGTCCTTGTCTTAATTCTTTTTACTCTTCTTATATATTTTTCAGTTGAGTTACCTGAGTCTCCAGGTCCTACTCCTCCTTGCACCACCGTTTCTAGATTTTTCTTTAATTGTTCCAGCATCTATCCATTGTTTACAGTTTTCAGGAACAGACGAAACCGCTCTTATATAGGTTTTATTGTAGGGATTATCTTTCCTCCCTCACTAGATTTTTGTGGAAGTTCCATACTCTATTATCTTCCTATCTATGAGAATGTTTCTAGTTCTCCTTTAAAGTACTGCTTCTGTTGGTCTGGGATGAAAGCTTTCTTTGGGGATGCAGGTTTGATTAGATTTATCGGGTCCATATCTTATGCATCCTCTCCTGTCTTCTTCCCTCCTCTCATGATTATAGCTACACTCTGTAGAGGTTGAGCCTCTACTATCCTTGGTTTGGCATTAACCAAGTTAGCTCCCCTTTGTCTGGCTCTCTCTTCCCACCCCTTAATCAGCTCTGGGCAGTCTTCAATAGCATGTGCATTGAATCTGCATTGAGAGCACCATGGTCTCCTGGGTAGCAAGCATTCTCTCACCACATGACCTTCCTAATCACAGTTATAACACCTTACTGGTCCTCTTCCTCCAGTTCTGCTACCTCTCATTCCTCCTCCTCGCCCCCTTGGAGTCTCGTTTACTCTATAGGGCAGCTTGTCTAATTGTTTTGCCAATGCATCAAGGGCTATGCATTACTCTGTATTATGATTTGTAGAGGCACAAAACTCACAGTAAACATTTTTTGGAACATTTGAGTATTTTTGCAGAATTGGACACAGTAATGAAGGATGACCAATACCTTTACATATTTCGTAGCATTCTGTTGTTATTTTCTTCTGTTGAGTGGGGAACCCCAAGAAGTGGGGTTGCAGTTGGTATAGCCCTTGAGTATTAATCTGCACAACTCCACTGACTGGTGGGACCCCTATGTCCTGGTCGTCGAAGTTCCAACATTTTCTCCCCATAACCTCAGACATTCTATGGCTACATGTCCTTCCATCAAGCAGTGTGTGCACCACACGTGGGTTCTTGTGGGTCATACCGGTTTAATATATTTCAGTTTCTCCATCAAACTAGTTATTTGATGTTGTATTCCCAATATGGATGGATCTTGTACTACTACCACTCCTCTGAACTCCTGCGGGTACCCTGCCATTGCTTCTATTTTCATTTCTTGCTCGAGAGCATCTTGAAGAGTATCAATCTTTTGTTGTGTCAACGGTAGGAGTGCTTTGATGAACCATTCTCGCTGGTGATTTGGATTGATCAGGTAACTCAGCTTTCCAATCATGTCTTTAAATCTTCTCATCAAATCCCAGGTTATTTCTCCTTCCCAATTTTTTATTTGCCATACCTCAGACAATCCTTGTTGATTCGTCTATGGCAACTTGAATTCTTGGATGAATTCCTTCTTAACATCATCTATTTCTGGGTTCTAGTGCGCTTATGACCATTTGATGAACCAGTGAAAAGCTCTTTCCCTTAATGTTGTTTGAAACTCAATTAATTTGACTGCATCTAGTGTCTGTCGAGCTCTCCAAATTTCTTCACAGAGATACCAATGATGTTCTACAACGTCATTACCTTTTCCAGAGAATTTTGGGTATCAGGTGAACGATCCTGCCATCTTTCCTTGTGTTGGTGGTACTAAAACAAAACCTCTGCTTCCCGGCTGAGAGATTCCACTACCATCACTATTGCTAGTAGATGTATGTACTATGGATTTAATACTACTCAACTTGCTAAACTCCTGTAACCTAATAAAGAACTTATCAGGTGGATGATAGAGTACTGCGGGAAGGTTAGGACTAGTGCTACTTGAAACTTGGGGAATAGGGTTACCTTGTGATATGATTATCGGTCTCTCTTGGAATATTTTCTCCATCGCAACCTACCACTCCACATCAGACTCCCCCTTGGGGTGCGCATCCTCCTCATTGGACTTTTCTCCTTTTTCTCTTCGGTTTGAGCTCCTATAAACTTGCCTAACTTCCTTAACGGACCCTTCCATTCCTTGGGGTCCCATCTGACCTTCTCTTTCCTCTATCATCTGCGGCGCCTTTTCCTTGTTCTGTCGATTCTTCTCCTGATTTTCAAATTCCCGTATTGCCCTTTCCCTTCACTTCTCAACAATATACACCCTTCGATGTGCTCTCCACTCTCTCAACCTACTGGAGGTTCTGGCATCCATATCCCTATTCCACCTTTTTCCTTACTCGTAGCATATTTTCCTCAATTCCTTCCCCCAGAACTGGAGGTTTAGGTCTCCATCTTAGGATTTTGGAATGACATCAGGCCCTCGTCCACCATTAGAGATTAATCCACAAAGGGTTTTCTTTCAACAACTCTCCCTGAAGCCCAAATCTAATCATGTCTTCTGATTTTGTAAAATATTGGTATCACTCAGCTGCAAACTCTACAATGTACCCCTCCAAGGTAGTTTGTACCCAAAAATCCATTACTCAGGTTAGATCTATATCTAACAGATGTAGCGCTTCTAGATCTGTGTGTGTCCAACTGCGAAAGACACTACGCAATCCTTCAGGGAGCGACTTGATCTGGAGTCTACGTAACCAATTGTAAATCTCTTTAGGAAATTTTCCCCAGAAAATTTCATACAAGTCACTCGCAGAATCAGGAAATAGGACTTGATCCTTGATAGTATTTTCCCTCTGCTGTCAAAGCTCCGCTTGTTGTGATATGAACTGATCTATGTGCTTGTACCACTAGCTACGTATTTCCTCCTCATGGATCCTTGATACCATGATCTATCCTCTAAATAGATTTTCAAGTCCCAACAACGGAACCATTTGTTGGTGAAAAAGGAGATCTCTGGGCAAGACACAGGTTCAGGCTTGAGGCTAATAAGGTTTCTGCTATAGTCTAGGACAACGCAAGCATTTTCACCTTGCTCGAGGGAGCAGGGAGTCTCACCCGAGGTGTGTCGCAACCTTACTAAGATTGGAGTTTAGATCATTGGCGTCGAGGAAAGATTACTAACACAGATCATATTTATGAGCATACAAAAGACATATATGTATCTCAACTCTAAGAAGTAAGCTGTCATTCATCACTAAATATTTAGAGTACCGAATTAAAAATTTAAAATAGGCATACATCCACCATAATCAATAAAGCATCAACCAATCCATAATATACATCACAACGACAATCTGATTCCATTAAATTGGATCAAAACATCATAAACATACTCCGCAGAGTCTATTACAGTTCAGTTCAATACAAAAGGCTCTGCAGAGCTCTCCCTAGGCTCTACCCTCCTATCAACCTCTCTCTCTGAATGACTAACTAACTACAGAGTCACTTCTTCCCTGCCTATTTATTCCTACCGATTGACACTATCATTCTTTTCCCCTTTTGCACTCATATGTTCCCCTGCAATCTGCTTCCTTCTGTTTCTTCTTTATCATTGGGAGTTCTACTGTTTGTTCCTTGTCTCCCATCTCTGATGTTATCTCCCTGCCACCTACCTCCAGGTTTTCCGCAACCGTGACAGCTCCCTGTCTACCTTGATTGCTCTCCACCACCTGTCTTCCAGCTCTTCGCAACTCCAAAAATGTTTTGTTCAAAACAAAGGCCCCAACAAATGGCGATGAGGATGCAAGGGAACCAAATAATGAAGATGAGGTTTTTGATGACAACGATGAAGACTATGCGAAAGAGGAGGACATTGAAGAAGAATATGAGGGGTTGGATGATTATCAAAAATGGCATAAACAGCTAGGGGAACATCCCCTTGATCACGGGTCATCTCATTCTGATACTTCTGGTGAAGGAGATGAGAGATGGATTATTACATGCATAATGAATATGGAATGTATGGAGATAGGAGCAATGTCCAAGTGGGTGTTTGGGGAGAGGAAGTATTCGAATACCCAAATGAGGAAAACTAAGACCCAAGTGAACAGGAAGGCATGAAAGGAGAATAGGACCAGGGTGAAGAAAGTGGGTATAATGATAACACCGTAGAGCCACCAAGGTTTGAACAGGATGAAGAAAATTTGGTGGCCACTAACCCTGAAACTCCATGCAGGGCTTCCCAGAAGAGGAAATCACTGGCTGCAATGGGAGAATTTGGTGGGGATACTTCTATTAAAAATCTCGAAAGAAAAAACACTAATGTCTAGACAAAATAAACATTCAGGAAGTTGAACAAGAAGAACAGGGCTAATGGCAATACTGCAACAGAAGATACTACTCTCATAACTCATGTCACCAGGCTGCTTGATATGGTAGATGATATGCCAGACATGAGGATTTTCCTCTCAAAAATCCACAAGGTAGAAAATATTGAGTTCAGTGAAGATAGAATGACTATTCGGAGCACTAAGGGGTACATAATGGTGAGGGATAGTAGGGGTTTGGTGGAGGGGGCATGGTATTTTGAGATCAAGATTGTTTACCTCAGTGAAACTAGGCATACCAGATTGGGATGGTCTACAGAGAAAGGAGATTTTCAGGCTCCTGTAGGCTATGATGGGAATAGCTATGGCTATAGGGATGTGGATGGAAATAAATTTCATAATCCTATTAGAGAGCCCTATGGCAGTGAACCTTACGTGGAGAGTGATGTTATTGGGTTTTATATTAATTTTCCCAATGGCAGTGAGTATGCACTGAAGCCACTGCAGTATGTGTGGTATAGGGGTCAACTACATTATTGCAATGCAATAGAGGAAGTGCCAAAGGTGGTGCCTGGTATGTTCCACTCCCCCCGTCCTTGACTTATCCCCCCTATATTCTACATGAAAAATGCATATCATGGCTTTATGCACTAAATATATAGATGACCACTTTTTTGAATTTCACACACTCTCAAAAAAATACTTTTGCTTTTAACTATTGTTAATTTATGCCTAAAATTTTGAATGCACTTTGTTTCACTCTCTAAGTACTAAATATCTGAACGGTCTAAACTTGTGACTTCGCACCCTGTAGTGAATGAGAAATGCATATCATGGAAAAAACTTAGAATGCACTTTGTTTCATGGTCTGCGCACTAGATATATAGATGGTTATTTGTTTTGAATTATAAACTCCTCCCAATAACACACTTGTATTTAACTACTGTTAATTTTATCTCTCTTTGTACACCTCAAAAAAAAAATTCACTCTATCTTCACACCTTGAAAAAAATTTTGTCACTTAAGATCAAAAAATGTTAAGACCTGGATTTAGCCTAATATGAAAGACTAAAAAGTTTCAGTGTGTTATTTGCACTTACATTATAATGCATAATGATACAATAAATGACTAAATGTCCAAAGCACTGGCTCTTGGACAAAACATCAAATATCCCAGTGAACATAAAAGACATGCATAAATCCATAATCGGAAGAAAATCCAATGAAAGATCCATTCATATCAGGAATTTGGTCCTGCAAGTTGGAAATTCATCTCCAGAAACCTTGGAAGTGTGTATTAATCCATCATCTGGCTTGTAGGATCGATTTGTTGTCAGATCTGGCTCCTCATTTCACTCTCTATAAAGATGACTAGAGATGTTGAATCTGAAGGCTTGAGATCAATGCGTTGCATTGGAATGTTCCAGACAACTAGCTACATACAAGTGGATTCTGGAATCACCATATACTATGAGTTCTTCCACTCCTTTCTTATGTGCGATGGATATTAATATGTTAGCTGCATTGGTCTCAGTGAAATTGTTTGTGCAGTGACCAAGCCTGAAATAGTACACCACCATACCAATAGATGAAATAGCTCCAGGTGCCCCTAGATTTTGTCTTTGTCCCACCAGCATACTACTCACTATGTTTAATGGAGTAGTCAGGATTTTGTCAAGATATTCTTCCTATCAACCTCATATGTTAGGAGAGTTGGGATCCTTTTCTTTTGTACCTACGTGGGATCATACAGCCATCACCCCATAGTGCATTGGCCCTTTTACAATGTTTGAAAACTTTGACACACCTCATGGTCTACTCACTCGTCCTTGGTTGCCATCTCCAATAGGCCTTGACATCCTCTCTTTTCTTAATATCAGGATTTTTTAGAGCCTTTCAATGTTTAGCACTATTAGTGTACCAACACCTTATACTCTCTCTTTAGCTTTTTTTTGCTCTTTCTTTAGCTATACATTTAGTGACTGGTCTCTACTGGACTCTTAGATCTTAACATCATTTTTCTTTTAGAATTGTTTTAGGTGATGCCTTCACATTCCCACTTTGTATTGGCATGGGATGTACTTTCTTAGTCCATTTTGGCCTTGGCCTACTTTCGTGGTCATGCGTTGGACATTAATAAACTTGTCTTATCTTATCACTGTAAATTCTCTTGTGTTGAGCCAATAGAATTATGGATTTTTTGCCCTTCTTAACTCAAATTTCTCCTTCGAGTCATATTGGATAGAGTGGATTTAAGTCTCCATGCTATTATTTTTTCAATGGTCTTGTGTATGCAATTACACAGTGAAATGGGCCAAATCTAATTGTAGTTTTGAGGAGCCAAAGGTTTTCAAAATATTTTCTATAAGGTGGAGTGAATAGCCCCTAGCACTTTCTCTTCTTCCTAGGGATTCCTCAACCACCTGAAGGAGGTCATTTTTAGGAGATCTAGGAAATAAATGTAGAATTTGATGGTCCACCCATCAGGACTTGTGCCTTTATTTACATAGAAATACTATAAAACCTCTTGAATTTCATTCCTAGTCATCGGCTATAATAATCTCTCATTCTGCTCCTTGGAAATTGTGGTTGAAAAAGGAGGAGATGGCCATGATGATTGGGATGTTTTCCTTTGGAGTTTTTGTAAATAAATTGGGATGTTGACATATTGTTACTGGAGAGATGTATGTAAATGAAGTGCGTGCTATTTTCTGTTATACATCCTCCAAATGGTGTTTTGAATTTTTTTCACTGATGCACATTTATGGAAGTAAGTTTTAATCTTATCCTTGTTAGTAAGCCATGTTTCTCTACTCTCCCATCTCTACTTGCTTCTTCCTAGGCCAGTAACCTTGTTTCTCTTCTTCCAGAATATGTAGTTTTTCTAATGTGTTTGCATTGAAATCACCAATGACATGCATTATATGTAAATCCTCCAATTTTTGTTCTAGATTGAGAAGTTGTGTGGTAGACATCAAAATTTTGATTGGCGAATTTTTGTGATGTTTTTGAGCTCGATAGGATTCCTATGAAACCGTCATATGGCCCACTTTTCTAAATTTGTATCATATTTCACTCAATGTTTCTTTATCAATTCACAAAATTATTTATAACCTAGTCAATGTGAGTTGTATTGAAAGGTATTGCATGGTTTTGATAATAGCATGCCGTCTCCAACAAGATTGGGAAGTGATTAGAGTCTCCACATTCATACACGTTGGTTTTATGGTGTTTCGGGAAATGTTACCCTAAAGGTCTTGGGTTCATGAACCTTCATAGATCAGGGGCATGCCATAACAAGAAGGACTCACTTAACCAACTTCTATGAAAATAACTAGAATCTACAAGTTGCAGACCTTACCCGGATATCCCTCAGTTGAAGTAGATCTCGTGGGGTGCAAACCCCCTGCAACACTTTGTGCTCCTTAATCTGTAAATCAGCAAAGAACGAACGCAAAATCCTAGTTGTACATCATATATATGTTATTGATGTTAGTGGAAATCATGTATAACATCATAAAAACAATATTAAATGTTCAATTGATGATCATTACACATGTATAAAATATTATTGACACGTAAACATCAGGAACAAGATGGCTCTTCTATTATTAATGACATGTATAGTAAATAAACATGGAGAGATCACCTGAAATCTACCACGGCCTTCGAGCATACCGTCCTCTGGATCCGTCCAACCAAAGCCTCTCAAGATTTATTCCAAGGAGAATGCACAATGGATGTCACATAGGGTGGTGAGAATCTCAAGGAAACAAGGGTTTATTGCAAATATCTAGGAAGTGCAGGAGGCACGGGAATAGATCAAACTTGGATTGGGCTCCAACAACGTATAATATCTATATTTCTATCTCTCTTCCTCCCTTAGGCCATTACCTTGAGGGGATTTTATACTCCCTCAAATTAGTTTTTACAGTTGGGAACAGTTAGGCCACGGGCTAGGGTGATTAAGTCATTGGAACAACCGTAAACCCCGCCTCTAAAATAGGGAAAATATATATTTTTTAATGATTAAAATGGCATACATGGTTCTCTATGTATGGACTTGCGTATATATGTGGAAAATTCTGGGCAGAGTCACGTATGGGGTTTAAGATACTGTTTTCTGAGAGATATGTTCAAGTCTGAAGGAAAGGGTTTCCCAATGCCAATGTATAAATCATCAAGTATAAGTTGGTGATAAATGATGCTATAACAGATGCCCCCTAATATATGAGGTCAGAAGGGGTACATGATGGCTGAAATATATTATGTGCATAGAAAGAACCTTGGGAGGACTAGAGAGGACTTCACCAGATTTCAGCCTGCCAAAAAACCAATGAGAGAGATCAGAAAGATAGCTCATTTCTGAGGCTGGCATACCCATGCTCAGTGAAATAAAAGCATGTCTGCATATGAAGTATAGAGTGGATCCAATATGTATACAAGTATATCTAAAATGTAAAATACATAGTGAATCACCTGATCACTGCCCAAAAGTACAAGTCAGAATCAAGTCCAAGTATCACATATAGAAGACTAATCAATGATGTCGCAATAGATATCTAATCACAAAATTCACAACTAAATCTTCAAGTACCAAATCATAAGTGGTGAAACAAATGGTACAACACGCAACTCGGGAGCCAACATATAAGATGTCGTTGTGATGAAACTGCAACATATAAGGGTGCATGGTGTTACTGGTAGAAAACTGAAAGAACTGTCAAAGTGAACCAGAGCATGTTGATGCAAACTCGAGGTATTCACCGATCACCATGGCACAATTCTACAGTATGGGAATAAATGAGCTAAAGTCGACCATGTGAGAAATCGTTTGATAATGGGTCATTGATGTATAACGTTAACAAACATGAGACAACCCACCGATAATGATAATGAGTGTCAAGGTTCCCCAGTACAATCTAACAAGTGCGAATGAATGAGTTGAAGTCAAACACTTGAAAGAATCTATCAATCAAGAGGCATTGATGTATCCTCATTGTCGATAGCGAAGATTCTACCACAGATGACTACAAACACTAAGGTACTGACAAAAAAACTCTAGACCTTATTCCCAAAGCAATGAGTTGGATTCGATGGGAAAAGATCTGCTGGAAGGAAGGAATTAAGGCATCCCACATCAGTCTAGCACGAGTGTAACCCGCAGGCCAAGATTTGGAAGGAATCAGATGAAGTAGAGTGAAGTAACCAACCTAAAGCATGTTTTTGGCATGCACAAGATGAAGCTAGCACATGACAGAAACCCTCTGAACCAACCAATAATGAAAGCTGACAAAGAAGCGAGATATCCACCGATAGGGTAAAATCAAAATCAAGGTATTGCATGAATCCCAGGTGTGATAATGTAAGTTGACGTTGAACACAAGGGAAACCACTCAGTCAAAGACCCATGATGATGATCAAATGCTGAGTGCAAGGTCACCTATCAATGATGTAAATAGGGCCAGGGTGCAGCTCTAGGTTTACTCTCAAAGAAATATGTCGTAGTCGATAAGAGACAACCCCGCCGGTTGAAGTCAATGGGGACCCTCTCAAACCAGCAAGGGAAAAGGACCAAATATCTGATGTGATAGAACAAGATACTGACAAGAACAAGAAGGCCAACTAAAAAATGATTCAAGAGACACCGCAGAAAGGCTGATTCAGGTTAACTTCCCTTGAACAAAAGCACAAGTCATGTTTGACTATGGTAGAAAATGATAACTTTGTATAATTTTGTTATGCAGGAGGCATAAACAAACCCTCCATATGATTGGAAGAGATAACCAACCGGGGGAGTACTGACTCATGAAACAAGGTTATGGCTTCTCCTAAGTCAAAAACTAAAACCATCCCAAATGGAGAAAAGACTTAGCTTTTTTTTGCTTTGTTCAAGGGAGAAAAAACTGACACTGTAGTTGCCATCAAGTATGGAAGAAATATCCCATTCCCGCTCTTTTTCAAAATATTTAATTTTTTTTTCTTTTTCATATTCAAAGCCTGAAAAGGAATAAAATAATTCTATAGTACAATGGATGGAACGATTTTTGTGACACATATGCTCTAGTTCCTGGGATAGGAACAATCCTATGCTCAATGCAAGGTCACGAAAACTAGTAAGTGACACTCAGAGGAATGTTCCATCCATGGGTAAAGGTGTCAAGTTGCAGAAGCTAAGTGATTGCATGGTTAACTTGTACAGAAAGACATGGTCAAAAGAGAGCTTAAACATGAGTCCATATGAAGCTGGCTAAAGGCCAAGATAAACAAGTAGTCAATTGCAATGTAGTAACACAACTCGACAACATAACGAAGCCTCTAGGGTAAT
The DNA here is from genome assembly GCA_034641835.2 of Pinus albicaulis. Classification (NCBI taxonomy): domain Eukaryota; kingdom Viridiplantae; phylum Streptophyta; class Pinopsida; order Pinales; family Pinaceae; genus Pinus; species Pinus albicaulis. The sequence continues at coordinate 126,161,614 of CM076576.1, forward strand.
AGCCAGAAAAATGATAACGGAGAAGAAGAAGAATTAAGCTTCAACGCATGAGACATGGCGGGACTAAAGAGGACTCTCGAGCCTACAAGAATTGCAGCATGGGCAACAAATGCTAGCGAGAAACTAACTAGGAAGCCCATGTAAAGGAAGGCTCTACCACCAAGTCATGACTAAAAAATCAGCGAGTGAAATGGGTTAAGTACTCATGACATGATGGGATCGACCCTATGGCAAGTGATCAGAATGGAGGCTAGTATGCAAAATGCAACAGAAACTGGATTCCCTAACCTATATGCTAGTTCGAAATCAAATACCTACCATGACAGGTCAACAATCATGGATCCGAAGCAAAACTAGAAAAATCTCGAATTCAGCAACATGTACCTGAAAAAATACCTTGCCCAACACTTACAAGCCAAACGGTTATACAACCTTAATCAAATTCGAAAACTAAGCATAAGAAAAATTTTCAAAAATTTTCAAAGTCAGGGCATAAATACACCATTTGACTCACATTTGGATCATTTTCACATTGCAAAAGTGGAGAAGGAGCTTTTGGAGCAAAAATTCATTTTCTAAAAACTAGAGCAATCAGTCATCAAATCGCACCAAATCTGTCCGGTAAGCTCTAAACTCATCCTTTTCATCAATTTTGTTCCTGTTCAAAGTAAAAAATTTGAAATTTGACCGTAGAAAAGAAATTTTTGATGAAACCCTCTGCGCATACGCAGGTTCATGTTGATGAACCTGCATATCATACGCAACTATGTACAAACGAGGTCGCGTTGCGCAGAGCGAAAATTTAAAACTTGATTCTAATCCATGATTTAACGATTTTTCTCAGGATTTCTATCAGTTGGAGAGAGCGTGAACATAGTGCAATTGACAATGAAGTGATTGAAGACCAAACTTCGTTAGATATTTTATGAAATTGTGGATTTCTCAAGTTTTTCAAAATGCCAAATATGAAAAGCAATGTACGGTTGCTTCAAATGTTAGTTGATCATTGGGCACCGGAAGAAGACTGCTTCATAATTGATCATATGTAAATATGCATAGAAGTGGAAGATATATACTTCATCAGTAGACTCTCTTAGAGAGGAGACCCAATATATTTACATGGAAACCCTGTTAGAGGGCTTACCGTAGAGGATTATGTCAAAGTCTACTACGTAGAGGATGCAAAAAAGGTAGGAACTCAAATTCCTATCAAATATTTGAAGGATTTATACATGAATATCCTTCTCTTTACCATTGGCAGAGTAGCAGGATCTGCTTCTCTGCATCAGGCTTCAAGGACACAAATGAGCATAGTAGTAGAATGCCTGATTCATCTTTTTGATTGGTGCACAGCCTTACTGAGCAATATGAAGAGACAATTAACTTCAATTTGGAAAGAAAAGACCAAACATTTCAGGAATGGTACAATCTTGCTGAAATTATTCTTCGAGAGGGTTCCAGAGCTTCGGCCCAAATTCATCTCAACTATCAGCAGCACGAGAGATCCAAGAATAGCCCGGTGGGTAGATCTGACGAAGAGATTAGGGGGAAGTGAAGTTCCCCAGACCACTTGGGATGATGAGTTCTTCCAACAGTGGGAGGAATAAGTCATCACAGTGGAATATTATCCCTATGTTGGGATGGACTTTCGTGTTGATCCAGATCTAGTCCTACCACCCGGTGCAGCATGGGGCACAATCGGTGAGATTGCTTTTTTTATTTTTTGATTATGTGATTTTTTTTTTTCAAAATATGAAAATGAAAAAATATTTTTGATTGGACTAAATGACTTACAAAATTATGAGGATCATGATGCAAGCATGGGACCAGTCAGGCCTGAGGGATACCCAAGGCACAAGCGCCGCAGAGGTGAGGCAGATGCTGAAGACCCTAGCAGAACACTCCATGTCATACAGAGGAACTTGGAGAGTTTGACTCGCAAGTGCCTATGGTTGCTATAGAGGACCTACAAGAGGTTATCCAAAGACGGGTGGTAGGAGTACCACGAGACTGGGTGTGGTTATTCTTCCATTTAGCAATTCCACCATGCAGCGACTACCATTGTGTTCTATAGGAACACAAATGTTGGGCAGGGACCTCAGGAGTAGATTTTATAGATATGATCGGATGACTGTAATATTTTTTGATAATAGACATGATCGAGCATAAGCCCTAATTTTGTAGGACATGATAGTCCAGATTTTATATATTTTTGAACACTCTAACTAACTAACTAACTATATATATATATATATATATATATATATATATATATATATATATATATATATATATATATATTTATATGATGTGATGACTCAAATGTATGAAAATGTATGATGTATTTGATATATTGTTTAAAGTATTGAATGATTAATATGCCAATCAATTTCTTGATTAGCCAATAAGTCTGCCATCCAATTATCAGCTCGAGGAATATGAATGAATGTTATAAATTGAAATGATATTTGTAACAAACGTGCCCTCAAAAATAATCAATGTAAAAATTGGTCTCAGACCTGATATGTGTTGTTCAACTGCGAAACCACTAGCTACGAATCCAAGAAAACTACTAACGAATCAACACCCAAGGATATTGCCTCCAAGAGTAGATTAATCACTACAGTGTATTTTGCTACATTGTTCAAATCAGGACCAATGCAAACACCTCATGAAACTAACAATTGATCGGATGGATAATGGAGTACCCAAGCTGCGGAAGCTAAGTTCCGGGTATGTCTACTAGCACCATCAGCGAAACCAAAGTGACTCATGTCATCCAATAACACCTACCAAAGCAGATCAAATTCATCAAAATCACACCACAAAATCGAAAACCAAGATATGTACAAAAACAACAATATATACCACAAAGCAAGATGCTAGTCCAAAGCCTAGGCATAATAATTTTTCAAATATAGCCCATTTCTGGGCTCTGCCAACTCATTTCCATCAAAATAAATCAAGGCATAAGCTCCTTTCTTCAGGACCTTTTTAACGATGAAGGGGCCATACCACATGGATTTAAACTTACCTGCACCCAAGGCATCCTTCTCTTGGGAATAAACCAAGACAAGGTCACCTTCATAGAATACCCTAGGTTTGACCGCCTTATCGTACCGAACCTTTACCCATTTCTTATGTGCCTCATTCATCGTAGCTGCATCTCGACGCTACTCATCAAGATGTTCTAGATGAAGGAGGCGTTGTTCAAGACTAGAAGTGTCAGGAAGAAGCTCAACAGCTAACTTAAGAGAGGGAATTTCGCACTCAATAGGAAATATATATTCCAACCCATAAGCTAGTTGAAACGGAGTAAAATCAGTTGCAGTTTTGAAAAGGATGTCCATGCTTGATGGTTTTTTAGGTTACAATCAAATCCTTGTGCATCTGGATGATCAAGAAAAAACGGCCTTTACTACACCATGGGGAACTTTCATGTATGCCAAGATGCCATTTGGTCTCATGAATGCAGGAGCTACCTTTCAGAGGGAAATGGACATTTCTTAATTCTGAAGAGAAGGACAAGATCGTGGTTGTTTATCTTGATGACATAACAGTCTTCTCAAATAGGGAAGAAGATCACTTGAAAAACCTAGAAATAATTCTACTGAAGTGTAGAAGGTTTGGCATCTCTCTAAATCCCATCAAAAGTATTTTTTCTTTAAGTTCAGGTAAATTACTTGGACATATCATTTCTAAATATGGGATTAAGATTGATCCAAAAAAGGTCAATGCAATTCAGAAGGTGGATTTTCCTAGAAGTAGGAAGGAGATTCAATCTTTCCTTGGAAAGGTAAATTTTGTAAGGCGATTTATTCCTACTTTTGCTGAGATTGTGAAGGATATAAAAAGGATGTTGAAGAAGGGAGTTGACATTAAGTGGACAACAGAAGAAAAGCATTCATTTGAGGAGATCAAAGGGGCACTCACACAAGCATCGGTATTGATCAGTCCATATTTCTCAAAATAATTTCTGGTTTTTACTTTTGCATCAAAAAATACTATTGCTGGAGTTTTGTTGCAAAAAGGGCAGCAAGGCATTGAGTAGCCCATTTCATTTTTTAGTAGGACATTAGCTAACTCTGAGCTGAAGTATAATATCTTACAGAAGCAAGCCTATGCCTTAGTGAAGGCTATCAAATATTTCAGAATTTATATTATGCATTCTCATATTGTGGTTTTTCTTCCTAATACTGTTGTGAAAGACATCCTCACTCAAGCTGATCTTGATGGTAAGAGGGGAAAATGGATTGCTAAATTGTTGGAGTATGATATAGAAATTAAGCCAACAAAATTGGTCAAAGGACAAGGCTTAGCAAAGCTGATGACACAGTCAAACTTTGACTGTCTTGACATAAATTTGATTGCAGAAATATTAGAAATTTCAAATGAGGAAGAAGAACTAGTCCCTATTGAAGAAAAATACATCACTTCAGATTGGTACAAGGATATTGTTTTTGTCCTACAACATCATAAATCACCTGCTAAGGTAAAAAAGTCTAAGGCAAGGTTTGTGAAGCTAAAATCCTTGAGGTATTTCATTTTTGATAAAAATCTGTTCTGGAAGGATACTGGCGATATTTTGTTGAATTGTTTACTAGAAGAGGAGGTTGATAAAGTGATTGAAGAGTTTCACAAAAGGATATTGTGGAGGTCATCATTATTGGAAGGCCACAGTGAACAATATTCTTAGAGCAGGGTATTATTGGCCTTCAATGTTTAAGGATGTTTACAGAAATATTGTTGCCTGTCATGAATGCCAGATTTTCAATGGTAAGAAGAAGCTTGTACCTTTACCTTTAATGCCTATCTATGTGGAAGTGCCATTTCAGCAGTGGGGGCTAGATTTTATTGGAGAGATTCATCCAGCATCATCAGCACAACATTGTTGGATTCTCACAACGATTGATTATTTCACCAAATGGATTGAAGCAATCCCAACTAGGCAAGCAAATGATTCTGTGATTATTTCTTTTTTGGAAAATAATATTTTGTCTAGGTTTGGTTTCCCCATGAAGATCATAACTGATAATGCACAAGCATTTAAGTCTAAGAAGCTGATCAATTTCTGTCATCAATATCATATTACTCTTGGGAATTCCACTGCAAATTATCTGCAATGGAATGGTCTTGTTGAGTCTTCTAAAAAGAGCATTATCGGGATCATTAAGAAGGCGTTGCGGGAAAATAAGAAGGCTTGGCATTTGAAGCTGAAATATGCCTTATGGGCTAATAGGATATGCACAAAAAGTTCAATTGGAACTTCACCATATGAACTGGTATATGGGGTTGAAGCCATTTTTCCTACATCTTTAGGGGTACCTGTCATGCAGCTAATTCAAGGATTAGAAGAGGAACCTAATGCATTTCAGAGAAGAATTAATTAATTAAGAGCTCTGTAAGAGAAGAGGGATGAAGTTTATAACAGCAATCAACAGTCTCAAAATAGAATCAAGAGGACATTTTATAAGAAGATCAAGGAAGAAAGTTTTCAAATTCAGGATGAAGTACTAAAATGGGAGGCCAGAATTGAAGAGAAAGGCAAACATGGTAAGTTTGAGAACTTGTGGAAAGGTCCTTTCAAGATAGCTGCTTTCCATGGAAACAATACTTACATATTGCAAGAGATATATGGGAAATCATATGTTGGAGGATCTGTCAATGGAAGGTTTTTAAAGCAATACTCTTCCTAAAAAATATGTTGATCATTCATATCATTGTACATATTCCATTTTATGAGTTTTTCAACTAATAATGACAAGCTAAATCAGCAAGCTTGAGCCCAAGGTGAAGGCCATTAGAGCTTGAGGAGAAAGCTTGGCAATTTCAAAGTTTTTCTATTTTGGAAAGAAAATGGATAGCAGCACTAGAACTACTATTTCTTAGTGTACCATAGGGCACACTATCCCAGGTGGAGCCACTGTTATCACCCAAAAAATTTCAAAACAACATTTTGACAAGGTTACAAAATTTCATGAGTCAAAATTGGGTTTTAGGAGTCAATTTAGTTTTGATCAAGGGTAGGTTTTAGATTTTTTATAGTTTAAAGCTCATCCTAAGGTTCAAATAAAGCCTTATTTAATGTTCTTTCATGTCAAATATTTATCATTTTCCATTTGTAGGTCATTTCCCAAATTTTGTGTCAAAACTGCTCAATTAGCCAAAAAAACCACGTTTTCATGGTGCCACCCGTTGGAAAAAGTCGTTTTGCACTGCGAAAGCACAGATAGTTTCATAGCACAAACATGAAAAATTACACTATAGGCGCTACGAAAGTGCAGATTTGTAATTGTCTTGTCAGTTGAGTTGGAATATGTCAGAAACCGTTGGGAAAGGGTAGGAAAGTGTCATGTCGAGTCATGTAATGATGAAATTTGATGTACACACCCATGTTTGCAGTCATCATTATTATTACAGGTTATGAATGAGGCATCATTCAGTTATGAGAGGACATTTTAAATTTCAAAATCTTTCCTAACTAGTCATTCTCATTCGCTTTTGCCTCCATTCGAAATGTCTCAGCTCTGAGTGTCAAGCCAAACCTGTGGCTGGTTCACATAAAGGTTTTATTACACCCATATCAAGTGAGGCTGATAGTTTCTCAAGTGAAGTTGTTGTTACAATTATTCAAGTGAGGCTGATGTTACATTTTTTCAAGTGAGGCTGAAATATTTGTTCAAGAACATGGCAGAGGAAAAGAAAATTCACAAAGGAGGACACTGCTTAAGGCATGAACCCGAAGACATGAAAGCAATAATTGAAGACCCATTAGTGATGGAAGTATTCAGAAGAGGAGGTTGCCTACGGTTTTTTGAGAAGTTGCAGGGTTGTCACACACATGTATCCAAGGAATTTTCCATGAATTTCAATGGAACAGCCACTAAGGTCGGGATGCTAAGTGTGTCTATTACACCAGAGGTTATTGCTGTTTTTACTAAGATACCAAGAGGTCAAGAAAAATGGTTCAAAAGTTTCAAATTTGATATGGAGCAGTGTAAAGAATTCATGAAGCCTGAGTACACAGACATGGACCTTAATAATGCTATCCCTAGAAGTTGCATCAAAGATAACTACTCAAAGTTGTTGCTCAACATTCAGAAATATTTTACCTGTGAAGGAAAATATCACAAGGTTTATTCATATAATTTCAAAATGCTTCTACACTTCACTGGTAAGATTTCACTTGATTTACCTTTTTATCTTCATAAGAGTCTTGCAAAGATGGCTGATAAGGTGCAAGAAAAGTCTGAAGGGAGTGAAACATCCTTATTTCATCATGGTTTAATGAAGTTATTAATTTTAGATGAACTTCAGAAGATAGGTAGAGATTGGTCATCTTTATTATTTATAAATGGTTTTGAGTTGGAAACCCTAGATCCTGCAAGAAACCCTAAAGCTAAAGGAGTTCCATCACCACCAGAAGCAGAACCAAGTCAACATGTGGCTGCAAAACCAAAAGCAACTGCAGGAGTGAAGTCAAGCAAGAAAATTGAGAAAGGGCCAGAGCAAATGCAAATGCTTAATACTCCAACTCTCCCACCTGCAAAACAGAGATCAAAGGTTGTCAAAGATGAAAAATAGAAACAAGTTGTCAGCAATGGGACCAAAAGAGTAACAAGAAGCTAAGTAGTGTCATTAAAAGGAAAGATAGTTCCTACATAGGACAACCCAGTAACAAAGGAAAATCTAGAAGATATTCTTCATGCCATTGACATAGAAGAGACACCCATTGTCCAAGTTGAGTTCATTGGGGAAGAGGAGCATAAATTGAAAAAGGCCAAGTCTGCAAAGAAGCTAGAGTTTGAGGGGGAAGATGCATGTTTCATCTTTCAAGCAAGAAATCCTATGACTAGGCATGCTAAGAAACTGATGGAAGGCAGCAAAGAAGTTCAAATACCCATTGAGAAAGCTGAATCCCCTAAAGAAATTTTTGATCTTTCATCACCTACAGTGAAGGATACAATCAACAAAACAAAAAGGGGAAAGGAGAAAGTGACAGAGAAAACAAAGTTTCAGTGCCTTGAGGAGAAATTAAGGTTGGTAAACCAACAAATCGTTGTCATGAAAAAGAGAGCTAGAAACCACAATTTCAAGAAAGTACAGTTTAAAATAATGAAGGCATTGTGGGAAGGACAAACTGATTCTGTTTCTGAAACTCCAAGTAGTATAGAGCAATTTTTCAAGTGGAGAGTTCTAGCAATAAAGGAAGCTAAGTTTGTCAGAATAATAAAAACTCATTTGAGAGCCAATAACAGAAGACTTAAAAACCATGTGAGGGATTTAGAGCAGCAGTTGGATTTGATTTATGATGAGTTAAAGAGAAGAGGCCTTAAAATGACAGTCATAGAAGAACCAATAGCTCAACAAAGTGTAAATGAAGAAGGGACCTCAAGAAAGCTAGAATGACTATGTTTTTACAGTTGATATGGTTTTTTAAATAATGGAGAAAAGTATATGTTGGGTTTTTGGCATAACTACAGTTTTCACTTGGAAAATTTTTGACAAAAATACATACTCAGCAGTTTCGTAGCGCATTCAGTGTAAAAAAGCAGAAAAGAGCTACGAAACTGTTGTAGCAGCTTTTCTTGCTTATTTTGATCAATTTTTGAAGGGTTAAGGAATTAATCAAGAACTAAAATTGCTATGGAGGATGTAGTAAAGGGTAATTAAAATAATCCTAGAGGAAAGAAGTCAAATATTTGAAGAATAAAGGTTGAAATGGCAGCGCTACGAAAGGCGCTACGAAACTGTTGTGTTTTCGTAGCGCAGAACATTATAACATTTTGAGTAGTGTTTAAAGTGGTTTTAGATAGCTGGAGGCTAAAGAAGCGTTATGGGACGTGTTATGACAACTTCCAACATCCAAGTACCACAAAATGAAGGATACATGATGGTCAGAATGTTCAAAGAAATGCAAAATATCTTATGCCTAAAAAGCAGGATTTTGTTTCCTATTTTGATGGAGGTCAGTAATATGGTCATGAAGAAATGAAGCCCATCATCTAGATTCGACCATGTGATGATACACTTGGCAATGATGTAAATTTAAATAGATAAGGTTGTTATAGATAGCACTAAGCAGTTTGAGTCCTTTTTGGAATAGGATTGTTTAAGTAGATTAAGTGTCTTTTTGTAATAAATTCCATGTCTTATGGTTATGCAAGGTGTCAGTAGTTAGAAATTCGATGTATCTAGCCTAGAGGCAGATCATCTGATGTTGTAAGAGGTCTATTAAAGGCCAAGAGGTCTAATTTGTAAAGGGTTGGACATTTTTGGAAAAAATTGTGTTTATTGTGAATTCACTGGTTTTCAGCTAATACAGAGATTTTCTACTTGACCAACTTGAGATTCAGAAGGAGATTTAGTGTTTTCCTATTCTATTTGCATCTCTTATATTATCTCATTACAATGGTGTTCACCTATATTACCCATAATTCATCTTCTAGATGCTCTGACTTCCTACATAAGTGCACTAACTGTGTTTTTACAGTTTCATGTGTGTGTATCTCATGACTAAAACTCTGATATGCCTGAACTTCCATGTTAAGTAGATTCACTGGATTACTGAACTGTTTTGAATCCATAAGCCCAATGTATACATGCTAATGTGATTCTCAACCTACATCTATCATTTATTTTATTTTTACCTAAATAGAGTTAGCCATCTATATTTTTATCCAAATCATTAACCCTTGAGAGAGCCATCTCAGGCTGAGGAGGCTAAGCCTCAGTCAAAAGATTAGGTTTGAAATAGTTAAATGAAGTTAAATGATCAAGCAGCCTATCAGATCCAATTTTGTGATAACATACAATAACTGGATTTGAAACCCACTCAGTCAAAGGAACTTGGTAAATGAACCCTGCCTTTAGCAGCTTCTCTACCTAAGCTTTGATAGTTGCGGCCTTCCTAGGGTCGAATGGAAAAAGATTTTTCCTGATGGGATTAGCATTTTCATATACCTTGATCTCATGCTGGACAATAGATGGATCTATACCAGGCATTTCCTCATAAGACCAGGCAAACACATCTCTAAACTCTCGAAATAGATTGGTGTAAAATTGAATCTATTCAGGGGAACATTCAGCTCCAATGAAGACATTATTTATGATGTTGGAATCTCTGGAGATGTTCACTAGGATAGTAGGAGAAATCACAACCATGTTCCCTTCAGCAAAAACCTGTGCTGGTGCTAAAGGTTTCAGGACTGGGTGAACATGACTAGAAGACTGAGGGCTAGGAAAACTTGATTCAACTTTGCACAATTCTGGGAGAAAGTAAGACCGATGATGCAAATCATCCCACGGTCTTTCTACACCAGTCATTGCTTCAAGGATGGCCTATTCAAATGGAAGAGTGGTATCAAGGAAATTCTAAGTTGAATAGGAACTAAGAGTCCAAGTCGGGGCCACATCTCCATCCAATTCCTCCGGTGAAAGAGAAATTGGAATGGAATTTGCAGAGTCAACGATAGAGCTATAATAAATCTTAGCTGCAGACATAGGAAATGCCATTCCACCCACTTTACCTTCTGCTAATGTGGAGGTAGGAGAAGGTAACGTCCAGGGATCTGAAAATTAATGAGTTATGAAGAACTCTCTTTGAATAGGAGTCCTAGAGGATGAAATAGCATTGATATGAACCGAATGAGGCGAAGATCAAAAGTACCCATCAAGGAAGTGTACATTCCAACCCCCAGATTCTCAATAGGCGGCTTGGTATCCTTCATCAAAGGAATGGTTGAGTCAGAAGATGCATTCGGATCTACAGGAGAACAATCCAGTTGGTTAATTGTGATGATTCTCCCTTTGTGAGGGAAGCAAACAATACAAAATAATGAGGATGCTATGGCATCCATCTCATAGATCTAGTTTCGCCCCAACAGAAGGTTATAGTCTAAGCTTGCATCAACCATCTCAACTTCGATATTAACAGTCTTGCCCCCAACACGGATGGGAAAAGTTGGAACAATACCATGCGGCCTATGATAATGACCATCAAACGCATTTAGAAGAGTGGCTGAAGGAACAGCTATGGGAGATCCAATACCCTTCCAACATGAAAGAGACATTATGCACGTGGAAGCACCCTCATCTATAACTGTTCGAAAGATATTAAATTTCTAGTAATTCGATCTGATATGGAAAGCCATATGATGAGGAAGTCTCTTTTTAAAATTCGAGATATCAAATGTGATCATAAGAGAATTCTTTGGATCAATAGCCCCAATAGCAGTGAGCAAAGCACTCTGCTAAGCCAGACAATACTGGAGCACCTCTAACGTGGACATAACACAAGAACTTTGAGCCAGATATTCTACAACCGAGTAGTTCTGGGCAGCCTTAGCATTAGGATTGATTATCGAACGTTTTGAATACCCTTTTGGCATCCGAGGTATAGGCTCAACAGTAGGCCTAGTGATATGAAGTGGTTCAGTAATATCAAGAGCACCCTTGACTTTCGAAGACTCAACTTCGCCATATTCACGAGATCTCGTAGCGATATCTGTGTGAGAACTCATCATGTATATGTTTGATGTATTTTCCCCTTCATGTTTGACCCCAGAGGAAGCCCTAGTATTTTGATTCGAGCCAACAACTAATTGTTTCCCTTGGGGAAAAGGGTTTGTTAGGACAACCTGGGAACTAGAAGAACCCTGTTGAGCTAACAAGCACTGCACATCTTTAATTTTAGGTCAAAGGTGTGTAAGATGATCTCCAGTGCACAATTTGCATGGAAATTTCACTTTCTTTTTATTATCCTTTTTACCCTCTCCAACACGATCATTGGATTTGTTTGCATTCCCCTTCCTATCCTTGTCCTTTTTCTTGTTATTTTCCCCCTTCTTCTTCCCATCGAATTTTTGATTTCCTTTGGGATTGGAAGTTTGGACAACATTAATTTCCAAGGACTGGGAAGGAGTTGACACTGAAGGCACAGCCTAACCAGAAGAAGCAGATTGTATAGACAACTGCTGCAATTGACTTAGCAGGTTGGCCGCACCGCTATCAATCGAATCGATAAGCCCATCACCATGAGGACCAGGTTTATTTTTGGCTAAGTCTAATTTTGAGTGAGGAGAATCTGGAAAATTTTTATTAAGGACTCCAGACTAACAATAAATCAGTTCTAACTGCTGAGCCCTAAAAATATCCTGTTCTTCAGAAAATACTCCTAAAAGGGATACATCCTTAGAAATTTATGGTTGTAAAGATTTCAAAAACCACTCGAGAAGGAATTCATTCAAAATTTGGGCATTAATGAGCCTCTTCCTTCTTCGCCATTCCTGAATATGGTCAGAAATGTGATTTGCCTTGTCTTGCTGAAAATTGGCCAGGAGGTCAGTCCCAACGTCATAATGGACAGGTAATTGAAAGTGATTTAATAACATGGTAGCCAACTCTCCAAAAGTAGAAAAAATTCTCCTAGTTAACTCAATATACCATTTGGCACCATTCCCACTTAAGGTTCTTTTAAATAATCTCAACCTAATCGAGTCATCGATAAGGGATTTCGAGGAACACCATAAATGGAAAGTGGTGATATGATCTGTCGGATCCTCACCATTTTTCCCTTCAAACTTTGGAATGTCTGAAGGGAGCTTGGTGGGGACTAGAGGCCAACCCTGACTATACCAAATAGGATCGTTAGTCAATTTTGATAGATCTGGCAAGTTTAATGTTGCCAGAAATGGCAAGCGAGGAGGAGCTTGGGAATTCCATCCTCCATAGGAAGGATTCCCCACATTCTGAAAATAATAACCTGTATTTGTTGAGGCACCAGGTTTCTAGATGTTGTTTGTAGAGAATATTGGGCCATAATAAAATCCTTATGAACCAACATTCGGAGAATGACACCCCCCCACCCCCCCCCCCCCCCCACAACATAGAGTTACTATATACAGGACCATTCCCTCGAGGTAGTGAATGAAGAGGAAACCCCTTGGTAAGGGTTCCGAGCATTTGAAAATGGAGAAAAATCCTGAAAAGTACTCGATGAATGGAACGGAACATTCCCTTGCTGACTAGCGAGAAAATGACTCCCCGCTCCTAACGCTGTAAATACAGGGTTCCATCCTGTAAAGACATTAGAACTTTGACCTCCCGAAAAAGGATTGAAACCTTGAGTCTAAGAGGTAAAAGGTAAATATCCTAAGGAAGGTTTTGAAAGGGGGATGTGCCCACTTCCAAAGGGGAACCCTTGAAACGAAGTTGATCCACTAGCCATAGAAGGAATGGGTGTGGAGACAGTTGAAACAGCAGAAAAGGAGAAAGAAGGAATTCCACTAGTGGGCATTCCATAAGAAAAGGGGCCAGATTGAGAAGCATATTCTTGGGTGTTTCCAGAGCCAAACACAGCAGCACTAGAAGTGATCGTAGATATAGCAATAGTGCCCCCTCCTTCAATTAAAAGAAGAGTTTGAACACTTTCAGTGTTCACAGTCGAAACTGTGTTCCCAGTCGTGGCCATCGAAAGAAATGAATATGATAGATAAGGACTTTCCAGTCTTTGAGACTCAGGTCCGATGTACTAAATAATGTAAGGATAAATAGTAGTAAGAGGAGATGGGAGAGACTCAGCAGGCTGAGGGACTTCCTCTATTTCTACTTCTTCTGCTGGAAATAAAACTCTAGAGATGAGTGGAGCACTCCTCTCTATACTGACACTGACACCAGAACCACCCACAGAAACTACAAGCCCCGACATAGGATCTCTCTCCGCTGCGTTTGAAACCACTGAGTGAAAATCACCCTCCGAATTACTCCTACGCCTTCTTGAAGAAGGCTCGGCACTCGCGGGAGACAACCCACAAAGCCTCCTCGATCGACGAGGCGATCGGTCAGCCACTTTAAGAGATTAAATTTAGACTCAAAAAATATATGAAGCTAAGAAATATAGGAGTAAAGAGCACACTCTAAAAAGTTCCTAAGATACAGCCAGGCAAGCAGCTCTCAAGTATTTCCGCTCCGGGTGATGAGGACCAGACACCAAAATACAAGACAGTGAAATAATAGGACCTTTTGAAAAATAGTCTGGGGTAATTACATCCCAGGCCTACTAGCGAAGGTAACAAAAATAGTTACGTTGACCTCCTAACAACAGCCTTTGTCGGTGCAAGTCCCCAAGCTTCGCAAGGGCACCCTCCAGAAGTACTAATGGAAGTGATGTAATTCCTGTCTCAAGTACCACGGGTATTCCCCCCCACAGTCACCTATGTGTTCCCTAGGATAGGAAACTGAGGGCACCAATCCATATCAGCAATTGGCCAGAATGGTCTTAGGTCAAGATTCAGCAAATAGGAGAGGGGGTATCTCTCTTCTCTGCCTGCACTATCCCTCGTGCTTGACTCTCTGGAGGAGAGCTTCCTTCAAAATCAAGTCAAGAACCAAAGACTAGAAATCAATCAAAAAGCTTCAAAATATGTAATGAAACCATAAAAACAAACTGAAAGAAAAAGCTACAGAAAACAAAAAATGCTTTTGGGCTTTTTAATTATAATGGAAGAAAAGAGATTTCAAGAAGACAAACAAAAACTACCCAAGAACTGGGATCAAGCCAAATGAGTCTCAACAAAGGCTTCAAAAGTGCTCTAGCCAACTGTGCTACTTTCGTAGCAGGACTTAAACGAGCAAAAAGAAGCAAGAAACTCAATCAATTGATTCAGTACAGTAGCACAATATTGCAATGAATAAATCACTCAAAAAACCAAAAAGAGATTCTTCACGATTCGCAACAAGACAAGTCCAAGAAATCAAGAAAACCAAACTAAACCAAGGAGTAAAAAATCATAAGTGAAGCAACACATAAGGCCAAGAAGAGGAAAAAAATAGAGGCTCTCTGTTCTGATAGGTCAGAACAACCAAGAACTTCAGGAAAATCTCTTGGTGCTTCAACCGCAATTGCAAACACATAAAACAAGGCAATTCACCAAATGGCTAGGTTTTCACAAAAAAAATAGAGAAATGGATATGAAATCACCATAAACACAGTCCAAAGACCTTAAATACACTATAGGAATGGATCAAGATAGATAGACAAGACTATAAAGGCTGAAAACTAAAATTTTCAAATTTTTCCAGCCATATGCAGTTTTACAATGTGCAACTAGCATGTATATGCGATTGTAACCAAGGAAACTCGCATATACAGGGGTCCCTTTGGAAAAAACAGGAGGTATACATGACTGTGCAGAGAAAAAATTGCGTATGAAAATAAAGATAAGGGAAAAATAAAAAGTCAAGCCTGATCAAGGGACCAGGTCTTCTATCTGATTGAAAAAAGACTTGCTAGACTATAAAAAGTGATAAAACCTGTCAGAAACCTACAAGACAGATAAAGCAACCCAAACAAGAAATCATAAAAATGTGATCCCCAACGGAGTCACCATTTATATTTCGAGAAATGTTACCCTAAAGGTCTTGTGTTGATGAACCTTCACAGATCAGGGGCATGCCATTACAAGAAGGACCCACTTAACCAAATTCTATGCAAATAACTAGAATCTACAGGTTGCAGACCTTACCCGGATATCCCTCGGTTGAAGTAGATCCCATAGGGTGCAAACCCCCTGCAACACTTTGTGTTTTTTAATCTGTAAATCAGCAAAGAACGAACACAAAATCCTAGTTGTACAACATATATATGTTATGGATGCTAGTGGAAATCATGCATAACATCATAAAAACAATATTAAATGTTCAAATGATGATCATTACACATGTATAAAATATTATTGACACGTAAACATCAGGAACAAGATCGCTCTTCTATTATTAATGACATGTATAGTAAATAAACGTGGAGAGATCACCTAAAATATACCACGACCTTCGAGCATACTGTCCTCTGGATCTGTCCAACCCTAGCCTCTCAATATTTCTTCAGAGGATAATGCACAACGAATGTCACATAGGGTGGTGAGCATCTCAAGGAAACAAGGGTTTCCTGCAAATATCTGGGAAGTGCAGGAGGCATAGGAATATATCAGACTTGGATAGGGCTCCAACAGCATATAATATCTATATTTCTCTCTCTCTTCCTCTCTTAGGCCATTCCCTTGAGAGGATTTTATACTCCCTCAAATTAGTTTTTACAGTTGGGAACAGTTAGGCCACGGGCTGGGGTGGTTAAGTTACTGGAACAACCATAAACTCCGCCTATAAAAAAGGGAATATATATATTTTTTAATGATTAAAATGGCATACACGGTTCTCTATGTATGGACTCGCGTATATATGTGGAAAAGTCTGGGCAGAGTTGCGTATGGGGTTTAAGATATTGTTTTTTGAGAGATATGTCCAATTCTAAAGGAAAGGGTTGCCCAAGGCCAATGTATAAATCATCAAGTATAAGCTGGTGATAAATGATGCTATAACATATGGTGATCCAGTTTCCTAAGAAAATCATCTCTTGTTATTCCATATAGCTTCAATTACAAGTGGCTCTAAATCAATAAGTTGAGCCTCATATAAATTGTGAAAGAATAGAGTGGCTTGTGAATGATTGTGGGCATTTCTTCCCAATAACAATGAGAGAATATAGTGGCCTATGAATGATTGTGGACATTCCCCCCTCACACCTCATCTTCATTATCATAGTCAGGCATGGTTAGACTTAATTTACCTCCTATTATAAAGTTTGGGAATGAAAAATTTTCAGAGATCTCAAGATTCATCCAGTAGTTACGATAATGGAAATAGGGGCCATAAATATTCAAAAAATCAAGATCTTGTATGAATTTCTTCGATTTAAAAGAGAGGATCATTGCAGATAAGATAAGTTTATTAATGTCCAAAAAATGATAAAAATTAGGTCAATGAGATTGTTTAGTACATTAGTGATGATACATACTAGGAGTGTGAAGCCACTCCCATAAAAGGAAAAAGCAAAGCTAATCTTGAAGACCTAATCTGAAATGTGGCTCAAAGACAAAATGAAATGCAATGCTTTGGAAGAGAATACAAGGAAGAAAGCCTCAAGGCCTCAGTCTCTCGCATGGAAGGAGGAGAGTGAGGGTTGTCTCATTCTAAAGTATCAACTATCTATTGTTTAACTCTCTCCTGCCATTTGAGGTTGAATAAAAGAATCTCTACCTAGAGGACTTGCTAGAGGAGCTAAATTTGGTCCAAGTGATGTCTCTATATCTAAAATGTTGAAAATTAATTGTTTCGGTCTTCATAGTTGTTGTACTCATTTCAATATGTATCCTATGTAACAAGCAAGAGAAGAAAAGAAAAATTCATTATTATTAAAGCATGGGTTTCATGCTCTTTATTGATGGTATTCTATGTAAAAGAATATTATTCATTCTTCTAGGGTTTGTTAGTTCTCATGGCAATTGATTTGCGGCATAACCCTAATTTGCAACGTGCAAGGTCATTAATTTTTTTTGTCTCCGCAATTATAAATTATTGTTATATATGTGATTATCAGTTGTTGTCGTATATGTATCTATTAATTTTTACCATGTCAGCCTTAAACAGATTGGATGGAGCCTTAAATAGATTTAACACTTCATTTCCAACAGTTTGTGCTTGTCGAAATATTTTTTCTTGTTCTATAGCAGGTTTAGCCTATTTCTTCTTCATGAAGATCGTTTTTTTTGTCCCTCTTCATTGTTGTTATCCAACATTTCTTCACTATTCAACAACTAATATCTTACCATTTTCCAAGTTTCAAACTACTTGTTGGATTGTTGTTTTGTGCAGTTAATGCATCGTTGTTGATATTCATTCATTGGTATATGCTTTTCTTACAACAAACTTATAGAATAAATTTGAACATTCATCTTGAGGCATACCTTTGTGATTGAAGCAAACATATTTGAGGTCAATCTTGAGGCTAGCTTGTTTTAGTTTGAGATAGATTGTCTATGTAGCATTTACTTGTATTTTTTTATTATTAATTGAACTTCATTTTCTCCTCCATTATTCATTCACTCTTTGGTTATACGGTTCTTTCCCCAGGTCAATATATATGTGTAGCTTAGATCCTTTTGCTAATATTTGGAAATTTTACATGAAGCTTGATGTGAAGAAGAAACAATTGGCTTACATTCAACCTTCTTCC
This sequence comes from Pinus albicaulis, assembly GCA_034641835.2. Lineage (NCBI taxonomy): Eukaryota > Viridiplantae > Streptophyta > Pinopsida > Pinales > Pinaceae > Pinus > Pinus albicaulis. The sequence continues at coordinate 126,179,684 of CM076576.1, forward strand.
ATTATTATTATAGGGTCCAATAGTCTCGGTGGACATTGCAACATTTTCCTAGAGTGACTTCCAAGTTTCATATAGAATTTTTGGTTCTAGTATCGTGACTTCTAGCTACACCTAGTTCTAGGTTAGAAATGTCTATTGCTTTTATGTTTGGTAAATGTAAAATTTTATGTTTTCTATCTTATGTAACTGCAGGATTATGGAATTTACATTGAAGATTGTGATCATCCTATCAAAGCATTTCAATGTCACTGTGGAAGCATCCATTGTAGACATTCAAAAATATTAAATCGTCGTAAAAGTTTGCACCGTTGAAATTTTAAATGGATACATATGTATGTAAATTTTTTGGTTACTAAGGTAACAATGTTTTGGATGTTAGTGAATGTATAAAAGGCAACTGAAATCTTAAAAGAATATTTTTGTGGAAAATGTATGGCCTATTAAAATATGTTTAATTTCAATGTACTTGTAATGTACATTAGTAATTGTGGAATCGTGTTAGTCATTATAGACATAAATGTGGCATCTATAGATTTTTGTTCTATATAAACATGTTAATTTCTTGAAGCCTGAAGGTGTTCACAAAAGATAAAATTTTGTTGCATCCAAGTCATACTCTTTTAAAGTGAATCTGTGTCAATTCAATCTTATATTGTTGGCCAATTAACAGAAAGAAAATATTGCTCAAAAACCTTGTCATATTGCAAACAAGATAGCACTTTGTCATTTTGTAATTGTCTGCTTGTTATGTCAAATTAACAAGTTTTTACTTCATGTTGCGAATAAATTTCTAGCAGGAAAAGTTGGAGAGTTGAGAGTTATAGGATGGTTTCTTAACTTTTGCGAGGATGATAAGATATATGGTTTGATAACTAAAACCCCTTTAAGGTCAATTGTTTGGTACTGTGTAGGTGTTAAAAACTCGTTCATGTTTCATGAAATCACCCGAGTTATATGATTACTACTACTATTTGGAAATCGAGATTTGATGTCTGGTAGATTGATTCTAGGAAGCTGAATAATAGTGCCCACAACAGTTATTCTCTTAATATTCTAGACAGTATCTCTTGAGAAAATTGTGGTTTTGTTAACCATTGTAAATTGCTCATCAAGAAGAATGTAGTTTTCTAATTCCATGATTGATTTTTAATGCCCATTTGAAGTTTGCAAACGATATTTGTTTGATGGGAATCCAATCATCTTGAAGAATCAAAAGTTTCCCTATCAGGAAAAGATAGGTTCCTTTAGTAGTTTTAATTTGAATTCCATGCGATGTGCACATGGTTCATTTCCTCTTGATAGTAGATGTAGAGGACATTTTTTATCTAGGATGGTCCAAGGAATGGTTCTTGCACCAATGGATGCTCAAGGGCTTGGTATTCAAGAAGGCAAGCAAGCTTGGTAGAATATGAAATTTCTATAGTAGATTTTATTGCTTAACACACTTGAAAAATCATAGATTATTGTGCCAACTTTAATGAGATTCAAAATTCATCTTACTTGAACTCTAAAGATAAACAATATTCCAATACACAGAAATAATCTTTCTGTAACTAGAGAAGAAAGGTGTCACTCTTTACAAAATTGATATTATTATTTAAATATGTAAACCAGTTAAATATTTAGGTTGATGAACCTTCAACATTTTTCTTTGTTACAAAACTTGCCAAGTTTGACCCGGATTTTTTGGTCACATCCATCTTGGTCATTAAAATGGGCCAAGTTGATCTGGTTATAAGCCAAACTCACTACCCTATAGTCTTAATTTCTAGAAGCGAGTTTGACTTATGAGTACTCAATGATCGGTTGTGTTTTAACTTTTTCGCAATGAAATGATCATATATTTAATATTTTTTTGTATTATCCTGTTATAAATAATTCTTACATTAAATTGGTTTATTGGTTTGGATTGGATTGTTGGTTATTATGAGTTATTGATTATGTTGGCAAGTCCTCTTAATTCTGTAAAGGCTTCATCGAGTGGACAAGTTTGATATACGACCTCTAAATCTTTAAAAAAACCGTGAATGTTGCTTATGTTTGTCGCATCCTTCTCTTCTCTGCTTGGGGATTTCTCTAGATTTTCTATCGATTTTCTCTTCTCTGGTTGGTAATGGTTTTATTTTTGGTTCAATTGTGCCTTGAAGCTTAGCATTGAAGCAATCTTGAGAAATTTGAAATCAAATTTGTTGAAGCTCTGCATGTAGCAGCAATGCAAATACAATGTCCTGGATGTTGGCTTCCTGACTCCTTGTCAAGACAAATTAGTGGTGGCACTGGGAGTGGAGATATTTGTTGTGACTAATGAAACCTTTTTGGATATGTTTGTTGCACCTGGTGTTGTGGACCTTCTTAGGAATAAATTCCAAGTCATGCATAAGCATCTGAATATTTTGCAGTCTTTCTTGAATGAATTTTGGAATCTTGCTCGTGCACTTTGAGTTGGATTGGTGTGTCAAACCTATCACTATGCATATCACATCTAGTGGTCATGGCTATATTTGTGGACTTCTTTTCATCACATGAGTCTTATCATGTAGTTCAATTAACAACGCATGGGTTTAGTTGTTTGCACCGAATATCATTTGTCAATGAATCAAATAACTGATGTTGAAAAAATCAAGCATATCATTGGGGTTCACCGGATTCCAAAAGTTTTTGAACAAGGTGACGAGCCACAAATCCTCTTCCCCACATCACAACAAATCAATCAAATTACTATGTTGATAAAAAATTTAAACCCTCCTTGATAGCCATTAAGGGGACTCAAACACTTTGCACACTTTAAACACCAGTTACAGGTATTTTTCTTTCACTTGAGAATTCAAAACAATTGAATTAAATTAAGACTCACCTCGATTGTATTTCATTGTTTGAGGGAACTTGAACACACCAATTACAACATTTTTTCTTTCACTTGAGAATTCACAACAATTGAATTAAAATTAGACTCACCTCGATTGTATTTCATTGTCCATTTAGCATTCCTTTGCACCACTCGATACAAATGCTAGTTATATTTTATAGTAATGTTTATTATATATTATAATATCTACATAAAACTCTTGAATCTGGTGGTTTTGTAAGATGAAAAATAATAATTAATTAACAATAATTATAAAACTAAATTAATTAAATAATTAAAAATTAATAGAATTATTTAAAAATTAATTACACTTAACCTAATTAAATTAACTAATTAAAAATTAATGTTTACAAGTTTATTAACTTAGTTAATTAGAATTAATTAATCAAACCAATTAAATAATAATATTTAAATATTAAAGTTAATTAAATTTACAAGAATAAAGTGATATATATTTTGTACATTTTAAAGCCCAAGTAGCGAAAATTAACCGAATTTTGAATAAACGCCATTTGCAAACCATAAGCCCAAACTCGACAAAATTAGAGCCATTGGGAACCTGACGAGAAACCACACATAATGAAGTAATCAAAATCCATATTCAAAGAAAATGAAAATCTCGCGAACCAAAAAAAAAAAAAGCAGTGAAATTACCAAAATTTACATAGAGGGTCATCATTATTATTATGAAGATAACAAAGCAAAATTGGGGGATTTTTGTTTTACCATAATAAGGTCCAACTTGGGTCTTCTAACTAAAACCAAATTTATCATTTAATTTAATCACAACAAGGAAAATAACATATAATAACCCATAAATTATTTGACAATAGCATAAAAATTGATTTGCAACATATTAAACATGTAAGGAATTTCAATTGTAGAAATTTACATAAATAAAACAACAACCAGAAGAATACTTGATCTGGTGGCTCGGTTGGGTTGTGCCTGCTAGGACTACCCGATTGAATTGACCACCTTGGTAACTAGGAGCGTTTATCCGACTTCCTAACCCAAGAAACTTCCATAGGTTCCCTAACCCTCTGAATCAAGGTCCAACAACAACTGTGTTTTGTCCATGTTAGAACCAACACTCTCCAATAGATCCAAGTTTGAGTTCTCTCACTTTTCTCTCCATTCTCTCCCCTATCCTTCTCCCATTACTCCCCAAAATAAAATCCTCCAGATCTGAAATAAAGACCAAGGATTCTCCATTCTCCTCTCATCCTCCTTCTCTTTCTCTCCCACTTATCCACCTCAACCACATACCATTAATTCCATGAATACCCCCTCATCCTTTTAATTTAATGAACTTGATTTTCCTTCCCATATCTTATCCAAAAAATAAATTTGAGAAGACAACTTGGAAAACTCGAGGAAATGAAATATTAAGATTTAATTCATAAATAAAATGGAGGCAACTTGTCAAACATTGGGAAATCAATAGAAATTAGATAATAAAAAATAATAAAATATTAATATTAAATCATATCAGTAAAATAGAATTACATATTCACAAGTATCTAATAATAGGTATATACTAATATTACTTCAAAAATATAATTCAATATTTTCAAGTTAATTAACACTAATCGAAATTTGTCATTAATCAGTCTTAATCATTTATTTTATCATCTAAAGTTTAAGCTTTTTAGAATACTAGTGTATATGTGTGAAGTGTGGGTATGTAGCTAGCATACACATATCTCATATGTATACTAATAAAACTTGCTAGAATCAAGCACAAAAAGTCCATCACTCAGCAGGTAGGCTAATAATATAATGTAAAATAATAGGACCAAGTAGGGCATTACATACACCCCTTCTTCATAAAACTTTGTCCTAAAGTTGGAGTGAAAAGAATACAAGGAGTTTGGAAGCAGTATAACAATAATACATAACAAAATATATATAGATATAGTAGTCAAATTAAGTAAGTCAAGCAAGGATACCACTTCCAGTCAAGAGTCTCCAGCTAACCTATAATCCCCTATCCTCCCTAACCTACTTCCGCTCTCATCTTATCCATCATCTGTTGCAATATACAATGGAATCGACTACACTGATCTAACCACTATTAGAACCAAGATGACAGAAGCATCAACTATATTGACCTAACTTCCACCGTAGGAATTTGGAAATCGTCATCACACGTCTAGGGGAGTTTCCATCATTATCATCCCATGATTATAGGCTTGGAGGTTACACGGTGGGAAATTCCTTCACCCCTCCTCAAAGGCTAGGGTCAACACCATAATATGTACCATACTAAGACGTTGGTTCGATACGTGTCATCGAATAATCCAGTGAGGCAGTCATGTCACCTTCCATTTACACTTTACCCATGTCATAATAGTGCATATCAAGCAGATACAAAATGTAATAGAACAATGTGCATCATACCATTCCTCATTGGATGTCTCAACATTCCCCAGTCATAAGTGTAAATCTTGGTTATCATATAGTTCTTTCCCATTTGAAGGTTAGTTCTCATCCATGCATATACATAACAATAAAATATATATGGATAAGTGATCTTAATCATTATGTTATTAAGTCTAATGTCCACGTGCCAATTTTATAATTCACAACAACATACTAGAAGTAAACCTTACATTAGATAAATCATAACTTCGATAAGCCATTCACTAGATACATCATATCCCATTAAGCCATACATCAAGAAACAAAAAATTTGATAAGGCATACACTAGATAAATTATAACCAATTAAGCCATACATAAAGTAAATCATAAATCAAATTAGTCGTACATCATGTACTTTAATCAACAAAAATTAATCCATTAAATGTTTTATATTAGTAAGTTCATATGTCCAACTAAAATTCAACAATATTATATAGCCTTCATAAATGAAACAACATGAAAATACAAATAGATCCTCAACATAGGTAGCTATCTAGGTAAAAATAGGCATAACATATGGTCAAAAGTGAGGGGTAGTTGCAACCTATAGTTTTCGCATCCTCCCAAGTAGCAGATCCTAGTTTAACTAAGGCACAAAGAAGCAAGTCTATTTATTTTCATTTAACTGTTGAATACATGAGTGTATTATATAAACACTTGCAAAGAGGTTAAATATCTTTCACATCAACTCCTAATTATATATACACCTTATATCGTACATATAATTGTTGAGAAGTGTAGCAAGAAAGTATCAATTTGACTTTGCCTTAGTCAAATTGAGAAAAAATGAATTTCCACATTAGCAGACAACTTGGAGGTCGTTAACTAAGGTGACATGGCTCTTGTCACTCAGATATCTCAGTAAATTTGAGTTATAGGGCTTGTATTTTAGTTAAGCATGTGTGATTGCTAATTTGTAGCAGTCAAGGTCAGTTAGTTCTAGTTGTATTCAGTTAAACTAGTTCTAACTGTTTATAGAACTAGCTGGAGGTCACTTGTGTAGTGGGAAAACATTCTAAATTAGTGATCATCTATTTAACTGATCAATCAACCAAAAATAACTAATTAATGTAGATAATTCGAGTTCCCCAATTGTGGTGGAGATCCCAGTGCAGTGTAAAATCAGCTGTAGACTAGTCTTGAGTGTACAAGTGTTTCACGCAGTAAGAGGATCAACCTTGGGAATTGCGTAATAAATTGGAGGAAAATTCCTAAAAAACAGGGGCCTAATTCCTCAGGATTTGCACAAGGAAATAGGAGCTCCAATAGAGGCATAAATTGACTAATTTTGGGTCAGATCTTCTCATTGAGCAAAGAGATAGGTTATTCACTTGCAGGTTCTACTCATAGGGAGAAAGCAATTGTAATACATTCTCTATTCATGTGATTAATGCAAGCAAGCTTAAGGGGTTTTACCATTTGGTTTCCCCTAGATAAATCTATGTACTTGTGTATGTGATTGATGTATGTTTGTGAATGTTGTTATAAATTGTGAATTAATTTTTCAGAGAGTAGTAAAGTATAATTATCTTTCTTGATTTAGATAAAATTTCTTAAGTGGTTGAAATTATATCACCATATTTCTTCATGTTATCGAAGTAGGATTCACATTAGAATAATAATTTTTAATTTTTTCCTCATGAGGTTCAAATTTGTAGCTTCGGTGTAGCAGGATTTCTTCAGAGTTGGGAGAATGGCCTTCAATGGATTGAGATTAGAGTATCCCTTGGAAGGTAGCTCGAATTTCATAGTCTAAAAGGATTGCATGGAGGCAATGCTTCATGAAAATGGATTGTTGGAATACGTCAAGACAGGCATTCATAAACCATCATCAATTGATGTCAGGGACCTAGCCCAATGGAAGAAAGATGTAGCCAAGGCAAGGATAATAATCTTAGAGGGAGTGCGAGACCACACTATCTCAAATATCCATGTTAATGAAACTCCTTTCACTATGTGGAAGGCACTGACCAAGATATTCGAGAATAGAAGTGACGATATAAAACTGGCCCTCAAAGAAAAACTTCAAAACATTAAGATGCAGAAGAATGATATTATTTTGCAGTATCTCACCAAATTTACACAAGTTCAGGATGAGCTTGGAGTGGTTGGTGTGAATGTTGTAGAATATGACCAGGTGAGAATATCTCTTCCAGGCCTTCCCAAAAGCTAGCATAACTACCAAGACTCGGTGAATGGGAGGGATAAATTACCAAATTGGGAACACTTATGGCCTGATATGGTACAAGAATAAATCAGGCGAAATACCAGAGATGGAAGTTCGTCCAAGGGATAGGGTGAAGAAAATTTTGCATTGGTTGGAAAGGGAAAGAATCAAAAAGGGAAGAAATATAAAACCAAACCTTAATCCAACCAAGGGGGAAAGAAGAAATAATTTTCCAAAATAAAATGCTTCAATTATCATGAATTTGGGCACTATGCTACAAAGTATCCACACAAAAAGTCTAGCAAGAAGAACTCAGGAGGAGGAGCAGGTGAAGCATTGGCTTCATAGTTCGAGCTAGACTTCACCTTGATCGCATGCATGGTTAGAACTATGATGGGGGGTGTGTTGTACTTAGATCCAGGTGCCTCATGCCACATGATAGGGTGTAGAGATTTTTTCAGTGACCTGAAGGAAAAAGATCTCCATATGCATATTGAGTTTGGGGATGACGAAAGGTACAGTGCTACTAGATTGGTACAGTAACCTTTAAGAAGGAGTCAAGATCCCCTCTTCCCCTCAAAGATGTCATGTTTGTTCCAGGCTTAAAGAATAATCTCATCTTTGTAGCAGTTTTAGAAGACCATGGTTGTGATGTAATCTCCAGTAAATGGAAAGCCTTTCTGAGGCACATAGCCACTAGGAAGATGAATTATATCGAGGTTCGTGTGAAGAACCTATATAAACTTGATGTGGAAGATTTTGTTGCATTAAGCAGTAAGGCAAAGAAAGTGCAAAGTCATGATGTTGGTGAGCTATATCACAGGAGATTGGCCATTTGCATCATGGCACCTTGAAAATTATGCAACAAATAACCACTGGCATCCCTAAATGATCACTTGAGCAACAAGATGTCTACAAGGGTTGTACCTAGGGGAAGTATGTGAAATCCATATTCCATGATCAAGACAAAAAAGCTCATGCAGTCTTGGAAAGATTCCACTCTGTTGTTTGTGGAATTTTCTCGACAACCTCCACTTCCATACATAAGTACTATGTTATTTTTATTGATGATCTTTGAAAGAAGTGTTGGATCTTCTTCATGTGGAAGAAGGATGAGACATTCTCAAAATTTGTAGAATTCAAGGAACTGGTTGAGAAAGAAACCAGTAAGAAGGTGAAGGCTCTCAAGAGCGAAAATGGAGGTGAGTATGTTTCGAATGAATTCAATTATTTATGTACGAAAGAAGGAATTTGAAAAGAGCTGAAAACACCCCATAACCCACAGCAGAATGGGGTACCTAAGAGAAATAATTGAAGCATTGTGGGAGCTGCGAGAGCTATGCCACATGACCAAGGGCTTCCACTGCATTTTTGGGCAGAGGCATGTAACACAAAAATATATTTGCAGAACCAGAGTCCTCATCAAATTCTTGGTATGATTACACCGAAGGAGGATTTCTCGGGGAGAAAGACGGGCGTGTCTCACTTCATAATTTTTGGAGCCTCTTTTTACTGCGATGTCTCCAAAGATTCAGGGAATAATATTGAGTCAAAAACAGAGTTAGGATTTTTTGTGGGTTATACCGAAACTCCAAACAATTACTATGTGTACTTACCTTCCCTCATAATGACAATTATGCGAAGGGATTTAAATTTTGATGAGGAGAAAGCGATGTGGTGCTCTCTTCATAGGGAGCTTGAGATCCCACCAGAAGAGGATCTTTTAGCTCCAAAGGAGGAACCTCAAGAATTTTTGGAGAAAACATAAATAAAGGAGCAGAGAGTGGATACATTCACTCAAGCAGGAACCATCCAGAGAAGGTAGAAAAAAAACTAGGGAAGGTAATAGACTAGTGCAGAATGTGAGGGAGAATGTGGGATCTCTTTCAATTTTTTGCAAGAAAAGGAGGTCACCTAAGAGGTACACTGGCTACATGGATTTAATGAATAATTTTGTAGATATTGAGCCATCCTCTTTTCAGGAAGTAGTTGATGTTGAGATTCAACAAGATGATGAGCTTAGTGAAAAGAGTCGACTTCACTAAGTGGGCCCGCAGGCTATTTTTTGGCGCAAGTCTATTTTTAGACATGTCGATCATATTTCAGAAATTGCAGGATGCTATTTGTGGATGGTTGATCAAGTTGGAAAAATAGATGAAATTCTATTTTTATAATATTGGGTGAAGTCTATTTATAGATTTTCAATCTAAAAATAGATGCATGTCGATTATTATTAGCTCTTAATAATAATCAAACTCTAAACAACAACTTATTCTCTTGGAGCAATTCAGTTCAGTGCACAGATGTGGCACAACAGCTGACAGAAGGAATTACGCTATTCCTAAGGGTTTACTGGAGCTAATGCATGGAGGACTCAGTTAAAACTCAAGTGGCAGAAATATGACACAATTGGAAGAAGTAGTTATGGAGTTGTATTCAGTTTAACTCAATTAGACTCAGTTGAGCTAGTTGTATCTAGTCTAATTGACTGATACACTAGTGAGAGTGGAGTGAATTAATTAGTTAATTAATTCAAAAATAATAACTCATTAATAAACTGAACAATACATCCGTTAACTAGAGTGCATGGTAGTTTCAGTGGAGACCAGTGAAGAGATAGGTGAAAGGGCAAGATAGACTATCTGTTGTGACTATTAGTGATGCATTGATTGCATCCAACACTCAATGGAGATGCCAATGAGGATTGCGCAGTCAATCTAAGAGTAATTAGAATTCATTCAGAGCTATTCTTTAGTAGAGATTGCGTAGTGGAGGCAGGCTAGCAGGTGGCATAGATCGGTGCATGGATTTGCAAGATTAGGCCTGTATAGTGTATGACGATTGTACTGTACTGAGAGCTTGTGATAAGCTTTGTATGTTTGTATGTTTGTATGAGATTGTCATATGATCTCCATGTTACATAATATATAGTTGGGGTTTTCAGCTTCAGGCTTGCCCAGTTAAAAACTGTGTTATGTGCGATTGATAATTTTTGTTTATGCTTCACATGTGTGTGCAATTCATTTTTCCGCAAAAGATTAACAAGTGCAACAGATTCAATATCTTGCATAAAGTTAAATAGTGTGAGATCAGGTGGATATTGGACATATGCATGCTTAGTGCATATAACTTTTACATGGTATCATAGCATTGTTGATTGAATATTGCAATTGTGAAGTGAGTTTGTGCTAGTGGACAATTCGAATTTGCTATAGACGATTCTTGGTGTAGAAATCGAGTATACATTGAAATGTCTTTCAACGGGTTGAGATTGGAATATGCCCTTGATGGGAGCTCGAATTACATAGCATGTAAGGACAGGATGGAGGCGGTGCTGGAGGATAATGGGCTGAAGGAGTTCATCGATAGCAATGTTCCTAAGCAGGGATCTAGCGATGCTGCATTACTTGATGCATGGAAAAAGAAGATTGCAAAGACGAGGAGGATTTTGTTGGAAGGTGTGAAGGACCACATTGTGTCCAACCTTCACGGGAAATCCACTCCATTCTTAATGTGGAAGGCTTTGACAAACTTGTTCCAAAGCATAAGTGACCAGAGGAAGTTGACGCTTAAAGACAAGCTCAGAAAATAAAAAAGGAGAAAGGCAACAGTATTCGAAAATACCTCACGAAGTTTGTCCACTGCAAGGATGAGTTGGGAAGTGTGGGGGTTACTGTTGATGAAGAAGACTTGGTGAGCTTGGCTCTCCTTAGGCTTCCAAAGAGTTGGCATAGCTACGAAGACTCTGTCAATGGATGGGAGAAATTGCCAGGATGGGAGCGACTTTGGTCGGATCTTGTGCAGGAGGAGATAAGGTGGGGTACTAGGGATGGATCTTCATCGAAGAATGAAGATGAAGAGAATTGTGCTTTGGATGCCAAAGAAAGGAGAGGGAAGGGGAAGAAACATCCTTCTAAATCTGGTGCAAAAGGCAAGAAGCAGGACTTGTCCAAAGTGAAGTGTTTTCATTGTCACGAGCATGGACATTTCCCCATTAACTTTCCACAAAAGAAGAAGAATAAGCAAGCTGCTGGATCTACAGTTGGAGAGGCCTTAGCCTCGCAATTTGAGCTGGATTTTTCTTTGATCGCATGCTTGGTTTCAAGCTGCATGGGATCAGTGTGGTATCTTGATAGTGGTGCATCTTTCCATATGATGGGAGACAAAGAGTTGTTCAGTGACTTGGAGGAGAAGGACATCCAAATGCATATAGAGATGGGCAACAATGGTCGGTACAGTGCGACTGGCATTGGGACCATTAACTTTGAGAGGGAGTCTGGTAATCCATTATTGTTGAATAATGTCATGCATGTTTTTCTCTGTCGCAATGTTGGAAGACAGGGGTTATGATGTTGTTTTCAATGAGGGAAAAGTCTTCCTTCGACATAAAACAATAGGTCAAACCAAAAAGATAGGGCTTCGAATTAAGAACCTCTACAAGCTAGAGGTAGATGGATACACTGTAATGGTGGGCAAAGCAAAAGAAGTGGTGAGCTGGGATGAGGGCGAATTATGGCACGGGAGATTGGGCCATCTTCACCATGGCGCTTTGAAAATTTTGCAGCAAATTTCTACTGGACTTCCTAAGGGTACTCTTGCGCAGTCAGATCAATGCAAAGGATGTACAATGGGTAAGTTTGTGAAGACCACCTTTCATGAGAAGGAGAACCGTGCTTCGGTGATCCTGGAGAGAATTCACACAGACGTGTGTGGACCATTCTTTGTTGCTTCAACAGCGAAACACAGGTATTATGTGATATTTGTTGATGACTTTTCTCGTAGATGCTGGATCTTATTCATGCAAAAGAAGGGTGAAACGTTCTCAAATTTATGTGAGTTCAAGGCATTGGTGGAGAAGGCGTCGAGGAAGTAGGTGAAAGATCTAAGGAGTGATAATGGTGGTGAATACATCTCTAGCGAATTCAAAGAATTATGTAGCAAAGAAGGAATTCGAAGAGAACTCATAGCACCTCATAACCCACAGTACAATGGGGTCGCAGAGAGAAAGAACAGAACGATCGTGGGTGTTGCACGAGCAATGCTGCATGATCAGGGCCTACCGATGCACTTCTGGGCGGAAGCATGCAACACTACAATTTATGTGCAAAACCGTTGTCCTCATAGAGTACTTGGCATGAGTACACCTGAGGAAGCTTTTACTGGTAAGAAGCCTGATATTTCTCATTTGAAGATTTTTAGCTCACTTGTTTACATTCATGTGATGAAGGATTCCAGGAAGAAGTTGGAGCCGACTGCAGAAGTTGGGATATTTTTGGGGTACACAGAAACACCCCATAACTATCGTGTGTATTTTCCAAACAGTCGAATGACTGTTATGCGACGAGATATAAAATTTAATGAGGTGAAATTCATGCAGTTTTCACTTGAGAGGGAGCTACACTTGCATGCGGAAGAGGAACTTCTTGTTCCCAAAGATGAGCCTCTGGATGTGGATCAGCCATAGGGGGAGATTCATGGAGTGGAGGAGTCCACTCATACAGAACCAAACATCATACAAGGCAGGAAGCATACCACAGAAGCTGAGAGACTGAAGGTGGATGCGACACAGAATGTAGGAGTCCCTACATCACAGCGTAGACAGAGACAGTCACCTGACCGATATACTTGATACATGGCTCTTATGAGCAAGTGTATTGTGACATAGCCATCTTCTTTTGAAGAAGCAGTGCAAGAGCCCACATGGGTAGATCAACAGCTATCAGGCCTCGGCTGTTCATCGGAAACAATGTAATCCCATGATAATGACCGATTAGGGAAAATCAGTTGTAGGATCAAGATGGATCTACAAGGTAAAGCAAGCTACTAATGGGAGCGTTGAGAAGTATAAGGCAAGATTTTTTTCCCGGGGCTTCTCACAGATTGAGGGGATTGACTATGAAGAAACCTTTGCACCTGTTGCACGGTATTCTTCCATACGAACCATCCTTGCTCTCTCAGCGCAGATGGGTTGGCACATTCATCAGATGGATGTGAAGATTGTGTTCCTTAATGGGATCATTGAGGAAGAGGTGTACACTGAGCATCCTGAAGGATTTGAGATCTTCAGCAGCGAGTCGCATGTGTGCAGACTCAAAAGAGCGTTGTATGGGCTGAAACAAGCACCCTGTGCTTGGTACACTCGGATCGACAGCTATTTAACTGGACTTGGCTTCACCAAGAGTGAGGCGGATGCAAACCTGTACTAGATTGTGGTTGAGGGTAAGCTTTTGATCAGTGTACTTTATGTTGATGATTTTATACTAACAGGTGATGAGCAGTTGATACACTCATGCAAGGCTGATCTTGCAAAGGAGTATGAGATGAAGGATTTAGGCCTCCTTCATTATTTCCTTGGATTGGAAATATGGCAACGGGAAGGTGAATTGTTTGCATCTCAAGGCAAGTATGCCCGAGAGATACTGGAGAAGTTTCACATGCAAGGCCGCAAGCCTATCGACACTCCTCTTCCAGGAAATTGGAAGAAATAGGATGCTACATCAGCAGAGGTAGTGGATGCCACTGTTTATTGATAGTTGGTGGGTTTGCTCATGTATTTAGTCAATACAAGACCAGACATATGCTATGCGGTGAACCAGCTTTCACAAGTGATGGTTAAGCCTACCAAGCTCTTTTGGAAGGCAGGCAAGCATGTCCTGAGATATCTCAGGGGCACATCTGAGTATGGTTTATGGTATAGACAAATGGATGAGGTGAAGTTGCATGGCTTCACAGATGCAGATTGGGCAGGAAGCCCAACAGATAGAAAGAGCACATCAGGAGGGATTTTTAGTATAGGATCTACGGCAGTTTCTTGGTACAACAGGAAACAAAGATCCGTGGCACTTAGTTCAGCGGAAGTAGAATACATGGTAGCAATTTTAGCTACATGTGAGGCTATCTGGATGAGGAAGATTCTGGTTGGTTTTTTCAGTTCACATTTAGATCCCATGGTGATTCATTGTGATAATCAGAGTTGCATTAAACTCTCAGTTAATCCTGTGTTTCATGATAGATCTAAACATATTGATATCTGGTATCATCATATCAGAGATTGTGTGCAGTGGAAGATCATGTTGCTTTAGTACATTCCCACGGAGGATCAGGATGCAGATATTCTGACGAAGGCGCTCACCAGGAGAAAATTCGAATACCATAGAGGCAGGATCGGGGTGAAGGATAATCCCTATCTTGTTGAGAGGAAGTGTTGAGATTCAACAAGATGATGAGCTTAGTGAAAAGAGTCGCCTTCACTAAGTGGGCCCACAGGCATTTTTTGGCGCAAGTCTATTTTTAAACTACGTCTATTTTTAGACATGTTGATCATATTTCAGAAGTTGCAGGATTCTATTTGTGGATGGTTGATCAAGTTGGAAAAATAGATGAAATTCTATTTTTAGAATATTGGGCAAAGTCTATGTATAGATCGTCAATCTAAAAATAGATGCATGTCGATTATTATTAGCTCTTAATAATAATCAGACTCTAAACAACAACTTATTCTCTTGGAGCACTTCGGTTCGGTGCATAGATGTGGCACGGCGGCTAACGGAAAGATTACGCTGTTCTAAAGAGATTATCTTTGCGGAGCTAATGCATGGAGGACTGGGTTAGAACTCAAGTGAGAGTTATGACATAGTTGGAAGAAGTAGTTATGGAGTTGTATTTAGTTTAACTCAGTTAGACTCAGTTGAGCTAGTTGTATCTAGTCTAACTGATTGATACACTAGTGAGAGTGGAGTGAATTAATTAGTTAATTAATTCAAAAATAATAACTCATTAATCAAATGAACAATACATCAGTTAACTACAGTGCATGGCAGTTTCAGTGGAGACCAATGAAGAGATAGGTGAAAGGGCAAGATAGACTATCTGTTGTGACTATTAGTGATGCATTGATTGCATCCAACACTCAGTGGAGATGCCAATGAGGATTGTGCAGTCAATCCAAGAGTAATTAGAATTCATTTAGAGCTATTCTTCAGCAGAGATTGTGCAGTGGAGGCAGGCTAGCAGGTGGCATAGATCGGTGCATGGATTTGCAAGATTAGGCATGTATAGTGTATGACAATTGTATTGTACTGAGAGCTTGTGATAAGCTTTGTATTTTTGTATGTTTGTATGAGATTGTCATATGATCTCCATGTTACATAATATATAGTTGGGGTTTTCAGCTTCAGGCTTTCCCGATTAAAAACTGTGTTATGTGCAATTGATCATTTTTGTTTATGCTTCACATGTGTGTGCAATTAATTTTTCCGCAAAAGATTAGCAAGTGGAATAGATTCAGCATCTTGCATAAAGTTAAATAGTGTGAGATCAGGTGGATCTTGGACATATGCATGCTTAGTGCATATAATTTCTACAGTTGAGAAACCTATTTGGGTTGATGCGATGGTGGAAGAATACGAATCCATCAGGAAGAACAGTGTTTGGGAAGTGGTCCTAAGAACAACAGATAAATCAGTTGTGGGTTTGAGATGGATATTCAAGGTTAAGAATGCAGTAGACAAAAGCATAGATAAGTATAAGGCTAGATTTGTGGCCAAAAGATTCTTTTAAGTTGAGGGAACTGACTATGAGGAAACCTTTGCTCTCGTAGCAAGATATTCATCCATTAGATCAATTATTGCACTAGCTACGCAAATGGGGTAGAAGATCCATCATATGTATGTAAAACAAATATTTCTCAATGGTGTTGTTGAGGAGGAAGTGTACATCGAGCAAGTAGAAGGTTTTGAGACATTTTATTGGGATTCCTATGTGTGCAAACTCAAGTAAGCAGTGTATGGTCTCAAACAGGCACCTTGAGCTTGGTACATTATGACCAACAATTATCTCATTGGTTTGGTATTCACAAAAAGTGAAGCAGATGTGAACCTCTATCATATTTTGGTAGAAGGTAAATTTCCTATCATTGTTTTATATGTTGATTATTTAGTACTGACATGTAATGAGCATCTTATGAGCTCTTGCAAGGAGGTACTTGCAAGGGAATTTGAGATGAAATACATGGGTCTCATGTACCACTTCCTCGGGCTGGAAGTATGGAAAGGTGATGGGGAATTGTTCGTGTCTCAAGGAAATTATGCAAACGAGATACTATAGAGATTTCACATGGAGAGTTGTAAACCCATGGAGACACATCTAGCAACCAGCTGGATGAAGGAGAATTCCACTTCAGGTGAAGAGATGGATGCTACCATTTATCGGAAACTAGTGAGTTCACTAATGTATCTTGTGAACACATGACTAGATATGTGCTATGCAATCAACCAGCTGAGCCAATCTATGGTTAGGCCAACCAAATAGTATTGGAAGAAAACGAAGCATGGTTTATGGTACCTCAGAGGAACTACTCAGTATGGATTATGGTATAGACAAACAGAGGAAGTGAAGTTGTGTGGCTTCATAGATATAGATTGGGCAAGGAGTCTATCCGACTGAAAGAGTACACCTGGTGGAATTTTTAGTGTTATGTCTGTATCAGTTTCCTGGTACAACAAGAAGCAGAGATCTATGGCGCTCAGCTCAATAGAAGTTGAATACATGGCTACCATTCAAGAAACATGTGAGCCGATCTGGATGAGAAAGATGCCTATGGGATTGTTTGGTCAGATGATGGATCCAACTATGATCTATTGTGATAATCAAATTTGCATTGATCTCTCTGAGAATATGGTATTTCAGGATCGATCCAAACATATAGATATTTGGTATCATCATTTACGGGACTATGTGCAGAGGTGGATAATGTTGCTACAATACATTCTGGCATAGGAACAAGATGTTGGCATCTTGACAAAGGCCTTGTCAAGAGGGAAATTTGAATTCCAACGATGCGGGATAGGCCTTTCTTACTAAGAGGGAGTGTTGAGAAGTGTATAAAGAAATTCTCAATTTGACTTTGCCTTGGTCAAAATGAGAAAATTCAAATTTCCACATCAGCAGACAACTTGGAGGTAATTAAATGAGGTTACATGGCTCTTGTCACTCAGTTAGCTCAGTAAATTCGAGTTAGAGGGCTTGGAGTTCAGTTAAGCATGTGTGATAGATAATTTCTAACAATCAAGGTTATTTATTTCCAGTTGTATTCAGTTAAACTAGTTCTAATTGTTCATAGAACTTGTTGGAGGTCACTTGTGCAGTGGGACAATAATCTAACTCAATGAGCATCCTGTTAACTTATCAATCAACGAAAAATAACTAGTGCATGAAGAGAATTCGAGTTCCCAAGTTGTGGTGGAGATTCCTAAGTAGTGTAACATCAGTTGTCACACTAGTCTTGAGTGTACATGTGTTGCATGTAGTCAGAGGATCAACCTCTCGAATTGTGCAATAAATTGGAGGAAAAATCCTAAAAGTAGGGGCCTAATTCCTCAAGATTTGTGCAAGGAAATAGGAGCTTGGGTGGAGGTATAATTGAATAAGTCTGGGTCATAGCTTCTCATTGAGCAAAGAGATAGGTTATCCACTAGTAGGCAATGTCACATGGTTCAGATTCAAGTTTGGGTTCGACAATAATTAGGTTCAGTTTGAGTTCAAATTTTTTGATGGGGTTTGCCATTAGTTTCATATATATACACACACACACACACACACACACACACACACATATACTAATTTAAAACTAATTATGGGATAAAATAGTAAGAAATAAACATCAAAAATGTTATCACAGACATGGAAATTGCAAGGATAAATTACAAGATTGAGTGGTGACATGAAGTTATGATTTTTAATCTATGGACTTGGTCAATGGCTATGAGGTTTGATGAGGTTTGTCGAACCTCAAAAAAAAATTAAGGTTCGCCAAAATTTGAACCTCAAGGTTAAAGTTCGACGAACCTGGTGACATAGCTTGCAGGTTGTGCACAGAGCGGGCAAGAAATTGTAATACATTCTTTATTCATATGATTAATGCAAGTAGGCTTAAGGATTTTTTACCAGTTGGTTTCCCCTAGATAAATTTGTGTACCTATGTAAGTGATTGATGCATGTTTTTTAATGTTGTTCTAAATTTTGAATTAATTTCCATAGTGTAGTAGAGTAGAATTGTGTCTCTTGATTTAGATTAAATTTCTTGAGTAGTTGCAATTCTATCACCATATTTCTATGATAATATTTTCCCTTAGATGAACAGAATATGATCATTGATAAACCTTTTCCACTCATATTCGTCTAATGGACTATAAGCACATTAATATGGATAAAGTATCTAGTGACTTTCATTCATATCAATACTAAATTCTCATTTCCAATTTACATCATTCTTAGTGGGTTTTAATTTAGTAATCATCATTCCAAAAAACACACAATCACGTCTATATGAATGAACTTGGAAAGTTTCTCGTCACTTGATCGTTATAAACAATAATCACTAGTATCTCATTGGGATAAGAAAACTTATTCACAAGGGAGATGTTGATGTTCTTCTATATTAAAACACTTCAATACCATATCAATCTTACACGCTTAAAAATTTCTCAATATTTCATGAACATAACAAGTTATAGATTTCACTAATAAATAAGGGCTATATTTTATCATGGATCTATATAACATCTATTCAACCATAACATGATTTTTTTTTCTAAGTTCCATGCAATGTAGAATCATTGAAATAATATCACTAATTTTAAATTTGGATAAGGTCTAACTATTAAAATAAAGACATTAAATATGTTTTCAATACACATAAATTTTATATAATCTATACATTAAACTAACTTTTCTTAAATTATCCCTTTAAACAAGTAAGTAATTAGTTCAATCGTAGTCTGAAAATTCAAAATGACTATTAATATTATATATAAGTAGAAACTCATACCATAAATTGTGATTAAGACACATGAACCTTGAATTCAAAATTACTATTAATATTATATATAAGTAGAAACTCATATCATAAATTGTGATTAAGACGCATAAACCTTAAAAGCAACCTTTTTTTATTAATAAAATAATTAATTACAAATCATTTATTAGTTTCAAAATTCATATATCAACACTTTCAATCTATTTATATTAAAAATCATTTATTATTTTAAAGATTCATATATCAACACTTTTTACTACTAATAAATCTATTTTATATTAAAGAATATACCTATATGTGCTACGTGGTAATTCCCTTCATTGTATTCATTTAGGGTTGTACATTCCATGCTATTTAATTTTATTCGTCATGCAAAACTAAATAAGTAAAATAACAAAACAAAATACAAAACAATTAATGCACTCATAAAAATCATTAAACAATTTAATAATTATCTATCTTGCATTTTCATAAATAAGAAGTTTATTGTTTCTATTTAAAGACTCTAGTTATGAGAGTGAGTTTTTATGATAGTAAAAATAAATGTACAATTCTACAACCAATAAACATATTAAATATTTATCTATTATTATCATTGTTATTATTTGTCTTCTCACCCTTTCTCCCCTTGAACAAGGGCCCCATAGTGTTTCAAAAGCATATTATAATAACATGAGCTTAGGAGTGGAAACAATAAAAATCACACAATTAAAGCCAAATATTTTTTCTTAACTTTGGTGAATTTTGAAAATTATAACATTTTTTCTCTATATACATTATTTAAATATAAATTTATGTTAAAATATTTATAATAGCTATCAAAATATGTCAATCCACTTAAATATAAATGAAGAGTACATAAAAATCCATAAAAAACCTATTTGTACTTCATAATTATACAATCCTCATTATTTATGATGACAAGGTGAAGAGTGCATAAGTACAATCCTCATCATTATAAAATCCTCATTATTTATTATATTATATAATAGGTAAAATAATAATAATTTAAAGAAAAATATAACACTTATATATTTATAAAAAATAATTTAAATAAATAAAAATACATATCAATTAAAAAATAAAAATCACATGCATTAAACACATTATATAAAAAAATAATAATAAATAAAGAACAAAGTAGAAACACCTGGCCTTCATGCAGGTCAGGCCTGGCATGAAGCCGTGTCTGTTGCCTTCCTCAATTAACGCTAAACAAAACCACTCTCTCTTGCAATGTGCTTTGTTTTCATTCCCAGAGAACTGTATCTCGCCGAAGTATTTCCATAATCGTTTTTGTTTCCAGCAAGATTTAATGTTTGCAGGTATCTCATGTAAAATTTTAAAAGTGGTTGAATTAATTGAACAAAAAATTTCTAAGGCTCATACTGCAGATATTTGAGTCTTTGTTTGTTTGTAAACCTTTAGATGCTAGAGTTTGGAATTTTTTTTTCTGGAGAAAACTACATTTTGCCTTGGACCATAGTATTAAGTTTGATTTTCGCACAATAATATTTATTGCGAGTTCTCAAATGACCATTGGGACGAGTGATCCATGCTTGTATATTCTACAAATAATAAGTCTACTCTAAGTAGTGCTTTAACTGAGTTATTAGTACGCTAGTATTTATGTATTTGCACGCAAAGCCCGGTTTTTTTTGGTTAGGACTTGCCATTTTTTAGTACCGGTTTTTTTTGGTTAGGACTTGCCATTTTTTTGTATGTATGAAAGCTCGTAGGGTCACATAACCTATTAGTATGTTGTTAGTATATTTGATAATTTGTGTATTATATTTCTTTTTTGATTGTGCATGAGAGAGTATTTTTTTAAGTCAATACAGTCATTTTTTTTACTTTTTGTTTTGTTTTGTTATGTTAGTGATTTTGGTATGAAATTTTTTTAGATGGCTTTTCTCTAGGGTGGGTGAAGATCATATCCCTTGTGTTGGATAGAGAAAGGCTTTGTCTCTCCATTCCAAACAAGGTGCCACCAACTTTTTGGCTTGGTAGCATATGCATTCTACGATCAATTCTATGTTCATGGACATGGTTATGATATGACATTCGAAATTATTGTGGTCCTTAATTTAATTTTTACTTGATGTAAAGTTCTAAATAAACCTCGTAATGATTTAGATCTTGGGGAGGCCCCAAGATCTAAAAAATTGAAATGCCAAGAGAACACACAGTATACGAAACCACAAAGAAACTTTTTATTAAAATAGAGAATAACTGTAAAAGCTACATTGTGGTGGACAATTTTTCTTTTTACAAAATGCAACTTGATACTTATAGTCTTTTTGAGTTACAATACCATGGGTAAATTCCATGGGTGGGCAAATACCATGGGTATATGTCATTTAAAATACCATGGGTGGATGTCACTTACAATACCATGGGTAAATTCCACGTGTGGATGAATACCATGGATAAATACTACTTACAATACCATAGGTGGATAAATACCATGGGTAGATGCCATTTTCCATTTGGATCATTCCTTCTACCTTAAGAAGAATCGGTCCCCAGTGCATGAAGTTCCCTCTTGAGAAGCCTTTGTTGAATATGAAGAGTCGTTGAAGAGAGTTACAGTTTTGTGTGGTTAATCCATAACCATGATGAACGAACATATGAGGATAGAGATACCCTGTAATGCTTATGACCAACTGTGATATTCGTCCTAGAAAATAGACTTCAATGAAGCATGGGTTTTTGGAAGACTCATAACCATGAAAAAAAAACATCTGAGGATAGAGATACCCTATAATTCTTGTGACTAACTGTGATACTGACAATGTGTGGCCTAGCAAATGGACTTCGATGACAAGGGTTTCGTGTGGTTAACCCATAACCTTAGGTTTGTGGGTGACCCATAACCATGATGCTTGTTAGTCTTCTTGGGTAAAAGCATAGTGGCATGTCTAGTAGATATCCTTTCCAATGAGATGTTGTAAAGGCTTATTTCACATTATAGACCTCTTGCTACAACTTGGCTGATAACTTCTACTACAAGTGAGGAAATCAAATTTCGTCAAAGACCCATTTGAGTTATTGAAGAGATGTTTCCAATAATATAAGACACTTGAAATTTCATGACCTATGGATTGAGAAAATGATTCCAGGAACTCATGGTATGCGTGGTCGCACAATGTTCCAGACATGTGTAACTTCAATTGCTCATATCTCTCAAACCAGGTAACAAAATCATATTACGTAAAAAATTCATTTGATATAACATAAAATACTTTCAAACGAGCTATTTTTCACCTTCTAAAATGCTCTTGGGAGGTCATAACACTTGCATGAAGTTTTATGTAAAACTTTGGAATTGAAATATTCTTCAAACCCTCATTCCCGTGGAGCCGTAACCTGAATCTGATACAGTTGATCCGGATCTTGGGGGGAGGCCCCCAAGATATAAAAATTTGAAATTTCAAAAGTAAAGAGGAGAACATACAATAAGCAAAACCATAAAGTTATTTTGTATTAAAATAGAGAATAATTTTAAAATATACATTGTGGTGGACAATCTGTGATTTTTACAAAATGTGACATGTTACTTATAGTCTTTTTTAGTTACAATACCATGGGTAAATTCCATGGGTGGGTAAATACCATGGGTAGAGGTCACTTACAATACCATGGGTGAATGAATACCATGGATAGATGCCACTTTCAATACCATGGGTGGATAAATACCATGGGTGGATGTCTCTTTCAATTCATCTCAATGGGATAACCCTATAAACATGATTATACGAAATCCCCCTCATTGAAACCACACTTAGATCTCGGATGTTACTATTCAGGTTTAGGATGATCCAAACCGCAACATTTGTCAGAGAATATAAGCCATCTGGGTATTGTAGATTTGATTTTGGTTCACCTTCATGTTATCTATCATCAACTCCTTTGGAGAGTTGGAAAGAAATTTATTGGACATTGTTCAATTCAAATTCGAAGTTATGCAGCCCATCAATGCATATGTTTAGAACCTGAGATGAATCCCATGGAACAACTATAGATACTGATAAAAATGAGGAAGAAAAACCCAAGATAGATTTAGGATATTCAAGGACTTTATGGACTATAATGGTTTTAATCATGGTAATATTATAGGTCTTGGAATATTGGGTTTTCCTATAGAAATAATTAACATGGATCCCTTTCCATCGAATTTGAAAATTTTGGCTACATAAGTTTATACCACATGTGAGGACCCAACTTGGGTCTTCTAACTAAAACCAAAATTATCATTTAATTTAATCACAACAAGGAAAATAACATGTAATAGCACAACCATTATTTGACAAGAGCATAAAATTTGATTTACAACATATTAAACATGTAAGGAATTTTAGTTGTAGAAATTTACATAAATAAAAGAACAAACAAAAGAATATCTGATCTGGTGGCTCGGTTGGGTTGCTCCTACTAGGACTACCTGTTTGAATTTACCACCTTGCCAACTAGGAATGTATATCTGACTTCTTAGCGAGGAAACATCCACAAGTTCCCTAGCCCTCCGAGCCCGAGTCCAATAACAACCGTAGTGTTTCCAAGTTAGAACCAACACTCTACAATAGATCCAAGTTTGATTTCTCTCACTTTTCTCTCCATTCTCTCCCATCTCCTTTTCTCATTACTCCCCAAAATAAAATCCTCCAAAGCTAAAATAAAGGCCAAGGTTCCCCCTTCTCCTCTCATCCTCCTTCTCTTTATGTCTCACCCACTCATCCACCTCAACCACCTACCATTAATGCCATGAATACCCCCCATCATTTTAGTTTAATGCCTTGACTTTCCCTCCCATATCTTATCCAAAAAATAAATTTGAGAAGACAACTTGAAAAATCTTGAGAAATGAAATATTAATATTTAATTCAGAAATAAATTGGAGGATACAACTTGTCAAACCGTGGGAAATGAATAATAATTAAATATTAAAAAATAATAAAATATTAATATTAAATCATATCAGTTAAATAAAATTACAAATTCGCGAGTATCTAATAATAGGTACATACCAATATTACTTAATTAACATTAATCAAAACTAACCATTAATCGATCTTAACCATTTTTTTTATCATCTAAATTTTAAGGCTTTTAGAATACTAATGTATATGTGTGAGATGTGGGTATGTAACTAGCATACACATATCTCGTAGGTATATTAATAATACTTATTGGAGTCAAGCACAAAAATTTAATCGTTCAATAGGTAGGCTAATAAGATAATGTAGGATAATAGGATAAAGTAGGTCATTACAATAGTAATACAATCTCCTTACTTTCTTCCTTCATTTGTGGATTTATAACTCTATCTTTCCTTCTTGCTGATGGGATTAGGGTTCTTCTTTTGTTGGATTCTCTTTGCCAAACGTAGTGGTAATACTACATTATTATTAAGAGATGTAGCAAAGCGAGTTCTAGACTTGTGAGTCATCACGATGCAATAAAATAAGCTTCCTTTTAAAGCTTATATAAATGTATTCTTGTTTGATTCATCATTTAATTTAAGGGTATGGATTATGAGATTGAATCAATGCAAATAGATATTTTTCATTTAATTTAAGGTTATGCCTTATGAGATTGAATCAATGCAAATAGATATTTGTCATTTAATTTAAGGTTATGCCTTATGAGATTGAATCAATGCAAATAGATACACTTCATTTTATTTAGAGGGTGAATGCTAGAGTAAATTTTCGAGACAACAACCACTTAAAAAGAAGAGTGGAAAAATAGATTTAAGATTTAAAACCCTAAGATGTTATCTTGGAGTTGGGGATGTTACGTAAACCATTGGTTTTCATGGCATGCTTCAGCACCACACAATATAATTGTGTAAATAGTTTGCCATACATATTGTTAGTCCCTGCCTTATTAGGGACTATAGCATTCACTTCATAGTCAGTTGCATTGACTATGCACTATTTGGATGTTCTTTTTGCAATTTTAACCAGAGTTTTGGGAAAATGCTTAATATTTCTATTTTGGTATAAATTCAAAAATAATTTTTGAATTTTCAGTAAATGTTATTTCTAATTTTCTATTGGCTGAGGAAGTTCTGATGGGACATAAATCCCCTAGTGGAGAGCATTTTATTTTCTTTTTTTGCAATGCCTCACAATTTATTTTAAAATTAAAATAAAAGTAATTGTGTGAATGACCATTATGTTGGTGAGTGCTCTGAAATTATCACTATTATGTTAGCGTTCTACTCAATGATGTGAGAATTAGTGTGGTTGTTTTGTTACTGATTTTTTCAATGATACGAGAATTGGTGTGGTTGACACTTATTTGCATAGCTCGGGTGGGGTTATAAACAAATGTTGAATTAATATTATTATGTGCAGGAGAGTTGGGGTCATTTGCATAGTGAGTGTTGCGATACTTATGAACGATGTAGTAATTGTTATGGTTTCATTGTGTGGAAGAGTTTATGTGGGGAAATAGGGTCTTTTGCATAGACGAGGGTGTTAAATAAAATGTGTAACGAATATGGAAGGATTTGTATATTTAAATTATTATTTAGGAACATTTTTTGCAACTACAAAAGTAGTTGTACGAAGGTGGTCGTGCAAATCTAGTTGTTGATGCGGTTGTGGGGCACTATTATTTTAATGCTTTATTCAATGATGCAAGAAATCATGTGGTTGCAGGTTGTTTGCATAGGCCTTGGGGGTGCAGGGTAGGGCTAAAAAATGTCGAATTAATATTACTATGTTTGCTTGTGTGAAGTATACAGTATGTGCGGGAGAGCTAAGGTCCTTTGCATAGTGAGCACTATAGTCATTGTGTGGAACATTTACTATGTAGAGGATGGAGTATGTACGGGCAATTAAAGGTATTTTTGTAGGTTTTAACCCTGTACAGAAATTATCTGCAAACGAATCTTAAAAACAAAAAATAAACAATAGTGAGAGCATAAAACATAAAATAGATATACACAGAGATTTTCCCCTGGATCCCAAATTGGGACGACCAGCTTGATTTTTCCTTATATTCATTTTAGTGTTACAACACATATATATACATGCCGAAGCATACATAAACCCCAATCCATTAACCCTGGATTAGAACATAACCGTAGTTCCCTTGACTGAATCTACAAAATACCAAGGGCCGAAAACCATCATGCCCCAAAACCATGTGCAAACCCATGCACAAAACTATGGGCGGGTCCGCCCACCGGAAAATAAGTTCCAAAAAAAAATTCTCGGGGCGCTGCCTCGGACCCCGACAAGGGGGGGTTGCCACCCCCCCTGTTACACCCAGCACAATGTACAGGGGGGTCAATTCCCCCCCCACGCATGACTAGTCATGGAAAGAATATACACATTCCCAACACTTTTACATAGATGGGGGTGATATAAAACTGTAATTTCAATTCCTGTGAAGATTCATTGTGCGGTAAAATGAATGTGTGGAAGGCTTTGTATTTTTTAATTATTATTTAGCAAAGTTTTTCAGAAGTATGGAAGTAGTTGTACGAAAGTGGTTGTTCGAAGCTAGTTGTTCAGAGGTATCATGTGTAGAGTTTCAAATGTCAATTAAGGGTGTTATTGAGTGTGGAATTAGTTATGAGGACGAAGTTGTGTATGTGCGGATGTTATGCTAAATTTTTGTTCCAAGTTTACTAAGATAATAAATACACAAATCTCTTTATTAATTGTTATTTAGGGGCGTATTTCACAGTGTATAATAATTAATTAATATCAATTTCGAATCTAGTTGTTCAGATGTTTCATGTGCATAGTTTCAAATTTAAATTAAGGGCTTTATTGAGTGCAGAAGTAGCTGTGCGGACGAAGTTGTGCGTGTGTGGATGTTATACGAAAGTTTTGTGCAAATTTTACTAAGATAATAAATATACAAATCCCTTTTTTAATTTTTATTTAGAGACGTATTGCAATGTATAATCATTAATTAAAATCAGATTTGAATGTCAATGACTAAGGCCATTATTGACTGCCGAAATAGTTGCACGGACGAAGTTGTGCGGAGATGGTTATGTGTATGCAAAGGTTATGTAGAGAACAAATGCATGTTGGGAATTTGTGCGGAATGAGGGAATTCCATAGGGGTATTTTAATTGTAATGTGTTTAGATATTAGGTTTATTATTAATAGATTTTGCGGGATGTGGAAGTGCATAGAATGAAAGCTTGAAATTTTTTTACACATAATGGATTGTGTTGTTCAGAGGTAACGTGTGCAAAGAACAAATTATTCTTTCCCGAGTTATATGGGCTCCACATTTATTAATATTAGTTTCAAATTTCAATGATTAATGGAAGGGCGTCGATGAATTGAATGTTGAGATGACTTGTATTTATGTGCAGGTATGTTTTCCATTAATTAGAGGGCGAACATCAGGATGATGAAAAATATGGATGGCAGTTTTTTCTTTGTACCATGTTTCAGACACAAAATAGTCACAGGTGGTGATTTCTAGGGAAACGAGATTGCAAATATTTGAAATAACTAGTATAGTGAGAGGGTAAACATTATTTGCAGTGATAGATAAAATAGTGGGGCTTGTAGCATTTTCTATTTGCAAATTTAGTTTAATAACTTGGAGTATTGCGTGAGCTTCTGTTGTCTTATACAAACTATTATCTATGAAGTTGTGCTTGAACGATAGCAGTAGTGCAAACATATAGAATTTTTACAATACTACAAGCTTCTAAATTGATTTAATTTTTATGTTTTTTCGTTCGCATTTGGAAATACTGCAAGTTTTTGGTTCGCCAAGATTTTCTCTATAATACTGCAAGTTTTTGCAAGAATGGAAGTAGTTGTGCGAAGCTCGTTGCTCGGGGGTATTGTATGTGTAGTTTTTAATTTCAATGATTGATCAAAGGGCATTAGTTAGTGCGGAAGTCATTGTGCGGACCAAGTTGTGCGAAGGTGGTTACATAGATAAGGGTGCTAAATAATTTGTGTGCTTTGTCTTTTTTAATTACTATTTAGGAACGTTTTTTGCAAGTACATAAGTAGCCACACGAAGGTAGTTATGTGTAGGTAGTTTCTAAAAGGTATCGTGTGTGGGATTTTGAATGTCAATGATTGATCAGAGGGCATTATCGAGAGCGTATATGGCTCCATATAAGGGGGTTCTAAATAAACAGTGTGTCGTGTAGTAAAATGAATGTGTGGAAGGCTTTGCCTTTTTTAATTATTATTTAGGAAGGTTTTTTGAAAGTATGGAAGTAGTTGTGAGAAGGTGTTTATGCGAAGGTAGCTTCCCAAAGGTATCGTGTGTGGGGTTTCAAATTTCAATGACTAATTAAAGGGTGTTATCGAGTGTGGAAGTGGTTGTGTGGACAGAGTTGTGCGGATATGGTTGTGCCTGTGCAAATGTTATGCGGAATTTTTGTGCAAAGTTTGCTAAGATAATAAATATACAAATATCTTTTTAAATCCTTATTTAGGGACATATTTCACAACATATAATCATTGATTAATATTAGTGTCCTTGTGCAGAGGACAAATTGTATGCGGGAGAGCTGGTTATTATTATTATTATTAAAAAATTTGTTATCTACTAATCCAATTTTCTAAGTGTCTAATACATATGTTTAATAATCATATGCTGATGTCACAATACTAACTAATTTTCATCGTGCTATCTGTAGAAGCATCCGTCAGGTGTTCACTATGCAATATTTTTAGCATACAAGTTACAAATACATGTAAAACTAATTTTCGAAAGATTTGGTTACAAATAGAATTATTCTGGGTTGTATAATATTTTTCTTGGAATTTCCATACCGTGAGAAACTATCATTTAGAATGAAACTGCAAAACATATAGCATTAGTGACAAGTTAACAATGTGTTATTAGTTCTATATGCAAGTACTAAAAACGGTTATACAATATGCGGTCTAGTCCTCTGGTAATGATGTACACAGTTCAAATACTAGATGTCATGATAATACTAAAAAATGTTTGGACAAGATACATTACTATCATATAGTTCTTATTTTTGAAGTACTTCTGTGCTATGGAATTAGAAACTCTTATTTTTCTTATTTTTGTATATTTGATCTAACTCATATCGTCATAGAAACAAAAATGAATACAAGCATAACATATACCATTAAGGAAAATCATAACTCTTTTAAGAGATACTTTTATGTTTTATTTATCATACTTTGATTATATTTGCATTACACTATGCAACTATTGTTGTTTTTTTTTGTGCTCTCATTATTTTTGGGCCATTTTTTTTAATGTACTATAACTAAAAGAAATTTTTATTTTTATTTTTAGGAAACATAGCATACTTAAAGATTCAAATTTAGATTTAGGACAACAATTACAAGGAAAAAAGTACTTTGAACATTTCTATAAGACTTTCGTATTTTCTAAAACTAAAATCTATCTAGTATTTTTTTTACATTACTAATGAGTTTGTTTTATTTTATTATCTTTTCATTAGACAAATATTACTTAGTTTAAATTATAGTGTTCTTTTAAGAAGTGATTTTAGTGTAATATTTGTGAACATGCAAAAGTTATCAAATTCGAATGATGTCACAGTAGACATGGATGACAATGTGGACATAACAATGATTAGTACCATGGAAACAAATATTGCAATAAACAAAACTAAATAATTGGAAAATATCGCAGAAATAAATGCAAATAGGTACTTCTGCGCAAAATCAATTAACTTTGTATCATTTTTTTTCCTTTTTTCCCCCCTTTTTTTAGGTGTCTTCATTTTTCTATTCTTTATTTTTTTTTTCTTAAAAAAATCAAAAAGCATTATTTCAATTCAATGGTTATAATTAGGCAAAAGGACATCAAGTTGAAGCCATTATTGATCAAATATATCGATAACAATATAACTAGAAAAAAATTTCATGGTGCTGTCTCGGTCACATATCGAACATTTTGAGACAAAACAAATAAGTCAAAAACAATATTATGTGCAGACTTAGAAAATAAGAAAGCAGAAATGACAATAACATTGCTTGTGCCAACATCATTAATCGAACAATATGAGTCAAAGCTTATTGCAAATTTTGGTTTTTCTATTAAAGATTTCGAAATTATTCCAAAGCATAAATACGATAGTGGTGATTGTAAGAAAACTATGTGTCTAAATAGTTTTAACAACATAAAAAACATTTGTCATGTTTTCGCAGAGTACAAATTTTTCCCAAACACGACAATTGAAAATTTTCCACGTAATGACAATGCTTTTCCAATAGGCACAATCACAACTATTGCAATTTCAACAATGCAATATATTCTAGAAATTAAAGATGACAATGGAGAACAAGACGAGGCTATAGTAAGCTTTGCTTTATTTAAAAGTTTTATTGTTACGAATTTCATTGAAAAAAAAAAAAAACAAAACAAAACAAAAAAACAAAACAAAACAATTTATGTATACGTAGGCCTGTATAATTCAATGTTTGGGGAAAATTTATTCATCATTTATTGTATGGTTTTCATATATTGTTTTACAAATGTTGCATATGTAACATATTCAAGTACACAATAAACTTGTTTCGGCATGTGTTACAATTCAAAGAGATTTGCAACAACAACAACAAAAAATCGTTGATCTTGCTAAAAAATATAGTTAAAAAATAAGAAAAAGTTTTTTGTACTTCACCGTCAACATTCACTTGTGCGCTGAACACAGGAAAGAAAGTTGATAGTCTAAGAAAGTTGTTTTCCTTGACAAGCAGAATATGCATAATAACCTATATCATATTGGTTAAATAGACATGTATAAAGAACAAAAAATAAGAAAGGCATTTGATTTCGTGTTACTAAGTATCTGTTTTATATATTAATTTTACAATATTTTCAAGGATATTTGAAAGGTTAGTGTATATACGATGCCATTTGAAACTGTATGCACAAAATGTAGTACTCTAAACACAACTGCTAGAACTATAAACAATATTATGCTTTATTGCACTGTTTGCAAGCAGCACTTTGACTTTCTTTATTTTCATCGTCTAAATTGCATCATACATGCAACTGATAGGACTAAAAAACATTGTATTCTAAGGGTCGTTGAAATGGAGAAAGTATTACCTGCACTACGACAAATTTCCTACGACCAATACTATGCAGATAAAACAGATGTTATTGAAATCTTGAGCAACATCGAATTACATGGCACATTTACGATAGACCATCAAAACATAGTTGTATGTATACACTAATAGGTTTCTTTTTTTACGTTGTTAAGCAATTCGACAACGACACATTTTTTTCTCATTGCCTTTCCAAGCATCCTGATAGTTCTTTTGTTTTACTGGACATTTGTGATTTGATTTCACTCTATCAATTAATATAATATACCCATGCAAACATGATTAACAATATTTTCTTCACAGCAACAAGGCAATTTTTTATACCAATGCAAATGTTACTATGACATTGTGCATAAACGTAATCCAATGAACTTTTTTTTTGTTCTCACTGTATTTTTTGTATTATCCAATGTCATTTTTTGTTTTTTTTCCCTCATTATCATTTTTAGCATTGTTTTCTTGATTTATCAAATTTGGAAGTTCTATAACTACTCAGGCACGGTGAAATTAGGGTGGCATTGCTTTGCAATAATGGTCTTCTTTGTTTAAAAATTATTTATTTTTTCCTATTTAAATATCTATTCCATGCAATATTTAAACAAATATCCAAATAAATCGTCCTCCAAAGCTCAAATTATTTTCTAAACAAATATAACTTATAAAACATATTGTATTTATACATAGATCTATAATCCAGAATAGTTTGATATGTTTCTTTGTGTTAACTCTATCGACAATATTACAATACATAGCCTTTAGCATATATTGAATTTCAAAATATGTTCAGAAAATAGTAAAAAACTTGTATTGCTTTCTCTATTAATTAACCATTATTTTTGGGAATTAATGATTGTATTGATTATGTTATTGGAATCGAGCATTGATTCATCTATTCATGATTCGCAATAACTCTTCTGATAACGTTCTTATGGTATTGATCCTAAATTAGACAAGAATGAAAAAAAATATATATGTAACCATAAATACAAATATGCAGCAAAAATAAAACTTCATTTCATTAATATCAAAGAACTGAAATATGCTTACAGACATAATGTAAATAAACTTGCTCGGGCGATGATAGCTTATCTCTGAGAAGAGATGTGGCTGCTACATGCCTATGAATTTTGTTACAATGAGGCTTAAGGTCCTTTTTTATTATTCAACAATGAGGGAAAACCCTAAACAACCAAAACCATAACCCAAGGAAATGGAACATCAAGAGTTTTTGGTTCGTGTTGGGGTTAGTTGGGCAGCCAACTTCCCAAGGTTATAACTTGCTCATATTATCTTTGTTTGGCGCATACGATACCTTTTTGGAGAGATCTCTTCGAGTACCACAAGATTTGTTGTAGGCCCCTACCTATGGCCAAGAGTATGTTGCGGACCTCAAAAAACTTTGTTTAGGGGGTCAAAACCGCTCCGAAATTTTAGAACACGAAAAACCGCTAAAAATAGTAAATGCTGCTATAAACAAGGAAACTAATGAAATTGACTAGAGGTCTAGGTGGAATAGGTGGGTGGCCACCAATATCCACGAAGATCAGTATGTCCTCCTTAGGAAGTAATGGTCCCCATTGTGTGCAGAGCCTCCATGACATGAGGAAATTTCTTTTGAACCTGGTCCTCGGTGAACCACTTGCCCTGATGAAGGAGTTGGCCTTGTTTGATAGCTCAATATAGATGGATCCTATGTTGGTGAGTGTTATTGATTTGTGTGTCTGTGATTATATTAGTTGTGGCATGTTCCATGCAATCTAGGTTTAATCTGTTGGTGTGAGTTGTTCTGCAATGTCGAATGTGTCCAGTAATGGTGGAAAGTATGGTCGAAGGTGATCCACATTGAACACTGGGTGCGGGCCAAAGAAAGGTGGCATGTTGAGTTTGAAATCATTTTCCCCTACAACCTTGGTTATGGTGTATGACCCATATCGGAGCGGTTGAAGCTTACGGCGGGGCCTAGCTAGGCGCTCCTTCTACATATGTAACGAAACTTTGTCGCCCACCTGGAACTTGTGTGGCACCTGATGTCGATCATGTCAATGCTTGTACATAGCATTGGCTTTGTCCAATATGTCATGGACCTATTGGCAGATTTGTTGGATTCACTCAATGAAGTTGTTAGCCCTGTCAGCTTCGGGCCGGACATGGGTCGAAGTTGCCTAAGTAGCTGCAAATGGTATGGCCACATCAATGGGACATAGTGGTTGAAATCACAACCCCACCTGAAAGGGGCAATGGTAAGTTGAGCTATGGAAATCTTTGTTGTAGTTTTGCTAGAAATAGTGGAGGCTTTCATTCCATGTGTGTGGATTCTTCGAGTTGTACATACGCAGAATGTGTACGATCATCCTATTGATGATGTCTGTCTGGCCATCAATTTAGGAGTGGAAAGTTGTGGACTTAGTGAGCTTGGTATACAACATCGACCATAAACTTGCCCAAAATTTACTTAGGAAATTTTTGTCCCAACCTGAGATAATGGACCTTGGGATCCCAAAGTGTACCCACACTCGTTCAAAGAAGATCTTAGCAGTGGATTCTGCTGTGATATTCTTCGTGCAAGCCGCCAAAATGGCCATCTTAGAGAATTTGTTGAAGACTATGAAAACGCATTCGTTTCCATTCTTAGTCGAAGGGAGGCCCGACATGTAATCCATGGAGATGGATTCCCAAGGTCGACTAGGAGTAGGCAGAGGAGTATATAGGCCTTGCTTCTTGATGGTCGGTTTGGAAATGGTGCAAGCAGTGCCGGATCTGATGTACTTCCCAACATACTGTCGAAGGTTTAGCCAATAAAAATAATTATTTAGAACTACCATTCTTTTCTCTACTCCAAAGTGTCCAATGACCCAACTGTAATGTGCATCCAAAATCATCTTGGAACACTCACTTGAAGAAACACAGTGGAACATAGAGGTGTCTCTGAAGTCTTGCACCCACAAGAGTTGAGCACAATGGTCAGCGCCATGATTGATGGTCAGCTGAGGAAGTCTGCAACATTATTGGTGCTTCCCTTAGACTTGTACTTAATGTTAAAGTGGAACTGTTGCAAGTATGTGGACCATTTATGATGGTGATCATTCTGCAACTTCCCTTGTGTCTATATGAATTTCAGGGGTCAGTTATCTATGTGGATGATCATTTCCTTCCCTAGAATGTAATGCTTCCATTGTCAACAGGGCTGCGCAATGGAATACATATCTTTGTCATAGGTGGGATAATTTTGGATTGTGCTTGAAAGTGTCTCACTGTGATATGCCACTGGATTCCCCTATTGAGTAAGAACTACACCAATAGCATCATCGAAAGCATCTGTCTCGATCTCAATGGTTGATGCAGGTCTAGTAATGTGTACACTGGTGCAGAGTAGAGGTGATGCTTCAACGTGGACAATGCCTTCTGTTGCGATTCATACCAAAATATTTTTTCTTTCTCTCCACCCTTGGTGACTTAACTCAAAGGCCAAGTGGTATTAGAGAACCCCAACACAAACCTGCGATAGAAATTTGCATGACCCGGGAAGTTGTGGAGCTCTATTAGAGCATTCAGGTTTGGCCAATCTCGAATGAATTTTATCTTGGTTGGGTCCACAAGCACACCCCTCTCATCAATGATGTACCCAAGATATTGAACCTGGGTCATACCAAAAGTGAATTTCTCCAAATTGGCAATACAACTTGTGTTGTCACAGAGTTTGGAGGCCCTCTAGAATATGGTGGAGGTGCTCTTCCCATCCCTGGATGAAGATCAGGATGTCATCCAAATACACCACCATGAAGGTGTTGGTGAAGGGTTGCAAGATGTTGTGCATTATCCTCATGAAGTTTTTGGGGGCATTCGTCAACCCAAAAGGCATGACCAGTCATTTGAAAAGGCCCTCCTTGGATTTGAAGGCAGTCTTCCACACATCGGAGGGTTCGATTGGAACTAGTGATACCCAAAATTCAAGTCAATATTACTGAAATATTTGGCCCCTTGAGCTAGTCCAAAAGGTCATCGTTCTGTGGGATTGGATCCTATTTTGACCAATGATCTTGTTCAACTCCAATTATTCAATATAGAGTCTCTAGGTCCCACCCTTATTCTATACCAACACGATTGGCTCCCACAGGGTGATGAACTTGGCCTGATGTGCCCTTTTTAAAACAACTCCTCAATCTGCCTCTTGATTTCATCATTCTCTAGAAGAGAGTGTCGATATATTGGTCCATTGGGGAGCGACACAATTAGGGTCATATCAATGGAGTACTTGATTTGACAATGTAGAGGTACCCTCATGGGTGAGGTGAAGATGTCCTTGTACTCCTCCATGACCTTGTTCATCTATTGTTGTCATGGGGAGGAGCCCTTTCTGGAGTTCGTGGCCACATTATTCTTCTTTCCCTAAGGGCGGATCAAAAGGAAAACAATTTTTTTGGTCTAGAAAATGAGCTTGCTACATTGCTTCGCAGTGATCAAAGAGACAACGATAAGCGTTGTTACCTCTGGTATCCTGCACAACTTATTGCCCAAAGTAATAATAATAGTGTGAGGCCTAGACTCATACGCAACGTGTCACTTCCACAAGTATGGTTGGCCTAATAATACATCACATAGTAAACCATCTATGAAGGGCTTGATGTTGTCAAGAAGGCGACATTGTTGCCTGACGCAAAGCTCTTGTCCTTGGTGAAGCCACCCGATGGTGTACGGTTGCAGGTGTGTTGTGGTTGATAGGCCCAGGCTCTTCACGACCTTTGCTAAAATGAGGTTCTCTTGGCTCCCACTGTCGACAATGAATTGCAGCGGAGAACCCTTCACCCACATCTAGGAGTGGAAGAGGTGTTCCCCCTCCTAAGGATCTTCGAGATCATCCTTCTGGATCTTTTTGGTGGGAATGGTGCCACTGGGCTTTACGTCAATAATATTCTTCCCTTTTACATTCCCCTTGTTAGGTTCTGACTAAAAGTCAGAACATGCATCTAATTTTGAATCCTTCAGCTCGACCACCAATGACTACTTCACCCGACACTCACTGTATTGTGAGTGGGGCTCTTATGGAATTCACACTACTTTCCCATGTCCTTATTTGTCTTCATTGTGTTATTATTTTCTTTCAAATTCGGTGGGTTTTCATGAGTCACCTCACATTGGATTTTCCCTTTTTTCTGTGGCTTGGGGGTGCCTTTCCCTTGCTTCAGATTCGAAGATCCAAAGTATTGCTTCTTATGTTTAAATTTATGTTCGATCTTGAAATCATATCGGTATGCTGCACCAAACGATGAGATGTCAAGCAACTCTATTTCCTTCTGAATGTATTTGCGCAAAAAACTGTAGTACTTAAGCACTAGATGATTCTCTGAAGCCTTTATACCCAAATTTGTGTGCAGGGTATGGAACAGATTCGTCAGCTCATGCACATCTTGATGCACATATGTATGTGTCCTCATAGCTCCCCATTGGGTAATATTTTTCCTTTATGGCATCTTGGAAAGAATTGCAAGTGGTTTCGGCTGAAAATAGTGAGGGTTCTCTTTGATCCCTCTGTTCACAGTAGGTTTCCCGCCAGTCCTTGACATGGGGGGCGACTTTGAGGAGCGCAAAAGTAATGTTTTCCCTACTGGAAAAAACATTAACTGGAAAATCTCCTTCCAACATATTTAACCATCTATCTACAGAGTTTGCATCTATTTGGCCTTCAAATATGGGAATGTCAAAGTTGACATGTACCTTGAAGGGAGTGGTGCCTCTAGAGTGATTTTAAGATGAAGATGTTGTTAGTATGAATCTTAATCGCAAGCGTATGAAAAATTCCCACTTTAGCTGTGCATAACAAACAGCCCTAATAGCAAAGATGGCTGCCAATATATTTAGATCTGCAATTAGTTGACCAAGATAAATGCTGCAAAATCTAGATCTATGCATTAAAATACATTAAGCAATAAATAAAATCAAGAGTTGCTCCATGCATCCAATAGACAAGACAAGATCGTTTTAAAGAATTTTTTTATTTTTTGACACCTGGGAAGGGAACATAGAAAGATGTTACCAGTCCCCCTCAATGGGATGGGTTCTTGTAAGTCTTCAGCACTTTAGATCTAAAATCCCTCTCTCTTGTTGGTGTAGAACCCCCAAACAAAAATGGAATTCAAAGGGAGCTCACAAGAAAAATGGTAGCAAAATATGACAATGATGGTGGATCAAAGTCAAACCAAAAGTATAGATCCAGAGTGATCTTTAGGCAACAAAAGGTAGTGAGTGAATGGAAAAACAATTCTTTTTATAACAAAATATTGAGTTAGTCTAGATATTGGTGCATAATTAAAATATTATTAACCAAATCAAGATCCAACTTTTATGGAATATTTTATTATATTTGTTGGAGGGAAAAAAAATTGACTTTGCTCAAATCCCTTTATTTATGGGCGAGCAGCTGTGTTCCCCATACAATTAGCTTTACCTGTTGCTCGTTTCATGCAAGAGGCTCAGGAAGAACCTGATGGTATGACCAGGAGAATCAACCAACTGGTGGAACTCGAAGAAACGCGTGGTCAGGTAAATCAACGGCTTGTGGAATACCAGGAGAAGATGAAAGAGTTGTTTGATCAGCATACTAAAGATAGAAAGCTACAGGTGGGAGACCTAGTTCTCAGGTGGGATGTACGAAGGGCCGATAAAGGTAAGCATGGAAAATTTGATCCCCTTTGGTTCAGCCCCTTCAAGATTATAGAACACGGAGGAAATAATACCTTTAAGCTGGAGAATTTGCAGGGGGATCTGTTGGACGCCCCTGTAAATGGGCAATTCCTCAAACCGTATTTTCAATTCTGAAGCAAGCTGAAAAAGCCTGATTGTATCATATTGTACATTAGCTGCTGTTTTCATTTTTTATTAAATAATGCATGAGTCATGATGATATGTCCAGGGAGAAGCCTCAAGAACTGGAAAAGTGGTGTTCAAAGAAGATACACAGGCGGTCTGCGTAGTTCTCGACACGTTCAGGGACAAACGTGCCGCCCCCAGGTGGAGCCAATGTTGTGCAATATTTAGCATTAGTCACAGGTGTATTAAAGGTTGGACAAGCCACGCATTAATATTTTACATCAAAGAGGAAAATGTTCCAAAAAGCGGGTCGAAAAGAGATAAGGTAGCGGAATTCGCATGTATAAAAGCCAATGGACAAATAATGCAAAGGGTGAAGTGCAAAACCATAAGTAAACAGGAAGTATAAAGGTAAAAGGGACACAGCGTTAAACAAATGACCAATATATTTAAAGGAGCCGCTGCCACATGAGAAAGCACGTGGGGAAATTCCGAGGGGGTCGAGCAGCGGGGAAAGGACGAGACCCATACCCCCGCGGAATGGTGACACGTGGCATGGTGGAGACTCAACGTTGGAAGGGGATAGTAAGAATAGGCCGCGAGATGTGATTACGTGGAGGAGCAAAGGTGGACCCGCACGGCGGGGAAAGCCATGTGTTAGTTTGGCGTAGGAAATCACGCGCAGCAAGCATGGGACAGCATACGTGGATAAAAGTTAAGGTAAAGTTTATTAGGTCAGCTGGTACTGAGACCCGTACCAGCCTTAAACCCGACACGAGGCGCGCACCTACACCTTGATACCCCCAATCCCCACGCGCCACGTGTCTCATTGTCAGTGTCCTTACGACACTTACCTTCTGTCATCCTACTCACCTGCCTTTTTAGCTCGAACAGCTTGCTCGTATAGTAACAACTCCCGTATTTCTCTCCAGTAAAAAGACACAGGTTACTATCTACGGCAAATACCAAGTAGAGAAGAGCACCTGGTCTACCCCAATCACTGTCAGAGCTCCCCGCGTCGCTTTCCCGAGCAGTGTCACCCTCTGATCAGGTATTCCATTCTCCATTTTCCCTCTGTTTCCTTTCTCTTTTTTGAATTCTTAAAATGTCAGCCATGGGGAGGGGAACGCCCAAGAAGAACGAGCCTGAAACCCCCCAAGTCCGTGAGTCTAGGAACCCCCCTGGTTTTGAACCCCTCTATGACTTGCAGTCTGGTATTTGCGACCCGAAATACCCTTTTGACATACGCAGTATC
Source organism: Pinus albicaulis (assembly GCA_034641835.2). NCBI lineage: Eukaryota > Viridiplantae > Streptophyta > Pinopsida > Pinales > Pinaceae > Pinus > Pinus albicaulis. The sequence goes on from CM076576.1 coordinate 126,219,091, forward strand.
AAACCTCTGCTTTTCGGCCGCCATTGCAAGAATGCAGACCGTTTCCGAGTTATTGTGTCCGGATTCTACCACAAAATCACCCCCCAGGTCCATTCTTGTGTTGATTTCATCACCTGGCTTAGAGATGCCTTCGATGTACATCAGGGCACTTTCGTTTCCCCTCGGGGAAATAAGGTTTTCTCCCTTTCTCCCGATGTCATCAGACAGGCCCTCCGTTTCCCTGTCAGCGACACCTATATCAGCTTCAAAGATGAAACCTTGTTAACCCAGTTCAACAAACAGCCGAGGGAAGCCCGTCGGGCCTTTATATCCTCTATAACCGTCGACCATGCAATGGCCCTGCCTACATTAGAGCCGTTTTCACTAAGTCTGTTCGTCGAAGAGGTTCGCCCTGTTCTCTCTCTCATCGCTGGCCTTTTGGGGATAGGGAGCCCTGAAGACATTTCTATTGTGTGCATACGCTTCCTATGGCTCATGTCACAGAATGGGGTTGTCCTGGACATTCCTGGTTTCCTCTCCTTGACCATCCTAACTCAGTTCCAAGAGCTCTCACAAGCCCGCCAGTTTCGCTTCTGCTCAATGGTGTTCTACCTCTTCTTATTCCAGCCTGCTGATAAATTTGACCATTTGGGGTTAGACCGGGTCTATTCTGAGAATTCTCAACCCAGGCCTGTCTTCGACTGCAACTTCTCTGTCTGTCAATTACCTAAGGGAGAGGGCTATGCGAATTTTGTGAATACCTTCATGTCCATCACCTACGCCATCATCCACAATTCGCCTTCCCCTAGGGTTTTTCCAGAAATGAAACAATGGTTGCAAGCCGGGAAATATCAATGTACTGGAGATTGGTTTCTTTCTGAAGACTGTACTGAAATTCGGGTCTATGGAGCCGAAGTCGCTCCATACAGGTTGCCAGTTTTCCCCGTCCGATGAGTTTACGCCCTCGAATACATCCGGCAGGCCCTCAAAGCCGACCAGCTACATTTTGTCCCTACTAAGAAGGGCTATATCCTAAGGCTTCCTACCCAAATCGGCCCCTTCGTGGTAAACTCGAGACATGCCCTCCCAATTGCTGAAAAAATGCTGCAAAATATGGACCTAACGTTGGGGAAAAGCTGGGCTTCTGACCCGAGAGAAATCATTTCAAATAAAAGGAAAAGGAACAGGTCTACGCCCTACATATATGAGCCGAGGCCATTTATGGAATGGAGGGCTAATATCGAAACTTGGCCCTTGTTTTCGCAGATGGAGACAGACTCATCTGCTATAGGGGAAGAGGAGGAAGTGAATAGGGGCACCGGTGAAGAAGAGGCAGGTACCTCCGGAGCAGCACCATCGCCCAAGAGGCAGAGGACAGCCACCAGTGAAGCGGAAGTCATAGGGGAAGGGAAACTACTGGAACCCTTCACGAAGTTTGGGGAATTTGATAAAGGCAAGGCAGGGATAACTGTGTTGAGAGACAGCGCTGCCTCTTCCGATTACACAAAGGTCACGCAGGCCATCGTCGAGCACACTTCGTCCAGGCCAAGCGAAAGGGAGCAGTCAAACAAAGTAATCCGAGACAGGTACAAGGCCGAATTGGGGGGATATGTGGAAAAGTATTCTACCAGGCTCTCCGCCTCTATCAACGCGGACACTGAAAGCCTGGTATTATCTATGGCGGAGGCCATCCTGGACCCCAATTCTGATGTTCCCAGCTATAAAGTGCTTGAATTGGCCATTGACATGCAGAAGGTGCCGACTAATGACATGTGCAACCTGTTTCAAACAGTCTGTGACATGATGAAGGACAAACTAATGCAGCTCACCCTCGCATTAAGGAAGCTAGAACAGAAGCATGACTAGCTGAGGGCATCCCTTGTAGCTGAACAGGTTTCTTGCCGTGCCAACACACACCAGGTGCATGATCTCCAGGACCAAATCAAGAACTCAGATGAAGGAGGAAAAGGCGCACAGGCAGCACTCATAAAGCAGTTGCAGAATGAGGTTGCATCCGCAAAAAGGCAGGCTCGTATTCATGCCTCGCATCATGTCCAAACAATGGAATTGGTACAAGCGGAGGAAGAAAAAGTAGAGTTGTCTGCCAGGTTATCCAAGGAGAGGGAAGAAAAGGGAAAAATGGCCGAAAGGATCAGTGAGTTGCAAGGCAAAGCGACAGAGCTACAAGCCAGGTGGGATTCGCACAGCTGCCAGACGGCTGAAGCGTCAAGTGGAGCTAGCTCACTGCCAGCACAACTGTCTACAGCCAGAGCTGAGATTGAATTTCTGGAGAAACAAGCATCCCCGGCCAGACAAAAGATCGCAGAATTGGAGAGCTCCCTGGCCGAAAAAGCCAGAACAGTCGAAAGGCTACAGAAGGAAGTCGAGCATGAGAAAAAGGTCACGGCTGAGCAGCAGAAAACCATTGCAGACATGAGAAGTCGAGCAAAGGGGAACCTTACCCTTCTCGAGGCCAGAAGCATAATCTGGTCAGACATAATCACGGCTATAACCGAGCAATGGGAGTTTCTGACAATGATAGGAGAGCTCAAGTCTACTTTTCCCTATCTAAGTAGAAAGTTGCAGGAGGCGGGGATTGATCTACCCAACAAAGCTCAACATGTTGGGGATTATATCTCATTTCTGTACACGTTAAGGGCAAATGACTTGGAGAGACACGGTATCTCCAGCCAATTTACAGAGGTCATTGAATGTCATAAGATCATCAATAAGGAGAAGGCCTGAGCAGCAACTTCAAGAGCCCTTCAACGGGTGGGCGACAGTGTCGAGCGGTTTGATGAGGTATGGGATGAAATCACGACAGCCAGACTCCCTTCCTGCTGGGAACCGACCGCTCCTTCTGTGCTTTTGCCTCTGGACCAATACACAGCGCGCTTGCAGAAGGAAAGAGATCGGACTGACCTCCAGATGGGAAAAGCAACTTAGCTCAAAGTCGATACAATTGTTACGATCAGGCACCGACTCCCAACTGAGGCAGGTTTGCACGCTCTTGGCAAAGCCTTCATCGAGGTGGAGGGGCTCTCAGCAATGCCCGAGCCAACTGTGGAAAGTCAGCAGAGACTGACACAGTTTATGAGTCAGCATACCAGCTCATCTGCTAACATACCTCCGCCTGAATCTGCAACTGCTTCCACTCAGCCTCACCAGTGATTCCTCTGTTAACTCATGCTATGGTCTTAACAGCCTATTTCACTTTCATTTGGTTTATTTCTTTTAAAGTTCCGAGTGGGTTGTTTTCCCCCACTCTTGCATTTTACTTTTTACATCAAACATTTGTTTAAATTTCTGTTTTGAAAATGGCCTGGGGCCTGTTTACACATGATGGGAGGTTTGATTCCCCATCATGAAATTTTGTTGTTATGAAAAGGACATCTAAAAAATTTTGCCCTTGCGAAGAAGATATTTTCCCAAAATGTCTTCTCGCTGAGATGGGAGGGATCCTATATAAGGTAGATCAAAGAAGAAAGAAAGGTTCCAAAATTTTGGAGGAAATACTGTGTAGTGTCTTCTTGTTTAACATTTTGTGAAAGTCTCAATATGAATGCAAAGAGCCTGTAGGGCCTCAATGAAAAGAAGTTTTGTTTCAGATAAGGATTCTGGTCTTGTTTCTTCATAGTGTGTTATTCTCTCTGGTGTGCTGTAGTGTTGTTATTCGTTTTGCTTATATCCATATATCTGATATTACATTCTGGAATGCGAGTAGCTGGCTGCTTTCTGTTATGAATTTATCCCTGTGGATACTTATTTCATTAGCTTCTCGGCACTTTAAATATGGCTTAGATGTAATATGTCATTCCATTTTCACCTCATTCGCATTTCTGCTATGTTGAATGTTATGAAGTATTATTTACGAACGTGGTTGCCATGTATGGATTCTTAATGTTTAAGCCCATCACATGTTAACATATGTTTCTGAATATTGTCTTTATATCAATTAATATCTCCTCCTTTCTACATTCTTAGTAGATACTTTTATACCATCTTTCTCTGTGAACTATTCGAGAATCCAGCCCTTGCTACAAACGAACTGTCTTGGAATTGTCTTGTGCATTTATGTTGGGACTTAATATCTTGCTTATTCAGAATTGTCTCTTCAGCTTTAAGCTTCTGAAATATTGGATACCACTGAAATTTTAGTTTTCCCATTTGACAAGAAATAGTCCGAGAGCTTGGTCTTGATGAGATCCTTCTCACTACATAATCATGTCTCTCTGCTATATAAGATGTCCTAGGCACTGGTCTATGGAAACTCTAGGCTGTCTCTAGGAGTTACAACATGACCCAAGTCAAATACCTTTTCCCTCCAACAAATATAATAAAATATTCCATAAAAGGTGGATCTAGATTTGGTTAATTTTATTTTAATCATGCACCAAGATCTAGAATGACCCAATATTTTGTTATAAATAGGAGGGTTTTCCTATCATTCTTCACCTTTTGTTGCCTATTAGATCACTCTGGATCTAGACTCTTGGTCTGACTTTGAGCCATTATCATTGTCATATTTTCCATTATTTGCTGTGTGAGCTCCCTTTGAGTTCTATCTTTGTCTGGGTTTTCTACACCAACAAGAGAGAAAAATGCTAGATCTGAAGTGCTGAAGACTTCCAAGAACCCATCCCATTGAGGAGAATTGGAAACACCTTCTTGTTTTCCTCCCAGGTGCCCTTAATACAAAAATTCTTTCAAAAACATTGTTCTTGTCTTGTCTATTGGATGTATGGAGAAAAACCTTATTTTTACTGCTTAATATCTCTCTATGCATAGATCTGGTTTTTTGCAGCACTTGTCTTGATCAACTAACTGCAGATCTGAAGATATTGGCAGCCACATTTGATGTTAGGGCTATAAGTTATGCGTAGCTAAAGTGGTCTTTTTTCGTACACTTCGACAAAAGATTCATACTAACAGACTCGGTGGAGGACTAACTCGTATCCTACGTGGAGGAGTAAGTCTTCCTACTGGAAACTGAGGATGAAGGACAAGAAGTCTCTGGGATAAATGCCTTGGGGGCGCAATGATGAAGGCACAAACATGGCACAAAGGGAAGAGAGACCAACAAGGGCGAGAAGGTGCAGGATCAACTGATTACAATGTCGAAACAAGGGTAGAGAGGTGTAGGATCAATTTATTACAATGTCAAAGTCTTTATCTGGCAGTGTTAACCAGGTTCTTCTTCACTTAGGGTGTGTGTGTTAAGTGTGTAAATTTTAATTTTTAAACCCAGACGTTTGTAGAGAAAAATAAAAAGTGTGTTGTGTAACTGTAAATAAACCTGCAGCTAACAGTATATGAAATTGAAATAATAGAAAATAAACAGCTAATTATGCATTAATCTAAACCCAAGGAGGCCGGCCTCTCAACAACTAGTCTATAGGTGGGAAAAAATCTAGTCAAAACACACCAAAATATCCAATAGATCTAAATTTGGGAGGGAAAGTGATCTAAAGGTCAGATCTGCTAGAAATAGGTGCAGAAAAACAACAAAAAATCAGAGGAAAAATTGTTGTAAATGAGATGGAGAAATGCTATAATCTGGAGGGAAGCGGAGGGGACCCTAGAGGAAAACAAAACAAAACAACAAGGAGGTGTTTTGGATGGATAAATAACCAATCTGAAGTGGATCTGAAGGTAAGGGATCAGATCTAAAAAATGGTTGAACACACTAAAATTTCTGACGACTTGCAGCAGCTAAAACTCTTCCACGAAAGGTGGAGGGTACTGAAGCCCTAGGGGGCTAGGTTCCCACTTTGATGACTAAAACAGAACAAGTAGAGGTCCAAAATGGGCGGAGATGAAAGTCAAACAATCCTAAATAGAGGCCCAGACAAACCCAGAAAAATCTCAAAAAAAATCCCGCAAAAAGTTCAGTTCGTAGTTTTTGACCAATTTTCTATAGAGGTCGCAGGTTTTGGCCCGTTTTCTGTGCCCTGGAGGTTCAAGTCGTAGGTTTTGGCCCAAAAAGTGCGACCTACTCTTCCGACACTCTCGGGAGTAGGTTTCAGAAAATTTTGTTGTCTCAGCTACGGTTGATGCCTATCACCTGCGCAATAGGTCCGAAAACACACGGAAGTTATAATTTTTAATGTTTTAGGGTTTTATAGGTTAAAAACAGCATTAAGAAAAGAAAAACAAGAAGCTAAAGAGAAATCCTAGGGTTTGAAGCAGCTGGATATGCAGGGATCTGAAAAATGACAGAGGTCGTAATCGTAAACCCTTGTGGAGTCGCCAGTTGTTAGTATGAATCTTAATCGTAAGCATGTGGAAAAGGCTCACTTTAGCCGTGCATAACAAACAACTCTAACAGCAAATATGGCTTCCAATATCTTTAGATCTGCAATTATTTGACCAAGATAAATGCTGCAAAATCTAGATCTATGCATTAAAAGACATTAAACAGTAAATAAAAGCAAGAGTTGCCCCATGCATCCAATAGAAAAGACAAGATTATTTTAAAGAATTTTTGTATTTTTTGACACTTGGGAAGGGAACATAGAAATATGTTACCAGTCCCCCTCAATGGGATGGGTTCTTGTAAGTCCTTAGCACTTCAGATCTAAAATCCCTCTCTCTTGATGATGTAGAAAACCCGAACAAAAATGGAACTCAAAGGGAGCTCACAAGAAAAATGGTAACAAAATATGACAATGATGGTGGATCAAAGTCAGACCAAAAGTATAGATCTAGAGTGATCTTTAGGCAACAAAAGGTAGTGAGTGAATTGAAAAACCCTTCTATTTATAAAAAAATATTGAGTTAGTCTAGATATTAGTGCATAATTAAAATATTATTAACCAAATCAAGATCCAACTTTTATGGAATATTTTATTATATTTGTTGGAGGGAAAAAAAATTTGACTTTGGTAAAATCACTTTATTTGTAAATAATAAATAAATAAATGATTTATTTATTATTTTAAGGATGTGGTTGAGTAATAATCAAATAAATAATTATTTATTCAATTATTTATAAATGATTTAGTCAAATTTAACAAGGAATATTATTTAAATAAGGTTTAAATAATTATTCCTAGAAAAGAATAAGATAAATAATTATTTATCTAATTAATTTTCCTGTTTTGGGTTAAATATGACTAGGAATATTAATTAAACTGTTGTTTAACTAAATATTCCTTGAGGAAAATCAAACAAATGTGGATTTGTTTAACATTTCCTCATGGGGTTTCCTATTTAGACCATAAACAACTTAATAAATGTGGTTTACTAAGTTATTTTTCATAGTGAAAGCAATTTTACTTAGGGTAAAATTGGTCATACATGGTGTATTTTGGTCCATCTAATAGTAACAGGTTAGATGACCAAAAAATGGTGTAATAGATGCGTCGCATGGGGGTATCCACCGAAGGACCTCGATAAAGTTTCCCATCATTGTGTTCCTCAGTCGCTCAAGGGCTTCTTAGAGCAATATTTTCAAACGGTCTCCTCCCTCGTCTTTCTTTTCTTCTGCCATGGGAGGTCATCGGGGTTTGTGAGCCTGGTCTTTCAAAGGTTCAACCAGATCAAGCCCTAACTCCCTATATCCTATTCTCATTGGGGACATGCAAAGAAAAATAGAGAAAGAGAAGACCACTCTGATACCACTAATTTGAACTTAGACAGGAATGCAATACAATATAGATATAACCATAAATTTAAAGATGCAGTAGAAATAACACTTAATTTGATTAATATCAAATAACTGAAATATGCTTACAAACCAAATGGAAATAAACTAGCTCAGGTGATGGTAGCTTATCTCTAAGAAGAGATGTGCTACAATGAGGCTCAAGGGCATTTTTTATTATTTAATAATAAGGTAAATCCTAACCCGAAGAGTTGGAACACCAAGAGTTTGTGGTCCTCGTTGGGATTAATTGGGCAGCCAACTTCCCAGGGTCGTAACTTGGTCATATTATCTTTATTTGGCATGTACGATACCTTGTAGGAAATATCTCTCTTATTATTACAGGATTTTTTTCAGGCCCTCACCTATAGTTATGGCTTGTTGCAGACCTCAAAAAAACATCGTTTAGGGGGTCCAAACTGTGTCAAAATTTCAGGACCTGAAAAACTGCTAAAAATAGTAAATGTTGTTATAAACAAGGAAACTAATGAAACTGAGAAGAGGTCTAGGTGGAATAGGTGGGCGGACACCAATATCCACCTGGATCAGGTATCTAGTTCATATTTGAGATGCCTAAGCATTTTCTGAAGTTCTAGTAGTTTCTGCATTAACATCAAAATATCTTTGTTAAGCATTGAGATACCTTGGTTGAGCATTGAAATATCTTTGCTTCTTGCGTGCACACCTTCCTTTGTGCCCCCTCTATTGTTTCTTTGAGCCATTTCTTCGGTGTTAGTAAAAAATACAAAAAATAATAGACAAATTATAAAGCAATACCTTAAAAACTTAATAGTTCTAGAACAAAATGAACGTTGACAAATTGTTTTTACAGGCAACATGAATATATATAATTCATAAGAGGAAATAGGTAATCTAAATCATGATTTGAAATTTAAGTTATGAAACGAAATTTAACTACTGTCGATTTCAATGGTAACCATTAACTAGGGTGTTGTCTAAAGAGACCACAATTTCACGTAGAAAGTTATTTTTTGTTGGAATTCAATGATTTTTTTAAAATAAAATTTGATCATATGAGTGTTTGAATTGTATTTTTTATAGTGGAAATGGATTCAACACTATCAAAAACCCCTTGGCACCCAAAATCCTGAAGTTTGATAGTTGTAACCCATATTTCCCAAAATTTATGCCAGATTTTGGCAAAAACATGTCAGAATTTCGACTATTTTTCGGGAAAATTTGTGGCCTCGGTAGACTACTCTATTTACTATCAATCATTATCAATGTGGATAGTATTGATTTTCTTGATCTTTAATCATAAAATACTGTTGTAAAATCTATTACTTTAAATCATATACGTTTTTCTTAAATTCCAATTTGTCATAGTGCAATTGACATTATTACATTTCATGATTAATCTGCCTTACATGCTTTAGAAATCAGTGTCGACCTCTATGATATTAAAATCATAATCACATTATATTTTCATTAACTAAATCTCTTTTTCCAATAAATAAAAGTCTTTTTCGTGATTATTCACCTAACTAACGCATATCAACAGATTTACTATGTAGACTTGCCATACTACCGACCAGTTTTTAATTTGCAAAAGTAATTTTAGAACCCAGATGTCAATCCACCACTTGAATTCCTATTTTCCTTTCTCACATTATGCATATATTAAATGAACTATGTTCACTGAAATAAGTAAATTAGATATTTGGTCATGGGATTCCAATGATTGTGTCTCACTTATGTCTCACTACTGCTTCCAACTACCCATACATAATCTACAGTAATCACGCAATAAAATATGTTATAAACACTAATGTTATACTACACAAATAACGATTATAATATGCGATATCAAATTTGATAATTGAAAATTGATACTACACGTTAGCTTTGAAATTTTTTGTAACCAAACTCAACACTCATGCATCAGTTCCCAGCAAAAAATCTACAACAGCCTTTAATGTGAAATGTGATCATTCGTCGAATCAAAGCTTGAAAGCTTTCTCTGCGCAATATACTACCACATAACCATAAATAAATATTGTGTTAAATGATCCAATTTTCTTTGAACTGTGCACAATCTTTGCTCAATTGATTGTTGATATTTGAAAATTCGAAGATACACATTATTTAAAATTAAAATATTCGCAAAAATATTGTATCGGTCCACTGCTTCTCTCAGTGATATTGCAAAAAACAAATATAAATTCCTTGAATGTGAAGTCCAGATATACACAGGTCTGCACAATGAAAGCATGAAAACTTTATCATTACAAATAACCATAAACAAAGCTTATGCTAAGTGTTCTGATCATTAATGTCATTACAAGTTCTTTACATTCTAGAATGATTCAACCTTCGCTCAATTGAGTAGTGATATTCAGAAATACAGAAATTTTCATAATTTATAACTAAAATATTGCGAACAAAAAATATGTATTATTCAACACCAATAACATTTTTATAGGAACTTGACTTCTGCTCGATATTACCGAGCTCACTTTTGATTAGCAGTACCTAGACAATATAGTCATTAACACTTGCACTACCATTGTGTGAAAGTTCATTGTGCGCAACTCGTTGTGTCAACCTCCACAAATCAATATTATGTACAATGAATAATTTTTATAATTCTATTATATAATTACAAGGACAAACATAAATGGATGTACATTCCTAATGCTTGTAATGATTAACCATTAATGCATAGTAACTATATTAACTATAATCATTAACTATATTCTTTTTTTATAATAATAATATAATATGCATATGGCAGAAGCAATGAATCGAATGAATTTATAAGCATAATCAGGGCCACCGTAAAATATTCTCAATACTAAAGTAAGAGCACCAACATTTTATCCTATTAGAATAAAAAGATAGGATGTATCATAGCTACTCACACTAGTGGACTCTAACTCACATCGCCTGTGGAGAAAGCGTGTCCACGCGTATCATACATGAAAGAAGTTGTGAAAATTTTATTGTGTAGAGCAAGCAATGCAAACAAAACATGAGTTGAGACAGAAGTGTGGGCTGTGAAAATTCCTAGATGTGGAATATTATTGCAACAACTAGAAAATATTCACCCAAATGTTAATCTTTACTTAAAAATTTACTTGCAGTTATCTACGGAAAACACTGAATACATCACACTACAACACACAAAAATATAAAAATTTTGAAAAAAATACAATGCTGGAAATAAATAAACACATAATTGACACCGTTATTTTTGGACAAATGTCCCCGGAAAAACCCAATGCGGGAAAACTAGTGCAGCAACTGAGGTTTTGTATTATTATGCAATAGTTTCTAAATAAAAAACTTTGGATGCCTTATTGGCTATCTGATACAGAGAATATAACTGGTAGAAATGAAGTGAGAATTAACCTCATACTATCACTACTGATCTGAAATTGATCTAGCCTCTGAATGGCTAGCCCCAAGCTGCCTCTGCGCATCAAAACTCGTAGGGATTGTGTCACTCCTCTAGCTGATCAATCTTCTGGTTGGATGCTAAGATCTATAACCCTCTGGTCTCACATCTTGGCTCCCGGAACTAGATCTAGACTACTCCTCATCAAAAATACGGATATCCTGTCAGGCTCTGCACTGCGTAGCATGGCATTGAGCTACCTTTCTAGATCTCACTCTGTCTCCTCTGCTTTCTATTCAGCGGATCAGGAAAACTTTCGCTAGCCACTATCCCTACCCTCACTGCAAGAAATCACTTTGATGTTCCTCCAACAACTGTTGTGCTGCTCTCTTGAGAATTCTTTCTCTTGATCTCTCATGATGTGTTCTCCAAGTTCCCATCGATATTCTTCTTACAATATTCTCGTTGAAGATTCAACAACCCAGATTAAATCCTAATCAATGGCTCAGATCATCTTGACTCAATCTCCATATTTTTCTAGAAGATTCACACCCAGTTTAATTAATACCCTTTAATTATTTTAATTTCCTAAGTTTAGACTTAAGCATCCATTAAAAATAATAAATTATTTTAATTAAACCTTCTTCGGGTGGAATTTCCCAAAACAATTTATGGGTCTTGGAGAATGAATGTGTCCTATCCTCCCTACAAATTCTTGAGGCTAGAGCACATCCTATGCTACAAAATTCAACACTCCCTCTTAGCAAGGAATGTGCTCAAGTGTTGCAACCTCCTAAAGCATCACTGTGTCTTTTGCACCATCCCAGCTGTGTTGTTGATGTATGGTTGCTACTGCACACCAACTATGTGTGGCTCTCTCTGCATTGCATCTGTGTTGTTGTTGACTCTTCATGTTTTTGTCAATTGCATCTGAAATACAACTATGTTGTTGATTCCACTGCAACCTCCGAAACTCCCTCTCATATGTTGGTGCTGCAACTGAGAGATATCCATCAACTTAAACAATTGTGTTCAGATTGATGCATCTATCCACCGAGTTATGATTGTTTCCAGCCTCTGTGATGTCACTAAAGCCTCTACGCTGTTATTGACTCTGTATTGTGCCAAATTTACTGTTGCCAACTATGCTCCGCGTTGCTCAGTTCCTAACGCTGCTAAACACTACATCTATCACTCTAGCACCTAACTGCAACATATGTCACTAGTTCATCCTGCTACTACTTCTATGGGCTCCCGTAGTAAGGAATTGATCCAAGAGGTGGTCTCCTCAAGGATCCTGCCCATCCTATAACTCTCTAAGGCTATAAAACCATATCTCCCCAACTCTCCCCTAGAGGTATATGGGAAATCATGGCAAAATCCTCCTCCAATATGGAGGACAACTTATCGATCTCTATAGTAGCAGCTTGTTGATCCTTCTCCTTGTCCTTGTCCTTCTTCCGAATAGGACACTGAAAGCTGAAGTGGCCAATCTTGCCACATTAGAAACACTTGATCATAGAAATTTCCTTCTTTCACCTATGTTTCTCCTGTTGCCCATTTGACTTGAAGGTTGCATTTTCTTCTTCCTTTACTTCTTCTTTTTTCCCGATGTTGTTGCTGCCATCCAATTTTCTCTTTACTAAAGCAGCCCTCATCTCTTCTTGTTGGAGAGCAGCCCAATCCCCTCTTAATCCAAAAATTTCTCTTTGTCTAGAATACTTTGGATGAAAAATTCCATTCTGCTAAGATGTTATTCAGGGATAATATCACCATCTTTGTAGCCTGAGGCATTGATCCTACAACTACCAGCTAATCTCAGACTTCCTGAAGCTTCATAAGGAAGGGATCTATGTGCTCCCCCTTTTGCATCCTCATGGATCTCATCTTCTCCTCCAAGTACATCATCTGATGCTCGAAAATTCCCTGATACAACGTGGCCAATGCAACCCACATTTCTTTGGTTGTGCCTTTGCCTACTATGTGTGATACAACGTGATATCTTACTATGTCGAGGATCAACCTCTTGTCCATTGACATATCCTTCTTGTAAGCTTTCAATGGATCTGGTTCTGTGGGGGAAGCTACCACATTATTGATGAGGGCTTTAAGATCATGCTCATCTAGGAGGAAGGAGATCCTTGCCTTCCATATCACATAGTTGGATGCACCCTCTGTTATGAAACCATCTCACAAAATAGAAGAAAATATAGATCAACAACTTAGAAATAAGCCTCTTCAAGGGGGAAACCTCCTTTGCATTACATAAATCAACAATTCTTGGATGATTCATATGACAAAACCTCCTTTCTATATATATGAGTTCAAGGGGGGACAATATGATCCTAGCCGACATAACAATAACAATGTAAGGGAACAACAATAACAATAGTGGGCTTCTATGGGGCACAATAATAACAATATGGGGACTACATGGGCACAACAATAACAATAAGGGGGCTACACTAATAATAAAAATAAGGGGATACACTATTATTATAGGGACCTAGCATGCCCCTCTCCATCAAAAACATGTTGTCCTCAATGCTTGAGTAGTTCTGGATGCTTCTGTATAAAATTCTCATCCTCCCATGTTGAATCTTCAGCGGGTAAGTTCTTCCACTTGATGAGATACTCTGAAATTGATCGATTTCTTAGCTGTCGAGTTCTTGTTTCCATGACTGCTTCAAGTTCCAATATGATTTTTCCTTCTTTTTCAAGTTCTGGAAATAGTGTTTGAACTGGGAGCTTGTCACCTATAACCTTCTTTAAGCATGAAACATGGAAAACTGGGTGCACTCGGGAAGATTTCGGAAACTCAAATTTGTATGTCAGTACCAATATTTTGCAACACTTTGTAAGGACCATAATGCTTTGGTGATAATTTATTATCCTTCGTAGCTTGCTTGAGGTACATTTTTTTGTATGGTTATAGCTGCAAAAATAACGAGACGCCTACATCAAAAATTCTTTCGTTGTGATGATGATTCGCCTATTGTTTCATTCGATTATGCGCAAAGGTGAGGTTATCCTTTAAGAGTTGGAGAACTTGTTTTTGATGCTCGATGTGATCTTCCACTGCTTTAACCTTAGAATTTTTTCTTAAAGATTATTTGATGGAGGGTGGATGATACCCATAAAGTGCCATAAATGGGGTCATTTTTTCTGCAGTATGGAAGGAATTTTTATACCACCATTCAACCAGAGGTAACCACTTGACCCATTGTGTTTGTTTATCAAATACAAAGAAACGAAGATATCCTTCCAAACATTTTTTCACTATCTCAGTTTTCCCATCAAATTGAGGATGATATGGTGAGCTATGATCTAATTGAGTACCCAAACAAGAAAATAATTCTTTCCAAAAAATTCCTATAAAAATGGGATCTTTGTCGCTTACAATAATCTTTGGGTTTCCGTGTGGCTTTAAATGGATGAGATAATGCACAAAAGTGTGCATACTTGGTAAGTTTATCAACTACCACCATGATGACAGTATTTCCTTTGGACTTGGGTAAACCTGTGATAAAATCCACTGAAACCTCCTCCCAACATTGACTTGGAATGGATAAAGGTTGTAACAGACCTAGGGTCTTAATTGTCTCAACTTTATTTTGTTGGCAAACCAAACATTCTGCCACAAAATTTTGAATATCAGATTTAAGGCCATCCTTAAAAAATTCCTTCTTGACCCTGTGGCAAGTTTTTAAAAATCCTGAGTGCCCTCCTAAAGGAGAGGTGTGCAATTCCAAAAGAATATTTTGTTTTAGTTGGGAATTTTTACAAATATATAAGCGATATGTGTACCATAATGAATCATTTTTCCAGCTAAATGTTTCAGATGAACTGGGACATTTTGGAAACTTTTAAATGAGTGTCCACACCTCTTCATCATTCTTCCATTCATCCCTTGCTTCAGTTATCCACTCAGGTTGGATAATAGAAATGGCACAAAGAAATGCTTCCACATCCTCATCCTTCCTTGAGAGTGCATCTGCAACAACATTTTGCTTCCCTTTTTTGTAGATGATTTCAAAGTCATAACCCAACATCTTTGTGACCCATTTTTTCTACTCTTATGAAGATAGTCTTTGTTCCAAAAATTATTTAAGACTATCATGATATGTTTTTACCTTGAAGTGTCTTCCCATTAGGTAAGGTCACCATTGCTTTAGTGCATGTAGTATTGCCAACATTTCCTTATCATAAATAGGCTTCAATAAGTACTTTCCTTTGATTGGACGACTTTCAAAAGCAATGGGTCTTCCTTCTTGCATTAAAACTGCACCAAGTCCATTTCCTGAGGCATCACATTCCACAATAAAGGTTTTTTTGAAGTCTGGTGTAGCTAAGACCGGTGATTTTCACATTGCCTCTTTAAGATGTTCAAAGGACTTAGTTTCTTCTAGAGTCCAAGAAAATGCATCTTTCTTTAGTAATGATGTTAAGGGTGTCGACATTCTCCCATAATTCTTAACAAACTTGTGATAATACCTTGTTAACCCCAAAAATCTTCGAAGATGCTTTATGGTTGTAGGGATTTTCCATTCCTAAATGGATTTAATTTTTTTAGTGTTTACCTTAACACCCTCATGAGATAAAATATTAACCAAATATTCCACCTCCTGTATTCCAAAGAAACATGTGGAGGTTTTTGCATATAATTGTTTATCCTCCAATAGTTTGAGCACCATGTCAACATGTTGAACATGATCCTTCCAAGACTTGTTGTAGATTAGTATAACATCAAAAAATACTAACACAAATTTTCTAATGACGGGTTTTAAAATTGAATTCATCAAAACTTGAAATGCGGAAGGTATATTAGTAAGGCTAAAAGGCATGACCAAAAATTCATAATGACCATCATGAGTTCTGAATGTTGTTTTCGGAATGTCTTCAGTCTTCATTCTAATTTGATGATATCCAGAACAAAGATCCATCTTGGTGAAATAAATTTCTCCATGTAATTCATCCAATACTACACCAATGATGGGGATGGGAAATTTATCTTTAATAGTAAGCGTGTTGAGCTCCCTATAATCTGGAAACATATGCCATGATCCATCCTTCTTATGCACCAATACTACTGGAGGAGAGAAAGAACTTTCACTAGGTTGAATTATACCAGCCTCTAGCATTTCTGCAACCATACGGTCAATCTCACTCTTTTGAGCATAAGGATATATGTAAGGTCTGATGTTTGGAGAAATGCTTCCTGGAATAAAATGAATAGCATGGTCATGATCACGAATAGGTGAGAGTTTTTGGGAGTCTCAAATACGTTGGAATGATTGTCCAAGGCTTTTTGGAGATATCGAGAAATAGATGATTTTGGTGTTTGAACCTATAGTGAGCATAATTGTGAAATTACACCTCGTTGTTGTTTCTTCAAAAGATTTGTCATGACATTAGAGCTAATAATGTTTCCTCGATTCCCTATGATACCCCGTAATTCAACTTCCTTTCCTCCTGAAAAATATTTCAAGAAAATTTCTTGAAAATTAAAATCGACGGTCCCCAAAGATTATAACCATTGTACTCCTAGTACAACATCAACACCACCCATTTGGATGGAGAGAATTGGACTATTCAATACATATTCCCCCACGGTTAGTTTGATATTATAGCACTTTCCTGAGCAATTTATAGTTCCTCCATTTGAAACCATCACTTGACACTTTGGTGTTGGGTATAGGAAGCAATTCAATTCCTTGGCTACATTATAATGAATAAAATTATGGGTACTACCCAAATCAATCAACACTATTACATTTTTCTTCTTCATATGTCCTTCTATCTTGAGAGTTTGAGGAGTGGTAATTCCTACCATTGCATTATATGATATGGTCGGAGTAATTTCTTCTTCATCTAGGGCTAGTTCTTGGTGTATATCCTCTTCTTTTTAAGCTTCTTGTTCCTTTTCTTCCTCCTCTTCACAATCTATGTAAAATGATTTCTTCTCAGTGCACTCTATCACAACTGTAGCAAATCCCTTTTGCTCTTTTTTCTTCCAATTGCTGTGGTGTCAACCTTGTAGGTTGTGGAAGTATAGGAGTAGAAACACTTCCATCTTTATAGTTGTGAGTGGTAGGCTTCTTTGTCACAATAATTTTGCTTTCAATTTTTCTTGCCAACCTGAATATCTTCTCTAATGAATCAGGTTCCCAAAGGCAAACCTCATGTTAGATGTTACCCTTCAAAGTTCCTATGAATACATCAATCATGTGTTTCTTTGGAATATCAGTTACCCTTATATTCAATGTTTGGAAGTCCTCAATGTGCTCCACCATCGAACCCTTGTGTTTGAGATTTATCAATTGGCTAAAGAAGGTGTTGCTCTTTGTATCCTCATAATGTGCTATCATTTCCTCTGTAAAAATTGACCAAGTGACAATTTTTTTATGAGATCAAAGCCATCGATACCATACAAATGTATTTTTTTCTAAATATAAAGTTTCAATGTGTACCTTTTGTGTGTTTTTCACATTATGGAGATCAAAATATTGCTCCATCCGTAGTATCCATGTCATCAGATCCTTGCCATCAAACTTCCTCATATTGATATTTGGAATATGGTGGGTCTTAAATGAAACATTAGAGTCTATGAAATAATGATTAACATTTCTTTTTTTCTCATCATGAGTTTCATCTACTACCGTTTCGCCATTAGGAATCATTTCTTGTAGCAGCTTTTTCAAACCTTCCTTCAAACTTTCCATGTCATTCTTCATGTCTTCCATGTTGCCTTGTATTTTTTCTTCTATACCATCGATCTTGGCTTCCACGCCATTCTTCAAACCATCCATATTATATTCCACGCATTTCTTCAATCCATCCATGTCTTTCTTCAAACCATCCATCTTAGCTTCCATTTCATTTTTTGTTACTCTTTGCGAGAGTGAAATTTGTTGCACTTGGTCTCATAATTTTGATATATCATGTTGCACTTCTTCCTCTTCATGACTCATAGTAGAGCCTTCTAAGGGCTTAATGGGTATGTAATTCTTTTTATAGCGAATTTTAGAACTAAATAATGATAACTATGCTTCAATATTCCCTTGGAATCACTTCAAACTAATTTTTCAAACAAGACTTATGCAATTTAAAAAAAATACACACCTTTTTCTTGCTTTCGAGGATCTCGATATTGAAACTGATGTGTCTCTATAATTTCGGATCCCCAAGATTTGATCTTTGGTCCTGTAGTATCCATCTACATCTTCTTTCCAATGTCACAGGTTAGACCTAATTTGGATTCTTCAAGATAAATCTATGTCTGGTCTCCCACAATGACCTAATTATAGACTAGTTTAGTAGATCAAACTTGTATGGAGTGCTACGTGTCACTGTTTCGACCTTTGGCTTTGAAATTTATATACAAGAAACTAAATTTTGTTCTCTTTTTTCTAATTTTTACAGAATTCCAATCCTATGTCTGAAACAAAATTTATGACGATTTTCCCTCGGCCACATGTTTGAGATGAATTTTTGGAGCCTGTAAAAACCCTAACTTCCACAAAGATCATATCCATGAAAATATAGTGAAACAAGATCTAAAATTTTCACATGAAGTTCCTCAGGATTTCAAATCAAATGGGTTTTTTTTTCAGCTTCTATACATTTGTAGAAAAAATTTATAGTGAAAATTCCAATATGACCTGTTTACAACAGCAAAACCCTAGAATCCAAAGCTCTGATACCAAATGTTATGAAACCATCTCACAAAATAGAAGAAAAGATAGATCAACGACTTATAAATCAACCTCTTCTAAGGGAAAACCTCCTTTACATTACATAAATGAACAATTATTGGATCATTCAAATGACAAAACCTCATTTCTATATATAGGAGTCCAAGGGGTCACAATATAATCCTAGTTGGCATAGCAATAACAATGTAAGGGCACAACAATAACAATAGTGGGCTTCTATGGGGTAAAATAATAACAATATGGGGACTACATGGGAATAAAAATAAAAATAAGGGGGCTACACTAACAATAAGTAAAATAAGGGGATACACTAGTATTATAGGGACCTAGCACCCTCCAACTGATCCTGATCTCTCATGCTGGTTGCTGCCATCACGCCCAAAAAATTTCGAAGTCTCCCTCTAACCCTTTGGGCAGCTGCTAAATGGCTCTATGCACTCCCTGTAGGAGTGATAAAAAATTCTCTCAACTATTGCTGCTTCTACATCGGAAATTAGAATCTTTGGGCAAGAAATTATCTGAGGTCATAATTCCCTCAGTGTGCTCTTCTTCCCTTCTTTTGATGCTTTTCTGCACTAGAAAATTGTTGCATAAAACCTGTGGACTAGCTAAAGAACTACTCTATGCTAAAGATGTTGCGTTGCTCCCTCTACCACTGGAAAATTTCGATGTGGAAAATCTTCTTCTTTTTCGACTCACTCAGAGAAGGATTTTTCTACGAAAATATTTACATCCTGACACTGGACTGTGCAGCCATTCTGGGAATTCAATTTGCTTCCTACATAGCTCTTCAAGCTCCATCTTCAGCTATGCTTCTGATCTCTTCTCTACTTCACCTTCACTTTGATGCCATGTGAAAATTCCTAAATCTGGAATCTTATTGTAGCAACTAGAAAATAATCACCTAATTGTTAATATTTACTTAACAATCTATTTCCAGTTATCTACGGAAAACACTAAATACATCGCACTGCAACCTACACAAATATAAAAGTGTTGTGAAAACAAAATACATTGCAGGAAAGAAATAAACACATAATAGACCCTGTTATTTTTGGACAAATGTACCCAGAAAAATCCAATGCGGAAAAATCGGTGCAACAGCGGAGGGTCTGTATTATTATATAGTAGTTTCTGAATACAAATATTTGGATGCCTTACCGGCTATCTAATACAGAGAATATAACTAGCATAAATGAAGTGAGAAAGAACCTCACACTATCACTGGTGATCCGACACTGCTCTAGCCTCTGAATGGCTAGCCCCAAGCTGCCTCTGCGCAGTCACTGCACTGCCCCTGCGTCACAACTCGTAGGGAATGTGTCATTGCTCTGGCTAATCAATCTGGTCGCTAGATGCTCAAATATATAACCCTATGGTCTCACACCCCGACTCCTAACGTTAGATCTAGACTGCTCCTTAGCAAAACTATGGATCTCCTCTCAGGCTCTGCGCTGCCTCAGCATGGCTCGGCGCTGCCCAGTGTGGCTCTGCACTGCCTTTCTGGATCTCACTCTGCCTCATCTACATTGTATTCACTAGCTCAAGAAAACATCCACCAGATATTATCCCTGCCCCCCACTACAAGAAATCACTTCGATCTTCCTTTGGAAACTATTGTGCTGCTCTCTTGAGAATTCGCTCTCTTGATCTCGCACGATTTGTTCTCCAAGTGCCCATCGAGCTTCTTCTTATAATAATCTCGTTGAAAATTCAACGACCCAGACTAAATCCTAATCAATGGCTCAGATCATCTTGACTCGATCTTCATTTTTTTCTATAAGATTCACACCCAGTTTAATTAACACCCTTTTGTTATTTTAATTTCCTATGTTTAGATTTAGGCATCCATTAGAAATAATTAACTATTTTAATTAAACCTTCTCTGAGTGGAATTTCCCAAAACAATTTCTGGGCCTTGGAGAATGCATGTGTCCTAGACTCCCTCCAAATTCTTGAGGCTAGAGCACATCCGTTGCTACAAAAATCAACATGGGAAAAATGAGGACCCCACTTCATTAGTTGTAGAGACATGTAGATACACATCATTTATGAATAAAGTATTAGAAACAATCATATAATTCCACCATTTTCTTTGGTGGTATTGCATTTATTTAATATTAAAGTACCAAGTGCGATGATTCACACATTGAAAGCTTTGTTTGCACAATGGGCTTTCTCTGCACTTACACACATATGCTAATTTGAAACATTATTTACAATTGAAATTTTAGTATACGTTATTTACAATTAAAATAATATCAATAATATGTGCATAAACAATGCTACATCAGCACAATGCAAACTTGAAAGCTTATTCTGCTAATCTTGTGATCAATGAAATGTGGTTTTGTACACAACTTCGTGTGCACTCCACACAACTTTTACTCACTTGAATACTAATATGCATTATCTATAACTAAAATATTAGCAATAATATTAGCAATAAAAGTGTTTAGTTCAAAGTGTGTACATCCGCACAAAAAGCATTTTCGGACAAGAGCATAAAAGAACAAATATTCGAAACATTATTTACAATAAAAATTTATCAATAAAATGAACATAAAAATTTTTATCATCTGCATAAAATTTACTTAATTTACTACTAATATTCATTATTTATAACTAAAATATTAGCACTTAGTGCAATGTGTGGACATCTGCACAAAGAGAACTTATGCATAAGCATATGTTCAAAATATACAAGATATTAGCAGTGACTTTGTATATGTTAATTGTGTACTAAAATAGTTATTCACTCTAGTGGCGTCTCCACATATAGTGTCTACGGAAGAAATTGTGTAGTTGTCATTGTGTGAAGCAAGCAGTGCAGAACAAGCATGGGCTAAGACACAAATGTGGATGATATACAGACCTCTCCACACAAATACGATACGGAATAAGCTGTGCAGTCATCGTTTTGTAGAGCAAGCGGCGCGGAACAAGCATGGGATGAGATCGAAATGTCGATGAAATATAGACGTCTCCGCACAAATATGAAAAGATATTCAGAAATACAAAGATAAGCAAAAATTACACTTAAAATATTATTGCAGGAGACATCGTTGTGTGGACCAAGCAGTAAATGTGGATCTCTCTACTCAATAGAGTTATGTATTCAAATATAGCGTGTACGGAAAAAGTTGTGCAGTCGTCTTTGTGCGGATCAAGCGTGGGTTAAGACACAAATGTGGATGAAATACGAACCTCTCCACACAAATACAAAAGATATTCAGAAATATGAATATCACCAATAATATCTTATACTTCATTTTCTTACTAAAATATTAGCAATAAAATTCTTTAGTGAACGAAATGCAGACCTCTCCGCACAATAGAGCTACGTGTCCAAATATAGCATGTGCAAGAGATGTTGTGCAGTCATCGTTATATGGAGAAAGCAGCGTGGAACAAGCAATGTGGATGAAATATGGAACTCTCCGCAGAGATACAAAAATATATTCGGAAATACGAATATCACTAATAATATTATGTACGTTACTTTCTTACTAAAATATTAGCAATAAAATCCTTTAGTGGAAGAAATAAATATCAGTAGAGATGAGACAAAAATATGAACGAAATGCAGACCTCTTCGCATAATAAAGTTATGTATCCATATATAATGTGTACAGAGGAAGTTGTGCAGTCATGGTTGTGCGGAACAAGCATGGCCTAAGACACAAGTGTAGATGAAATAAAAATATCTCCGCACAAATACAAAAAAATATTTGAAAATACGAATATCACCAATAATATCTTATACGTCAATTGCTTACTAAAATATTAGCAATAAAATATTTTAGTGGACAAAATGTGAACCTTTTTGCACAATAGAGTTACATGTCGTGTATGAAAGAAGTTGTGCATACGCCATTGTGTGGAGTAAGCAATGCAGAACAAACAATGTAAATGAAATACAGACCTCTCAACACAAATACAAAAAAATATTCAAAAATACGAATATCACCATTAACATTATATACGTAAATTACTTACTAAAATATTAACAATAAAAACCTTTAATACCAACATACATAACTACCACTCTCCAAAAAAAAAAAAAACTTTATACAAAAGAATCAATTAAATAGCAATAGAAAAAAGAACTATGCTACATCACACTGATTACCCTTTTTTATATCTTCCATTGTCAAATTATTTTGAATAAACACTATTAAAATGAGTCATTACCCAATTAGGGAGTAAATCATGTACACGTAATTATCAACAAAATTCAATCAAATTATTTTGGTTAAACACTATTAAAATTAAAAGAACTAGTTTAAAAAATTAAATATACATGTGAAGGTTAGGTTGTGTTTTTTTTACATTTATTGTATTATAATTTAATGTTATTTCTCTATTTACCTAGTTAGAAATTTAGAAAAGTTTCAATATTATAAATTTCAAAATTTTAAATTTAATAAATAAATATACATTTAAAATAACAACATAAATTTAATAAATAAATAGATATTTAAAATGACAATCTAAGTAAGGTGGTAAGTATTTAAAAGGATGAGTTATTAGATATTTTAAAAAATATTGTTTCATAACTATTGTAATTATGTTCTTTACAATTTCTTTAGTTTTCTAAGTAATTATTGTAATCTCTGTAATCTTTTATGGAATTAAAGCCAATCATGATTGTATAATTCAAATTTTTCATTTAGTATATTGATACACTAATTTAATATTTTGAAGAGATTATGATCTAAGTTTTTAGGACAATGTTGTATTGATGGTTTTTAAATAGAGTTGGTGTACGAATCTAAGTTTTTAGGACAATGTTGTATTGATGCTCTTTAAATAGAATTGGTGTGCTTATCATTGGTATTATAGTTCCATTTTAGAAATGACCTAGGATGAGATACTCTTATGTAAAATGTATTTTCAACTACAATATAAGGAGCGGGGGCTGTAATTTATTTACTAATATAGATCCATTTTAATCATGGATCTAGCCACCCCAAGAGGGATCAAATTCCTTAAGATGCAAATATCTTTTAAATGTATCTTCATATACCATATAAGGAGGAGGGGCTACAATTTATTCACCAGTATAGATCCATTTTAATCATGGATCTAGCAAGCAACCAGAGGGACCTGATTTCTTAAAATGCAAACTATTTTAAATGTAAAACTTGAAAAAAGAATGTGTGTATTTGAAGAGATTTGATCATTGGTGTGTGTGTGGGCACACACACATTTTTAAATGCATAAATGGATTCAACAACTTGAAAGTCTCATAACCAATTTGGATTTTAGACAAAATTACTTGAAATTTTTTAACCATAAGAATTTATTATTTTCATATTTTTCTAAGCCATATATAATATATAGTTGAGATTGAAAATTTTTATTTAATATGAGTTGAAATATTTGTTTATGCACTTTATCTGCATTAATTATTTTTTGCTACTGATATATTTTTAAGTATATCTCAATATTAATATTTTTTTATAACCCACATTAAATTTTACTATTATTCTTAATTTTAAATATGACATTAATTTTATATTAAGAACCGAATGAATCACACATGTCCATATTATTATTCTTATTACAAAGTAATGGAATTTGTTATTTTATTATTATTTAAATTTTTTCCTTTTAAACTTTAAATATAAGTATGAGAAGTTGATATTAAAATAAATTAGTTAACCTCAGTATAAATTTAACATTGAAACATTTTTAAAATATAATAGCTATGTATCTTGCTTACATTAAAAAAGTGAAAATATAAGTTTTTCTTTTAGTTGATATAAAATTAAGTTATTTCACATGGACATTGAAATATTTATTTACGGTAAAGAATGAGAGTGAAATATTTGAAATATTTTTACCACATATCCTTCATACTGGTTTGTAATATCAATTATCCTAGATCCATCTTAACTCTGAATCTATGAATCTTGAGAGAGATCAAATCTCCTTTCACTCTAAAAAATGTTTGCACCTTAAGAGATTTGATCCCTCTCAACCGTGTCAAAATGTTTTATTAATAATTATACTTATTAATTTTTTAATTTAATTTAATTGATTTTTTTTCTAATTTAATTTTATTTTATTTTTATCTAATTTGACTGAGTCAAAATGTTTAACAAGACATGGCATTACAACATCTCTTTCGACGCATTGAGAATGAAATTTTTTTACCATATATCCTTCATACTATGTTGTAATATTTTTAATTAAAACTATTTGAACATATATATTCATTTTTGTTTTTCATTATAAATGACATTTTTTTTCTTTAGTTTATAAAATATTTTATTTTTATTTTAAAAGGGATGTGTCAACTTCAGGTTGACGATAGACGAAATCACACATCACCCTCATATTGAGTTGTAGAATGTGCTTCTCAACACAATAACTAGACTTTATTACAACAATGTTTGGAGATAACTTGGGATGTTGCCACCAACAAAGATCATAGTTGTAGCAAATAGATTCATGCAGATACCCATAAGGAACAAAAAGGTTTATCAAGTGCCATTTTTCCTATATTATTTCCCATAATAATTGTGTCTTAGCCTATGCAGTCCAAGTGATTGCAACAATTAGTATTTCCAACTACATTCTACATGACTAGGATACATTTAATTAAAAACATACTAACAATGCTCTCCAACTATGAGCAATTATATAGTGGTGTTATGGATGACCCGTGGTTGAAATTAATTAGACCTAAAAATGTTGTTCTTCAAGACTATATCATTGCAACAAACTAACATATATATTACATATAACAGCCATAACCAAAACCCAAAGTTAAACATGAATCGTGTCATTACAATTAGATGACACTCTCTGATTATTATGAGATTATAGCTTAAATGACATGATGAGCAAGTAGTCATTACTTTGATATTATAGCTTTTTTTGCATAATATGCAAGTTGTATTTTTATTTTTATTTTTTAAAACAAGAGAATTAACTTCCACAACCATGAAGTGAAAAATCCACAAATAATGAGCATTTTACAAAGAAGCTTGGCACAATGAGGGTTTGTGGCAGGTTCAATACACAAAAACATATGTATTGACACTATGGTATATGAAACTACATTGACCATGGATCTAAATGCACTTAAGCTTGCTAATTCAAATATATTTTCTTTCATAGACCCAATTAAACCAATGCTTAATGTTGGACACTATAAATTTGGTAAAACACAAAGAAAATGAATATGTTTTTATCTTAGAGTGTATAAAAGGTTTCTTTGTAATATAAATAGGTTAGAATTAATGGAAAACCCAAATCAAGATGTTGAAAAAGTTAAAACAACTGGAAATTAATTATGCACATGTCTATTTAAGAAACTCTATTATGATACCAACAACTTTTCTTTCTAGGTGAGAACAATGAAGTTGTGACCTTCTAAACAAAACATATCTTAGAAAAAAACCCAACAAGAAGTTCAAGCTCACTCTTTGAAACTTAAGAAAAAGGACTTTGAAAAACTTAATCTTTAATTTGATGTAGTGAACATTCAAATCTCATTCAAAATGGATACGAAACTTCAAGTTTCCAAGATAAATACTTGAATACCAGTATTATTCCGAAATTTGTCAAATTATTAAGAAAACAAGAAAACAAATATCCAATGTTAACATTATAAATGTTAAAACAAACAAACAAACAAACAAACAAACAAACAAAAATCCAAAGAAAATAGTTACTTTGCACCTTTCCCTTATTCTCATAACCTTACATTCATTCACATTCACAACCATACCTACCATATTATATAAAGTAATATTAAAATTTCCATCTTCTAAAACATTTTTCTTTTTCTTTTAGACCAATATTTTTAATTATTTATTAGGTCATTACTTTCACACTGACATCTATGATTAGTTGAGTTGTATTTATTATGTATGTATTGTAGAAAGTTTTTAGTTTTATATAGTTAACATTGTGCTTTTATTGTAAATTTACCGCCGCCGTATCCCCGGCTACGAGTCTTGAGGGCGAACGTCATGATCTGCATGCGGCATTGTCCTTCATTTACAGGTTGTTCTATCGACTATATCTTTTGTCCCGAATGAGGTCGGGAGGTCGGGGTCGACGAGAACTCGGCTGGAACAGTGGGAAAAGACTTGACTATTGAATCCAATGTGCTCGTTGGCCTTCTTCAACGAAACATTAAAGTTATTACTTGTCTCTCAAAGAGTTGATAACATGTTGTCATTGCAGACCCTTCTTATAACCACAAGGCTTAGAACCACTATTGTTAAATGGATAGTTTATAAATTCATTCAAATGTTAACGCTAGAGTTTTCATCCATGGACTCGGCCCTACATTTTGATTATCTGACCTTCTGAAACCACGAAGGCCAAAAAATTGAATACTTGTCGTCTAACCTGCAACAAAAGCAATAGGAGAAATACAGGCCTGTGAATGTAAGGTTGTGATTGTGTATGTGGTGTTGGGATTCATCCATTCGAAACATGTGATTCGATGTCTACCACATTTGATATGAGACATTAGAACATTGGATGGGTGGATTTTGCAGAAAATTTACAATTGATAAGGTGAATTAGGTCAGACCAAGCGGACTGGGCTCACCCGAGATGGAGTTCGGGTTGGTCACTCCTTTCGTCCTTGGTAAGAGTTTAGAGTGAATTTTCACTATCACCTTATTACTAGTTGAATTTCATTTCTATGTAAAGTGCCCATCATTTGGATCATTATGATGGGATGGAAGCAACTTCATCTATTAACCAGTGGTTTTATGAATTGATACTTTTCAAGCCCAGGAGAGCATTGTCAATGATGTCTCGACAATAGTAATCCATTTCCCTCGTTTCCCATAAAAAGTGTTTGGGCACCAATCCAAATCATAATTTTTTTTAATTTATTAATAATTTATATATGTATTAAAACAAGTTAATTTAATAACTATCATACATCATCAAATAATTTTTATCATATTTTAAAACCTTAATTTATTAATTATTATAAATCATCATATTATTTTTATCATATAAAAATTATAGTTCTAAATTGAAATTTAATTAATTTAATAAAAATTATTAACTTAGAAAATATATATATATATATATATATATATATATATATATTTGCAAATTGATATATCAAAAATATAACTGAAAATATTAAATAAAAATTATAATAAATAAATAATAATAAAATTGTTGTTTTTTTTATTTGTTGACAAAATAACAAGAGCCATAATGACATGTCATTGTTTTTTAGAGTAAAAAAATTGCACATATAATTTTTAAATTGTTTATTTGAAATGATATAGTGATATGTTTATTATGAAATCTTTAATCAAATGAAATTCACAAATATACAAAATATGAAATATTCTTAAATTACATAATAATTTTCCAGAATTAAAAATAAGTACATAAAAAATAAATTAATATAATTTAGAATATAATATTATTAATATTTTTTATTATAATTTGTAAATTATTAAAGTAATATTAAATGTATATAACCGTATTAACCTATGATTCATTATACCATAATATAATATAAGTTTACTGAAAATCAAAATAATATATTATAACTATATGTATACTTTGTCACTCATCACAACATAAATTCATAAATCTTTAAAAATACTCGTCACTTATCTTAAAACTCCAGATTCATACTTTATATAATTAGTCACTTATACTTATACTCACGTAACTTCCTGTCTCATGTTTCATTAATCACTTTAATCTCTTCCTTTAGCGTGTAATGAAATGCGTAATAAGTTTAATTCAGAGTATATCTCTCTTCTTCTTCTTCTTTTTATTTATTTACATATATAACTTTTAATAATATATTTTATTAAAATATAAATTAATTTCATTTTTTTAATATATTGACTATAAGTAGTTTGACTACCTCATAATAATAAATGAGTCATGCAACCATATGGCATTATAAATTAAAGATATAATAGGATGTACTTCTTAATTTATAATATAATGTATTTGGGTTCAGAGATTTTCCATGTGGTGAACTATCAACACCTTCTTTTTTTTCTGAATCCAATGTGTCCGCACATATATGTATCTGCTACATTTATGGGGAATCCTCAAGGGCATCAAGGAGATTTGATCCTGTGACCTCTCAACTTCAATGATGTTTTCTTGTAATGTCTTACATTTTATATTTATTTGCTAAATTTTAGTTCTTCAGAGATTTTTTCATTATGTGATGGTCTTTGGCCATAGTGATTTTTTTCCCTTGATTCTATTCAACTGTATTCTAGCCCATAGTCATTTTATATTTATTTGTTAAATTTAGTTGTTCAAATATTTTCTCATTCTCTGATGGTCTTTGGCGTTAGTGATTTTTTTCCCTTGATTCCATTCAACTATATTGTGGCCCCATAGTTGACCAGAGGGCATTAGGTCTCTCAGAAAAAAGTCACTAGCAATTGAAATTTTTAAGGCTTTCAGGGTTTGGAATCGAGGATGGTGGCATTTGGGTTTCTCCATCTTTGAATGCACAACAAATACCAATTGAGTCCAATTCATTATCTTTTGGTTCACTCTAAACCTTTAGCATTATATATGTCACAAATTTAGAAGAAGAAAAAGCTTAATCCTGGAATTCAGTTAAAAAGTATATATATATATATATATATATATATATATATATATATATATATATATATATATATATATATAATTTAATTAAAAATTATATTGAATGTTCGTGAAGGAAACAAAACAAAAATCAGAAAAAATAAAACGATGTAAATACTCCATATCAAAAGTCATAATCACATGATTAAATATTCATACAAATCGAAAGCAGTGTGGACCATGCATGCAAGAACAGGGAACTTATTTTGACAACTGAAAGCAGTATGGACCATGCATACAAGAATAGGGAATTGTGCCTTTTCACAATGAACGCCATCTAATGATTGCAAACCTCAACACATCATTGTTCATATGCAACGAATTCGAGAAGGAGACATGAAATTGTTAACCAATAACGAGAATGGCCTTATGGTAGGTAATAACTATGATAACAAAACAATAATATGTAATTTCTGTTGCAACATAAAACAAATAAGTCATTTCCTCGAGGACTTGCTAATCCAACAAGGAGAGACACCATGAATCTCTTTTTAACTTAAAAAGAAGTATCATATTATATCTAATGCATGATTACAAGCAAAGACTTCAAATCCTTCATGGCGAGCCATTAAATTGCCACAACCTAGTCAATGAAGCAAGAAACTACAGTCACATCTCAGTCGGAGAGTATTCGACAATACCCAACTCATAAATTGTAATACATAACAAAGTTATCATTCATGCACTAGGAAGTGTTATTAACAGTATAAACCCTCAGACTTAAAAACCCTAGACTAAGACCAGATAATTTAACAAGGGTGGAAAATCCAGCAGAATTTGTGTAGACGGTCGGATTTCACCTGAAAGAAATAAAGTTGACAGTGAGCCAATCTAGAATCTAGCCCCTTTTCCTTTAGAAGAACAAAAGGAAAACGAGACCCAAAAATCATAGTAAAACTTCACCTACAGGGAAAAATACCCAATACTCAGAAATTAAGTTCATTGTGTACAGAAAACTGAAGGAAAAGTGGAAACTGGAAAAACATGGTAAGAGAGGTTACCCAAGAGAACCTCCAATTCCTTCGACCAAACCAGATGCCTGGAACAATAATTCACTTAGCATTTTTTCAAAAAAAAAAATTACCAGAAAAGTGATTGCAGCCAGCGTCATATACAAATACTTCTTGTAGAAAACCATAACAGTTGATAGCGCCATAGAACAAACAAAGCCTCAATCAGGAGCAGAGGACTGAGGTGGAGAAGCAAACAACTCTCATCGAGCCAAGTCTTAACCCTAACTTCTAGCTATAACACATACTAACGCTTAGAAAAATTTTAAAAGAGGCGCAAAAACACTGGTAATCAACTAATATAAAAATATTTTCTCGGAAGGATGGATAAGTTACTTGACCATAGATAAATTGATAGGGGGGAAAGGCTCCAAGTCGCCATTCTCCTTTAGCATAGTTTCAAAGTCTCCCATGGCTAACGGGTGTAGACTATTCTAGCGTGCATAATACTCCAATATGCCTTGCTTGAAATTGAGTCGAAAGAGCTAGTCTAGCAGTGAAGTCAAAAGAGCTAGTCTAGCAGTGAGCCACAACTGTATTCCCTTCCAAGGAAATTGCAGAGAAAGTGTCGGCGGTGAGTAAGAATACTAGGTCCCTATAATACTATTGCATCCCCCTTATTGTTATTTTTGTGCCCATGTAGTCCCCATATTGTTATTATTGTGCCCCATAGAAGCCCATTAGTGTTATTATTGTTCCCTTACATTGTTATTGTTATGTCGGCTAGGATAATATTGTGACCACTTGGACCCCTATACATAGAAAGAAGTTTTTGTCATTTGTATCATCAAAGAATTGTTCATTTATGTAATGTAAATGATGTTTCCCACTCGAAGAGGCTGATTTCTAAGTCGTTGATCTATATTTTCTTATATTTTGTGAACTAGTTTCATAACATTTGCTATCAAATCTTGGGATTATAAGGTTTCACTTCTTCAAACAAGATATCTTGGAATTTTCACTTCTATATTTTTCACTTCTAAGTCGTTGATCTATATTTTCTTATATTTTGTGAACTAGTTTCATAACATTTGCTATCAAATCTTGGGATTATAAGGTTTCACTTCTTCAGAAGATGAAATGTTTACCACGTGGAGTTGAAATCTTGATGCACCTTGTGTAAAAATTTCGGACCTTGGTTCGTTATATTTTTGGAGATATGATATATGGAAGTTAGGGTTTTTGCAGGCTCTATAATTTCATTTCAAACAGGTGACTAAGATAAAATATTCATAACGCTTGTTTCATGCACCGGATTGGAATTCTGTAAAAAGTGGAAAAATTTGCATGGACTGTAGTTTCTTGTGTAACAATTTCAAGCCGAATGTCGAAAAAGTGACATGTGGCATGTCTTACAAGTTAGCTCTGCTGAACTAGTCCATAATTAGGTCATTGTGGGAGATCAGGCATAACTTTATCTTGAAGAATCCAAATTAGGAATGACCTATGGATTGAAAAGAAAACTCATAGGGCTACTACAAGAACGAAGATAACATCTTGGGGATCTGAAATTACAAAGATACATTATTTTCAATATTGAGCTCCTCAAAAGCAAGAAAAATGTGTGTATCTTTTTTTTAAATTGCATGTCTTGTTCAAAAAATTACTTTGAAATGATTCCAAGGGCATATTGAAGCATATATATCAGTATTGAGTTCTAAAATTCCCCCAAAAAAGAATTACACACCCATTAAGCCCTTAGAAATATCTATTATGATGCATGAAGAGGAAGAAGTGCAACATGATATATCAAAATTACGAGACCAAGTGCAACAAAATTCTCTTTTGCAAAGAGTAACAAAAAATGAAATGGAAGCCAAGATGGAAGGTTTGAAGAAAGACATGGATGGTTTAAAGAAAGGCATGGAAGCTAGGATGGATGGTTTGAAGAATGGTATGGAATCTAAGATGGATGGCATGGAAGCTAAGATCGATGGTATAGAAGAAAAACTAAAAGGTAGCATGGAAGACATGAAGAATGGTCTAAAAGAAAACATGGAAGGTTTGAAGGAAGGTTTGACAAAGTTGCTACAAGAAATGATTCCTAATGGCAAAATGGTAGTAGATAAAACTTATGATGAGAATAAAAAAAATGGTAATCATGATTTCATAAACTCTAATGTTGGATTTAAGACCCACCATATTCCAAATATTGATATGAGGAAGTTTGATGGCAAGGATCCGGTAATATGGATACTATAGATGGAGCAATATTTTGATCTCCATAATGTGAAAAACACACAAAAGGTACGCATTTCAACTTTATATTTAGAACCCAATACATTTGTATGGTATAGATGGCTTTGCTCTCATAAAAAAATTGTCACTTGGCCAATTTTTACGGAGGAAATGATAGCACGTTGTGAGGATACAAAGGGCAACACCTTCTTTAGCTAGCTGATCAATCTCAAACAAAAGTGTTCAACGATGGAGCACATTGAGGACTTCCAAAAATTTAATATAAGTGTAACTGATATTCCATAGGAACACAAGATTGATGTCTTCATAGGGACTTTAAAGGATAACACCCAAGAGGTTCGCCTTTGGGAACCTGATTCATTAGAGAAGTCATTTAGGTTGGAAAGAAAAATTGAAAGCAAAATTATGGAGATAAGGAATCCTACCACTTAAAAATATAAAGATGGAAGTGTTGCTACTCCTAGAGTTCCACAAACTACAAGGTTTACATCGCAAAAATTGGAAGAAAAAGGAGAAAAAGGGATTTGCTACAGTTGTGATAGCAAACACACTAAAGGTCATAAGTGTGCTGAGAATAAACTATTTTACATAGATTGTGAAGAGGAGGAAGAAAACGAACAAGAAACTTCAAAATAAAAGGATATAATAAGGATTGATCCAATTAGGGTCACTGCCATACAAAAGATATACTTTCCAAGAAACAGAAAATAGATTCAATCCTTTCTAGGTAAGGTCAATTTTGTTAGGATATTTATTCCTAATTTTGCAGAAATTGTCAAGCATATTACTAAGATGCATAGAAATGATTTTGACATTAAATGGACAGCAGAGGGAAAACAATCTTTTGAACAGATCAATAAGGTCCTTACCCAAGCCCAAGTGCTCATAAGTCTAGATTTTTCTAAAGATTTTCTGGTATTTACTTTCGCCTCTGAACATATAATTGTTGGAGTGTTATGGCAAAAAAGGTAGAAAGTTAATGAGCAGCCCATTTCTTTCTTCAGTAGAACACTTTCAAACTTTGAACTGAAGTACAGTATCATGGAGAAATAGGCATATGCTTTAGTAAAGGTGCTTAAATATTTCAGAATTTATATTCTGCCTTCTCACATTATATCTTTTGTGCCTAATGTTGTGGTGAAAGACATACTGACTCAAGTTGATCCTGATGGAAAAAGAGGTAAGTGGATTGCCACTCTGTTGGAATATGATATAGAGATTAAGCCTACCAAGTTGGTAAAGGGTCAAGGGCTGGAAAAATTGATGGCACAGTCAAATTTTGGTTTCCTAGATATGAATTACATTGCAGAATTTTCAGAAGTGGTTGAAGAAGAGGAATTTATCCCTATTGAGAAAAAAATAACTATGTTTGAGTGGTATAGGGGTGTAATTTTTGTTTTGCAGCATCACAAAGCTCCTCCTCAATTAACCAAGTCCAAATCCAGATTTGTAAAGCTGAAGTATTTAAGGTATTGTATTTTGAACAATAATTTATATTGGAGGGATACCAGTGGGATTCTCTTAAACTACTTGTTAGAAGAAGAGGTTGAGAAGTTAATTAATGAATTTCATAAGGGAGATTATGGAGGACACCATTATTGGAAGGCTACAAAAAATAAGATATTCAAAGTAGGATATTATTGGCCTTCTATGTTCAAAGACATCTACAAAAATATTGTTTCTTGTCATGGATGCCAAAAATTTTATGGGAAAAAGAAGATGATACCTTTACCTCTGAAACCAATACATTTTGAAGCTCCTTTCCAACAATGGGGATTAGATTTCACTGGCGAGATACACCTTACATCCTTAGGCCAACATCGTTGGATTTTGACAGCCACTTATTACTTCACCAAGTGGATTGAAGCAATCCCTACAAGGCAAGATACAGACTCGGTCATCATCCAATTTGTGGAAAACAATATTTTGTCAAGGTTTGGTTGTCCCATGAAGATTATTACTGACGATGCTCAAGCTTTCAAGTCTAAAAAGTTGATTAGTTTTTGTCATCAATATCATATCACTCTTAGTCATTCCATAACATATTACCCTCAAGGTAATGGCTTAGCTGAATCATCAAATAAAATCGTAGTCAAAATCATTGAGAAGTTTTTACAAGAAAACAAAAGTTCATGGCATTTGAAGTTGAAATTTTCTTTGTGGGCTGACAGAATTTGTACTAAGAGGTATACAGGTACATCTCCTTATGAGCTGGTATATGGAACTGAAGCAATTTTCCCAACTTCTCTTAGAGTTCCAATAATGAAGTTTCTACAGGGGTTGGAAGAAGAACCTAATGCCATCCAAAGGAGGATAAATCAGCTCATTTCTCTGCAGGAAAAAAGAGAGGAAGTGTACACTAATCATCAACAGTCAAAAAATAGAGTCAAAAAGACCTTTGATAGGAAGACAAAAGAGGAAAACTTCAAAGTTCAAGATGCGGTTCTGAAATGGGAAGCCATAATTGAATAGAAAGGGAAGCATGGAAAGTTTGAGAATATCTGGAAGGGGGATTTTATGATAGCCACATATCATGGGAACAACACATTCTTACTCCAAGAAATGAATGGACAGTTGTGTGGAGGAGGACCTGTCAATGGCAGGTTTCTAAAGCACTACTCTTATTACTTCATCTTGATAAAATATATTTCGTTGTACATATTCCATTACTTGTTATGTTATTTGAAAATAAATGTGATTTATCATCAAGCTTGGGTCCAAGGAGAAGGCCATTAGAGCTTGAAAAGGATTTCATCAAATTCATAATTTTTAATTTTTTCAAGTAAGGCACTGGAGCTGTTGGTTCTTTGTTGCACCACAGGGTAACAACATACCCAGTGGATCCGTTTTTATCCTTAATAAAAATTAGGTTTGTTTAGGAGTGTCTTTTTGAGTTAGATTAAGTTGTTATGGTCAAATAAAGTCATGAAATTGATTAAATTTCATGTTTTGTATATAGTCTTAAAGGGTTTAAGTGGTCATTGGTCATGTGACTAAGGTCTTATCAAAGGTAAAATTTAAAAATTTGAATGCATGGGTTAATTAAGTCACTTCTTGACACTTGGCACCTTTTTCTTGAGTTCACAACATTTTCTGTGCAAAACAGATTGTTTTCGCTAAGGACTCACATGATAGTTTTGTAGCGAATCTGTCATCCCACTAACTAAAATCGCTACGAACTCGAGTTTTTATGCTAACGGTGAGGGGATCAGTATGTTGTCATAATTTTAGTGGTTAGAGGCCAGTTTTTCAACATGTACATAATTGTTTTGTCATCATTCGATGTACTGCATGCTTGGTAATCATCACACCTCCATCATTTCATTTTCCCTCCCACCTTTCTTTCCTAATTTAGCCTTGATTCATTTGAGAAACATCACTCACCTTTCAATCCTTTTAAGTTGCTTGATCTGGTGCCAGCATTCTTCACTTTAGTGTTTCGTCTAGTTTTTGTCTCAGGTGAGCTCCCACCTCTATCAAACAAGCAAATTGATGTCTTATATAGTTTTTGCAGGTGTCAAGAACTGAAGCAGGACATCACTTTATTGGAGAGCATGGATTTACATAAAAATCCCAACAAAGAAGGCTCTGTATTCAGATAAGATACCATGGACCTGAAGCTGGATTTGGAATATTTTAAACAAGAGAGAAAGGATCTCACAGATTTCAAGAAGGAAGTCAGCCATTTTTATGATGAAGTGGTAGAAAGGTCGAGGAAAATGTTCAAAATAACACTACCCCTGAACAATATGATGAAGCATACCATGAGGAGAAATAGGTGGTTACAGGCAGAGAGGAGAAATCTCCAAAATCAAGTCAAAGAGTTAGAAATTCAAATGGAATGGTGCATACAGAATTAAGAAAAAAGGCTTGAAAATGATAGTTGTGGATGAACCTACTGCCTCTTAAAGAGGGAAATACATTTTTTGGGCCAAATTTTGTCTTTGGATGCTTCATATCATCCTTTAACATAGCTCTAGATAGGTTTTTTGAGGTAAAAAGTGGAAATTTCAAATCCTGGAAATATCAGGCAAGTTCGTAGCGTACTTTAGGCTTAAAGCCAAGTTTTTGCTACAAACTCGTTGAAGATTATTTTAAGGTATAATTTCCAAATTTTATCATAATAAGAGTGGGTAAAGGAATGTATTTACCTTATTTTGTCTAATGAAGACCCTCAAATAATTATAAAAGTCAGAAAGGGTGCAAAAATTTCCAAATGGAAAATACTACAAACTTTTCGCTATGGACTTGCCTTAAAATACTTTGTTTTTGCAGCGATGGGAAATTTTGGTGTTTTTGTAGCATTTTTTTTTTTTGGAAGCACATGAGTCATTAGAAGATGTTAAAGTGTATCAGTGAAGACACATGTTGGTAAGGCTACTCGGAAACGACGGTGATTAGGCTTCTAGCTGATCAGTTTTTCCACATCATCAAACACAACAGCACATCCTAAAATTTCGAGCAACAAAGCCTAGATTCCAGTATGGCAATTCATCACTCGGTCATGGTCATTGGAACCTCAGGAAAAGTTGTTTTATTCGATAAGCATCATCATGTATGGGTTATTTAAAATTTATTATTGAATTTAATGGTGTTAGAGTCCTATTAGGTTTTAAACTCCTTGTAAATATAAATATCTCTAAATTCTCTCCTTGTAATCAGTTCCTTTTTAGATAAGATGTCTTCAGCAGTTTCAAGGGTAACCCAGGTGGCAGACTTCATGGAAAAGGATTTTAATTCTATAAATAAGGAGATTAGAGAGTTAGAGGGGGTGCCAGTTCGATGTTATGACTCATGCTATTATTGTAATATTTTCTATTCAGTAATATACAGTGGCATAAAGCTTCTTTCATACCTGAGATTCTTCATCTACTCTTATGTGTTTGTCTTATCTACCTTTTGACTCTTAATTTAGTTTACTTTATGTATAATCACTTGGAATTCATACTTAAGTATGCTCTAACTTCCTTTATGCATCTAGTTTGTTGTCCAAGTTATTTTTTTTATGAGAGTACACATGCCTTAGCTTCCATGAAAGATTTTTTTATGTAATTGAGTTTCACACTGACTCCATGCCTAATGGTAGCCAACACACATCCTTCACCTACAAAAAAGAATCCAAAAGACATCTAAGAGTTAGCCATATTTGTTCAAAGCATTGTTTATTGAATATAATACATTTTCTTGAGAGATCCCTCTCTGGTTGGAAGGGCTAACTTACAACCCTAAGTGGTTTGAAACAGTTACACTGAATTGACCGTTGAGAAGCCCAATCAGCCTCGGCTTGGTGATAACATTTTGGTACATCTGCCGAGAGTTTGAAGCTACATTTTCCCATGAATTTGTGCTTCAAGAAAAAATATTGAACTCTTGAAGGTAGCAGGAGCTCAGAAACATTCGAGGCTGCATTTTACCTTGGTGACTCCACTGAGATTCTCAGCTTAAAAGTGGCTTCTAAGAAGTTTCTTACAAGGAGAAATCTAGATCCTAACCCACCTGTGATAGTTGATAATCCAGAAAGAATTCTCAGAGGTATTGGAAGCTCATCAAAATCAGGTAATCCATCTCATTCAAGAGTTTCATATTTTCCCTCTGAGGTTGTTCAAAGTTTTGAAGATAAACAGTTTGATGAAAAGATAGAAGAAATTCTTTTTAGGTCTGAATCTGAGAATGAATTGATAGAAATTATATTAGACCTATAAATACTAAGAATTGATACATCATCTCTTGTGTCAAAAGAAGAAAAAGAAGGGTTTTGGGAGGCTGTCACATCAGAATTTTCATTGGAACAAGAGTTATTTTAACAATTAAAAGAATTATATCCTTTTGATTTACTGTTAAGAAGAAGGTCAAGAGTCCCCTTGCCTTATTGGAGTTCCTTTGTCTCTAGACTCCAAATTCCCACCTCAAAAATCCTATCATCTCATACTCATTCACTATTTTTTCCCCTAGTCAAAATTTAATTCCATACACTGCTTTATCAAGTAGCACAATCCTTGTCATTATGGATGGAGTTCCTCCTCCTGCAGGTCCAGCAAGATATACTCCTCTTGTCCTACCTACCATACTTCATGACCTTCCAGAGGGGTATTCCACTAGAATTAAAACTTTTTGGAGTGAAGAATACATTACTACTGAGCAACATGTTGACTAGTTTAATGATTTCATTAAACGAGAAGAGGTGGACGATGATGCTCTGAAAATGAGGTTGTTTTCTCAGATTTTCACAGGTGAGATAAGGAAATGGTTTAAATCTTTAGCCCCAGGGAGTTTACAAAGTTGGAACCAATTAGAAAACAACTTTTTGAAAAATTTGGGGAGTAAATTGAACCATGTTCAAGACTTTACTGAACACAATAGTTTGAAAAAAGCCACAGATGAATCAATCCAATATTTCTCTAAAATATTTAACAAGGTTTACAATTCTATACCAGCTCGCATTAAACCTCCTCCAGGAGCTGCTCAATTACACTATGTTGAAGCTTTTGACTATGATTTTTCCATTTTATTAAGAGAAAGAGAATCTTCTTCCTTGGATGATATGAAAAATGATGTTGTTAAGGTTGACGTAAATATGGCTGCAGCTAAGAGGTCTAAAATGGGAAAAGCTAGATTAAAAGAAGAAGAGAAACCTTCCTCATCTTTGGATGTGAAATTTTATACCGTGATGAAGAATATGGAGAGGCTTATGGATAGGCTTGCTCTTGATGCTAATCCTCTACCTACTGCACAACAAGAAACACAGATTAGGAACCCTCATTTTAGGAGGCCTCAAAACTAGCAGAGACCAAAAGACAATAGAAATCAACTGATCAACATGTTAGACCTCATTTTCAACAAAATCTAGTGGATGAGGAAGAAACACAACCTAAATTTCAAGAACACATCATTCACTGTTTGGATGAAGAAATTTCAGGGATGTTCCTAACCAAAGAAGAACATGATGAGTCTATTCATTACATAGGTGAAGATGAAAATCAATCTGATTACTTGAAAGACTACCAGCATGCTATCTTTGAGATTCAAAAATAATATAACTTGAGGAATAGAAACGTTCCTATTACAGCCAATAAAGGCCAGCCAAAGAAATGTGCTCCTGATTGAGTTGAACAAAAGAAATATACACCACCCCATGGTAAAGAGATTGAAAAAACATCACCTACTTCCAATCTAGAAATGAGATTTCTAAGATCAAAATTGTTGTCCCTTTTGGTGAGATCATTAAGGTCACTGAGTATAGGAGCCAAATTTTCAAGATGCTTAACACTCAGCCTAGACCTTCAAACATTAGAAATCTACAAGAACACCATCCTACCATTTTCCTAGGAGTAAGAGTGGAAGATGGAAAAAATGAAGAAGTTCCACCTTTCTATGTGAGTCTGAACATCCATCACATGACCTTGCATAATGCCATTTTATATTTATGGGTCTCCCACAACTTAATCCTAAGGTGATCATGGAAAGAATGGGTTTAGACATAACTAGACCTTACAAAGACTTCTTTTTCTTTGATTCCAAAAGAGTTCAGTGCATTGGTCTCATTAAATATGTGGTTGTTTTTTAGCTCAAATGCCTACTAAGATAGTGTTAATGGATATAGTTTTAGCTGACATTCCTTGAAAATTTGGCATGCTTCTATCTAGATCTTGGGCTGCTAAAATTAAAGGAACTATGCAGATGGACATGACTTATGCCACTATTTCAGTCTTTGGTCAGCATAGGAGGTTGTA
Organism: Pinus albicaulis; assembly: GCA_034641835.2. NCBI lineage: Eukaryota > Viridiplantae > Streptophyta > Pinopsida > Pinales > Pinaceae > Pinus > Pinus albicaulis. The sequence continues at coordinate 126,259,353 of CM076576.1, forward strand.
CAAATAATATAGGATGGCCTATATGGTTAGTATCAAGGATAAACCACAAAAATTTCCTATTTATGTAGTAGATACTGAATTTTGATCTTCTATTTTGTTCAATGAGGTCATTAATGAGGCAGAAAATCAGAAAATTGAAAAAAATCAGCAAGAAAAAAATCAAAAAATTAAGGAGGAAAATGAAGAAGGTTGGTGGCATTTGCACTTTGATGGCACTGCTGGAAGAGAAGGAGCTGGTGAAGGCATGTGGATTATCAGCTCTAGCAATGAGAGTAATTTCTACTCTTACAAATTGAACTTTGATTGTACAAACAACATGGCTAAATATGAGGCTTTGTTTTTGGGTCTAGAAGCTTTGAAAGTTTTAGGCGCAAATAAAAGCTCAATTTGTGGTGATTCTAAATTAGTGACAAATCAAGTAGAAGTATCTTATCAAACTAAGGATGTCGGAATGAGAGATTATATAAATTTGATCCTTGATTTGCTTAAAAATTTCAAAGAACATAGTTTCACCATCAAATTAGAAACCATAATTCTATTGATGATTCTTTAATTGTTATAGCCAGCTTGTTTATCATTCCTACTCATTCCAGCAAGAGTTATGAATTTTAGGTCAGGCATAGACCAAATATCCCTGATAATATTATCAATTGGAAAGTTTTTTATAGTGATCAGCAGGTCAGCAATTTCCTTGAGCTGAAAGAGGAATTTGAAAACATTCACGTAGACCAGCAGAACATGTTTGCTGAAACTAAAGCCAATCTGGAGTTCCTTCAGCTAAATAATAATTTCATTCCCAAAGGCTTAATTCCCCTTGAGAAGTTATTTTATCAAAATTATGTGTTTAAGTATCCAAAAATGAAGGCTAATGATGAAGAGGTTGAAAGTTGTAACCTTGGCACCACAAAAATTCCCAAGATGATCAAGTTATCCAAATTTCTTTCGTCAGAGGTGAGAAAATGGTATTTGGATATGTTGAAAATGTATATTGATGTTTTTTCATGGAGTTATGCATACTTAAAGAGGTATGATCCTAGCATTATTCAACATACCATACCAATCAAAGAAAATGAAAATCCTTTTAAACAAAAATTAAGGAGAATCAATCCTTTGCTCATGCCACTGATTGAAAAAGAAAGTAAGAAGTTTTTTGATGAAAAAATAATTTTTCCATTGATATTTTCTAAGTGGCTTGCTAATTTGGTACCTGTGAGGAAGAAGAATGGCGAGATTAGGATATGCATTGATTTCAGAAATTTGAATAAAGCATCTCTTAAAGACAATTATCATCTTCCAAAGATGGATCAAATTCTGCAAAACATTGTTGGATCCCAAAGGATGTATATGCTTGATGGTTTCTCAAGTTATAATCAGATATTATTACATCTGGATGACCAAGATAAAATTGCCTTCACTACGTCATGGGGAACATTTATGTATGCCAAAATGCCTTTTGATATCATAAATGCAGGGGAGACTTTGCAAAGGGAGATGGAAATTGAATTTGCTGAAGAAAAGGACAGGTTAGTGGTGGTTTACTTGGATGATATCATTGTGTTTTCAAAGAGGGAGGAAGAGCACCTTAAGCACTTGGAGAAAATTCTACAAAAATGCAGAAAATTTAGTATTTATCCCAATCCTAATAAAAGTGTTTTTGCTTTGACTACTAGAAATTTATTGGGACACGTTATATCAAAGGAAGGAATAAGGATTGATCCAAGTTGGGTTGCTACCATACAAAATATAGACTTGCCAAGAAACAAAAAAAATATTCAATCCTTTCTAGGTAAGGTCAATTTAGTTAGGAGATTTATTCCTAATTTTGTAGAAATTGTCAAGCATATTACTAAGATGATTTGAAAGTATTATGATATTAAATGGACAGCAAAGGAAAAACAATATTTTTAAGAGATCAAGAAGGCCCTTACCCAAGCCCCAGTGCTCATAAGTCCAATTTTTTCTAAATATTTTTTGGTTGTTACTTTCGCCTCTGAACATAAAATTACTGGAGTATTATTTCAAAAAAGGCAACAAGGTAATGAGCATCCTATTTATTTCTTCAGTAGAACACTTGAAAACTATGAACTGAAGTACAACATCATGGAGAAACAGGCATATGCTTAAATATTTCAGAATTTATATTCTGCATTCTCACATTGTAGCTTTTGTGCCTAATGTTGTGGTGAAAGGCATACTGACTCAAGTTGATCTTGATGGCAAAAGAGGTAAGTGGATTGCCACTTTGTTGGAATATGATATAGATATTAAGCCTACCAAGTTGTTAAAGGGTCAAGGGCTGGAAAAATTTATGGCACAATCAAATTTTGATTGCCTAGATATCAATTTCATTGCAGAATCTTCAGAAGTGGTTGAAGAAGAGGAATTGATCCCTATTGAGGAAAAATTCACTATGTCTGAGTGGTATAGGGATGTAATTTTTGTCTTGTAGCATCACAAATATCATCCTTAATTAATCAATTCCAAATCCAAATTTTTAAATATGAAGTCTTTAAGGTATGTTATTCTGAACAAGAATCTATATTGAGGGATACCCGTGGGATTCTCTTAAACTGCTTGTTAGAAGAAAAGGTTGAGAAGGTAATTGATGAATTTCATAAGGGTTATTGTGGAGGACACCATTATTGGAAGGCTACAAAAAATAAGATACTTAGAGCAAGATATTATTGGCCTTCTATGTTCAAAGACATATACAAAAAGATTGTTGCTTGTCATGAATGCCAATTTTTTTATGGTAAAAAGAAGCTGATACCTTTACCTCTAAAACCAATATATGTTGAGGCTCCTTTCCAGCAATAGGGATTAGATTTCAATGGCGAGATACACCCTTCATCCTCAGGCCAACATCGTTGGATTTTGACAGCCACTGATTACTTCACCAAGTGGATTGAAGCGGTCCCTACAAGGCAAGGTACAGACTCGGTCATCATCCAATTTCTGGAAAACAAAATTTTGTCAAGGTTTAGTTGTCCCATGAAGATTATTACTAACAATGCTCAAGCTTTCAAGTCTAAAAAATTGATTATTTTTTGTCATCAATATCAAATCACTCTTGGTCATTCCAAAACATATTACCCTCAAGGTAATGGCTTAGCTGAATAATCAAACAAAAGCATAGTTAATATCATTAAGAAGGTTTTATAAGAAAAAAAAAGGTCATGGCATTTAAAGTTGAAATTTTCTTTTTGGGCTGACATAATTTGTACTAAGAGGTCTATAGGTACATCTCCTTATGAGTTGGTATATGGAACTGAAGCGATTTTCCCAACTTCTCTTGGAGTTCAATTAATGAGTTGTTGCAGGGATTGGAAGAAGAACCTAATTCCATCCAAAGGAGGATAAATCGGATCATTTCTCTGCAAGAAAAAAGAGAGGAAGTGTATACTAATCATCAGCAGTCACAAAATAGAGTCAAAAAGACCTTTGACAAGAAGTCAAAAGAGGAAAATTTAAAAGTTCAATATGTGGTTATAAAATGGGAAGCCATAATTCAAGAGAAAGGGAAGCATGGAAAGTTTGAGAATATCTGGAAGGGGCCTTTTATGATAGCAACATATCATGGGAACAACACATTCTTACTCCAAGAAATGAATGTGTAGTTGTGTGGAGGAGGACCTGTCAATGGCAGGTTTCTAAGTACTACTCTTATTAATTTATCTTGCTGAAATATATTTCACTATACATACTCCATTATTTGTTATGTTATTTTCAAATAAAGGTGATTTTATCATCAAGTTTGATCTCGAGGAGAAGGCCATTAGAGCTTGAAGAGACTTTCATCAAATTCATAATTTTCAGTTTTGTCAAGTAAGGCACTGGAGTTGCTGGTTCTTTGTTGCACCACAAGGGCGTAGCATCCCCAGTGGAGCCACTGTTATCCTTAATAATAATTAGGTTGGTTTAGGAGTGTCTTTTTTAGTTAGGTTAAGTTTTTAGGTTCAAATAAAGTCATGAAATTGATTAAATTTCATGTTTTTCATATAGTCTTAAAGGGTTTAAGTGGTCATTGGTCATGTGACTAAGGTCTTGTCAAAGAAAAAATTCAAAATTCTGAATGCATGGGTTAATTAAGTCACTTCTTGACACTTGACACCTTTTTCCTGAGTCCACAACGTTTTCTGGGCAAAACAACATGTTTTCGCTACAGACTCACCTGATAGTTCCGTAGCGAATCTGTCATCCCACTAACTAAAATCGTTATGAACTCTGGTTTTTCTACTAACGGTGAGGGGATGAGTATTTTTTCATCATTTTAGTGGTCATAGGTCAGTTTTTCATCATGTACATAACTATTTTGAGTCATCCTTCGATGTATTTCACACTTGGTAATCATCACACCTCCATCATTTTGTTTTCCCTCCCACATTTCTTTTCTAATTTAGCCTTGCTTCATTCGAGAAAAATTACTCACCTTTCAATCCTTGTAAGCTGCTTGATATGGTGCCAAAAGTCTTGACTTTAGTGTCTGGTCTAATTTTTGCCTCAGATTAGCTCCCACCTCTGTCAAACAAGCAACTTGTTGTCTTATATAGTTTTTTCAGGTGTCAAGAATTGAAGCAGGAAAGAGATTTATTGGAGAGAATGGCTTTACATAAAAGGACCAAAAAAGGAGGCATTGTAGTCAGATACGAGCCCATGGACCTGAAGCTGGAGTTGGAGGATTATAAACAAGAAATAAAGGAGCTCACATATTTGAATAAGGAAGTGAGCAAGCAAATTGATTTTTATGATGAATTGGAAGAAAGGTCAAGGAAAATGATCAAAATAACACTACCCCTACACAGGATGATGAAGCATACCATGAGGAGAAATAGGTGATTACAGGCAGAGAGGAGAAAGCTCTAAAATCAAGTCAAAGAGTTATAAATTCAAATGGAAATGGTGCAGACATAATTGAAGAAAAAGGCTTGAAAATGATAGTTGTGGATGAATATGCCGCCTCTTGAAGAGGGTAATACATTTTTTGGGCCAAATTTTGTCTTAGGATTCTCCATATCTTCATTTAACATAGATCTGGATAGGTTTTTGGAGAAAAAAAATTGAAATTTAAAATTCTATAAATACCAGGCAAGTTCGTAGCGTACTCTTGGCTTAAAGCCGAGTTTTCGCTACGAACTCGTTGAAGATTATTTTAAGGTATAATTTCCAAATTTTATCATAATAGGAGTGGGTAAAGGCATGTATTTACCTTATTTTTTCTAATGAATACCCTCCAATAATCATCAAAGTCAGAAAGGGTGCAAAAATTTCCAAATGGAAAACACTACAAACTCTTCGCTATAGACTTGCCTTAAAATACTCTATTTTTGCAGCAAGGGGAAATTTTAGTGTTTTGTAGCATTTTTTTTTGGGAGCACATGAGTCACCAGATGATGTTGAAGTGTATCATTGAAGACACTTGTTGGTAAGGCTACTCAGCAAGGAGAGTGATTAGGCTACTAGCTCATCAGTTTTGCCACATCATCAAGCACGCACATCCTAAAATTTCGAGTAACAGAGCCTAGATTCCAGTATGGCAATTCATCACTCGGTCATGGTCATTGCCACCTCAAGAAAAGTTGTTTTATTCAATAAGAATCATCATGTATGGTTTATTTAAAAAAATTTAATGAATTTAATGGTGTCATATTCCTATTAGGTTTTAAACTCATTGTAAACATAAATATCTTTATATTCTCTCCTAGTAATCAGGTCTTTTTTGAATAATATGTCTTCAGCAGTTTCGAGGGTAACCTAGGTGGCAAAATTCATGTAAAAGGAGTTTAATTCTATAAATAGTGATATTAGAGACTTAAAGGGAGTGGATCAATGTTTTGATTCACGCTAATATTGTAATATTTTCTATTCAGTAATATACAGTTGCAAAAAGCTTCTTTCAGACCTGAGATTCTTCATGTACTATTATGTGTTTCATGTACTCTTATGTGTTTGTCTTATCTACCTTTTCACTATTAATTCAGTTTACTTTATGCATAATCACTTGGAATTCATACTTAAGTATGCTCCAACTTCCTTTATGCATCTATTTTGTTGTCCGAGCTATTTTTTTTATGAGAGTACACATGCCTTAGCTTCCATGAAATATTTTTTTACGTAATTGAGTTTCACACTGACTCCATGCCTAATGGTAGCCATTAACACACATCCTTCACCTGCAAAAAACCATCCAAAAGACATCTGAGATTTAGCCATATTTGTTCTAAGCATTGTTTATTGAATATCATACATTTTCTTGGGAGAGCCCTCTCTAGTTGGAAGGGCTAACTTCCAACCCTAAGTGGTTTGAAACAGTTTCACTGAATTGATTGTTGAGCAGCCCAATCAGCCTTAGTTTGGTGATAACACAAACAAATCATTTCAAAGTTTCATAATCCAACTGGTTCCTTGTGTTCTTGTATTCTATCATTTCAACTAAATCCTCAACCAAAGCTCTAAGAGAGCAATATTGACCCTCTATCTCAATAAGATGCACTTTTCTCTCTCTTTTTTTCAATATTACTATTCTGGTAGCATAAATATTTGTTTATACACTTGCTTGTTGTGTCATTAGACTAAGAAAGAAAAGCTACCCATCCTCCTTTGAAAGTCAAACAACTTGAAGTATTCACATACGAGGTTGCTCATGAATTTTATACCTGGTGATTTTTTCTTTTCTTAATAAAAACAACCCTTCATTATTTATTATATGCAACTTGTGTGAAAAGAAAGGATCCCACATAGTATCATATCCAAGTACTTGTCACTATTTTAATTGTGCTCAAATTGTTCAAGCCTTGGTAGAATACCATATTGTGAAGAACACATCAAGACTTTTACTCCATCTATATAATGTTATTTCCATCCTTGTGAAGTTCACCTCATTAGTATGGCTAGAAATGATCATAGATTGCAGCCCATAATGATTGTCTTCTTATCATCCATGCATAACAATCAATCATATTTGAACAATGTTATCAAATAGTTTCATAAAGAACTCACAATCTAATGAATGAAGAAGACTTCCCAATGTGAATATTTTGACAATATGAGTTGCACATAACACAAAATAAGAGTTGTTTTTAGGGTTATACAACTTATCAAAGCTTCCAAGTGATTTCAAGGGTGTGTGAACAAAACCTTGTTGCAATTTTCTTCGTGTGGCTTTGTACTCATCATTTCTTGGCTTCCATTAAAAATTTGAATATGAGAAATATGACACATAATTTTAAGTGATCCATGTACTTTTTGATCATGTGCTACAAACATGTACCATGAAGTCAAGTTTTTCTATTTGTAAAATAATTATTTTTCTCAAGAACATCATGTTGATGGACCATTAAGGAAAGCATGAATAAACAATAAGATAAAGTTTAAACAAGAGAGTGGTGAAAGCATAGAAGAACATCATTATGACCATGGAAAACAATGAGATGATTGCATGGGTGGCAAGACTTTGTTGATAAATCATAATTTGTGGGATTGGTTGTTAAAAGGTATGACAAAACATAATGGGAGAAAAATTGGAACTACATATTTACAATAACTTTTCATCAAAATTTCTAGAATTTTTAACAAATTAAAAAGTTTAAGGCTAGTTTTACCTCAAGTTTACCTTTTGGAATTGGAGAAGATAACACAATTTGATGGCTTATTTGGCGTTTATTTGGCTAGGGTACTCTTCTCCATGATATGTTGACCTCCACTTTAACCTTGCTCCACAAAATGTATCTTTTTCATGTAGCACATTTGTTTTTCCAATTTCTCACAAATGGTAAATCAGATTCTCTTGAAATTTTCTGAGGTTTTTACTATTAATATTATGCATCTTCCCACAAAATATTTCAGCCAATGGGTGCACGTATCTCGATAAAAATGAGAAATGGTTGTAGGTGAAAGTGGTCAATTTCTTGAAAAATACACACTGGAATTTTATTTTTTGAAATTTTGTGTGTTCCTTTACCCTGCCTCAATGCATTTACCATAAAAATTTCAGGCCCAACAGATGCACGGTTTTCAAGTTATGATAAAATCAATTTATGCCCTATTTCACCCTTCACGTTGCCCAACATTGCAACAAAAGCATATGCCACAAACTCATTTTAAGGCCAAATTGAGTGATTCAAAAGAGAAATCGTGTATTTTTACCTTTTCTACCGCCAAATTCCTTCAGAATCCGATTTTGATGAAGAAAAGGTGATTTTGTGCAAAAATAATGAAATCTGCCCTAATTTGTCCAAACTGGTGAAAAATCAAAATCCGTCTTTAAAACCTGCTGGGAAGTCCTGAAAAATTGCACTTTTTTTGAATTATGCCCATGTCTTACTCAAATTATCATATTCTGAGAAAACCCATGAGCTCATAATTGTTTATTTCTGCTCCAATCTCTTGCAATAATTGTGCCAAAACTGCCTCCGGAACAAGCTGCTACAGCAATAACTACAGAAACTACAACTTTCCGTAGTTGTTGCAAAAAATGTCAATTTTTCCATAAAATTGTTTTCTTCAAGTTTGAACTGCTAATTTGGATTGTGTACTGCATGTTGAAGTGGAAACCATGAAGCATAATGCATATTGACTGAAATATGCCCAAATTTATTATTTTGCTTGAAAATGAAATGAATGAAGAAGTGTTGTAATGGTGTCATCATGTTGTTGTTGAATGACAGAAAGATGAACATGCTACTACAGGAAACCAATAAAATGTATTGCTGAAAGTTTTTGTTGATTCCATAAAATCATTAGTCTTCATCGAAGCCAAAATTCATGGTACAATTCCTATCATGCGAATGAATGTGTCGAAGTCGAGCATGGGAAGAAATGATTGGATTACATATCAATGATGAAAATCGTTAACCAATGCGAGACAACTCACCGATAATGTAAATGAGTGTCAAGGTACCTGAGTGCATCTTGACAAGGATGAATGAATGTGTTGAAGTCAAGTCACCTGCAAGATTTGATAATCAAGAGACATTGTTGTATTCGCATTGTTGTACACGAGGAGGTTTGTCATTGATGTATGCAAGTTCCAAGGCACTCCAAATAGTCTCTGATCTTGATCCCAAATAAGGTGTTGAGGTCGATGTGACAATATCTATTGGAAGGTGGGCCTTAAGGAATCCCACATCAGCCAACTCGAGCATAGAACCAAAAATGATTTGAAGAACCATAAGAAAAGATTGAAACCATCATAAAATTGCAGAACTTATTATGAAATTTGCTCGCCAATTGCCTGGTTTTCAAGCAATTCTTGTGTCCAATTGCGCTAGCAAGCTGGTTTTCACAATAGGACCTTTTTTTTTTATGTCCTAATCTACTTGAAAAGGAAATCTCGTTCAAGTATATGAATACTTATGAATACTTCCAATCGAACCATGTGTGTAACAAGATGATAGATAAACTCATATGCAGGTTTGAAATATACTCTTTGATATGTACTAGTATATGAGAGACAAAATGCCTTGATTGAGATGATGTCAGAAGATAGTGAAGAATGAAGTACTGGGATCCGATGATTGTCTTGAACCAAGATTTAATGTAATCTTGTATTCCTTGGCTTCTTGATATCATGTCATGCAAATCTTCAAAGATGGGTTCTCCATTCATAGAATCTGGGGATAAGCATGTAAGAAACTTTTCAATCGCAGTTTCCAACAACTGCTCTTTATCGACATGCATCCATGATTCTTGGACCCTATCTGAATCTTCTTCTTTTGGTTTTTTTTCTTCAATGGTGGCTGGAGAAACATTTTGCAATACCTCAACATTGTAAGTGGATTGAGGTGTTTTATTGTTGGGGATATGAAATGGCTGTGCAAGTAGTGGAGTCAGAATGGATATTTGGGGTGCTTGTGTGGTTGGAAATATAAAAAATTGAAATAAGGTCCATTGAGGGTGATATTGATGTTGTGGTGGAGATAAATGGTATGGATAACATTTATGATGGTATTGAGGATAGTGAGGAAAATATGGAGGATATGGTGGATTTCCTTTGTAGGGCCTTTTCAAACTTTGTTGCCAAGATTGGTTTTGAGGTTGGGATTGAGATGGCCAAGGTTGCCAAGGAAAGGGAATTTTCTAATTACCTTGATAGTGTTGTGCATATCCTTGAAACTGTGCATAAGGATATTGTATCATATTGGGTTGATAAGGCTGCCATAGTCCTCTTGGAGCTACATAAAAAAGTTGATCCTTTGCTTGATTCACTCCATTATTCTTCTGGTAAACTTCCTTCAACCTTGGTAATGATGTGCAATCTTCAGTAGTATGTGAACCTACAAATTTTAATGTTAGCAAGTGGACATTCATGCAAAGAATGTTTATTTGTACATTTAGGGAAAAATAAAGCAATATTTTCAACATTTTACTTGTTTTGAATTCTTAGCATGTCAATTCATTCACTTAAATTATCAAGAATGTTTAGAAAATTGTTAAGTTTAGTCTTGATGTCGACTTACTTACTCTTGCCATAAATGGATCGTGAGGGGATCTTACATACTTTTCTTTTCCTCTTGATATGTTCTTGCACAGTTCAAAAATATCTTGAAATGACAATTGATAGACATCTCCTTTTCCCACCAGATTAAGAAGATCAATCCATTCAACCTTTATAGCATTTATTAGGAGAGTTTTTAATGCGTATGGTCCTAAATTATGCAATTTATATCTTTTGATATTATAAGTAAATCTCTCCACTAAATCTTCTAGGCTTTCTTCCTCTTTTTGGCTAATATTAAAGACTTCATTTCTAAGTTCATGGTGTATTCAATAATCTTTATATTTTTCCAAAAATACTATTTTCATATCATCCCATGTCCTTATAGAATTTGTTCCTAAATTCATGAACCATCTAAGAGTTCTATACTTCGATGTTGTTGGAAACAAATTCAATTTTTGAATGTGTAATGAGTAGCCATAAGATCTACAAATGATTTCAAGTTCAAAAAGAAAATATTTTGGGTCTTCTGATCTCATACTTTTGAAGTTAGGAAGTATATATGGAGGGATGTTCTTCATATGAACATTGATATCATCTTATTGAATGGGAAAATCAATAGGATCTTCCTCATTATCATCATCTTCGGTCATTTATTTTACCTCCTTTGTCACCTCTTCTTCTACCCGCAAAATTAGGAATTCACGATGTGGATGTGTGGTTCTTACTACACCATGTGATATAGTAGGGGTGGTAGGTGATTGAATTTTTTTTGTTTTTTTGTTTTTTTTTAAGAAATAAAGAGGCTCTTATTTACACTTCCCTGGAAACAACGCCAAAATGTTTGGTCAATTTAATTGTCTTAAATCGATTACATAAATTATTGACTGGAGTTGGTAAAATTGTGAAGTGCAAGTGCACAATATATGCTAGAAGCCTCTTTTATTCATTTATTTTATTGGTGTGATGATTGTATTTGTAGATATTACTTCTAAGGATGTTTTTATTCTTATGTTCCTAATGAAATCGATAAATTTAAGTTACAGCTAAGTTCTAAAAATCAACATGCTTTCTACTCGGTAAAAACTAAAACAAACTTTCTCTATCTTGTGAAGAAATCTTAACTAATTAATTTATTAGTCTCTAAAAATTCTTATTCTCTAACAGTCTTGTGCGTGAAGATAAAATCAAATTCCAGAAAAGGGAACTTCTACATTTTTATGTTTTTGAAATGAAATGTCCTGAAAATGAAAATAAGTAAATCACTATTGCTCTTGGAAAGAAATCACTCTTGAACTTGAAAAAAAAAATCACTAATATACTAAGAGAAAATCATTCAATCATTACTGAAAATAAATCACTCATGCTTTTGAAATAAACTTATCCATAAACTGGAAAATAAATCACTCGATGCTCTTGAAATAAACCACACATGAATTTGTAAAAATACTCTATAATAAACTATTGTTGCTCTAGAAGAAAAACTATGAATCACTCTACAATTTAACAATTCTAAAGGAAAGACTGATGAATCTACATCAAATGATAAAGGAAATCTATGTAAACATCTACATCAAATGACAAAATGGAATTCTGGAAACAACTACAGAAAATGACAAATTGGAATCTTGAAAATAACTACATCAAATGATAAAATGAAAACATGAAAACAACTACATTAAAAACATAAAATGCAGAATCTTCACTGTTTATAGGGGCCCTCCACAAACATGTGGTCTCAAAGCTTCACACGAACAGTCAGCTATACATCAAATCTTCAAGTCAATTCTTCATTAAAAAAGATGTAAAACAAAGTTTTAACAATTCACTGTATGCTTCAGAAAATTAACCTCCCTCTTTTTTTCAATGGAGTGTTTATATAGGCGTTACAATGTAACTTCATGGAGATTCATATGGCTAAATATAAGAATTTAATGGACACCTATTTACCACTAATTTTATGAAGCATGATCCATTCCAACCTCTGTTTTCTTGAATGGGCGTTTATTAACACACGGGCGCAATGTTTGCTCACGCAACTACAAAATAGGGCTCCAAAGAACCTGAACTATCTCCCAAATGCTAACGAATTTGGGGAAAATATCTATGAAGAACTTAATTGGGCCCATGTTGAACAAAACCCATGTTTGCGTTTTGTGAGATTCACTTTCGTTTTCTTAGAAGACGCATTTGAAGTTTACTGGTAAAAACTACTATGGTTTTCCCTTAATCTTTTCCTGGAGGTCCACATGTGTGAGATGGGTTCAATTTTACTAACAAAAATGCATATTGGAGCTTCTAGAAAAAAATTTCATGTGTCAGATTTCATTCTAGAGTGGTGCTACTACCTCAACCATGGAGACAGCTGCGAAAACTTCGCTAACTGTAGAAACTTGCACTAGCAAAACTATCATTAGCAAAACCATGCATAATTCTCTTTAATTCATTAAAAATAATAGAAATAATAATAATAAAGCATGTAAACATGTTTGTGGTAATTTGGTGCATTTATGAATAAATATAGTTAAAAATGATGACAATGGGTGAATGGAATGATGTGAAAATGGATGGTTTCATCAACAAAATTATGACAAACTGAAGGCCCAAAAAAACTCCCAAATGACTCTCACCTACTCTTGATCACGATCATGTTATTCATTTGATTCCAGGAATTTTTCCTCCAAACATCGGGCCTTTTAGATATCCTTATGCCCGAAAGAGTGAGATTAAACGTATGGTTGCAGAAATGCTATAGGTTGGTACAATTCAACCTAGTCAAAGTTATTTCTCTGCTCCAGTAGTATTGGTGCACAAGAAGGATGGATCATGGAATATGTGTCCAGATTATAGGGAGATCAACAAGTTCGCTATTAAAGTTAAATTTCCCATCCCCATAATTAATCATTTATTGGATGAATTACATGTAGCAATTTACTTCACCAAGCTGGATTTTCGTTCTGGATATCATGAAATTAGAATGAAGACTGAAGACATTCTAAAAACAACATTTAGAACTCATGAGGGTCAGTATGAAATTGTTGTCATCCTTTTGGCCTTACTAATGCACCTTCCACATTTCAAGGTTTGATGAATTCCATTTTCAAACCCTTCCTTAGAAAATTTGTGTTAGTATTTTTTGATGATATACTAATCTACAACAAGTCTTGGAAGGATCATGTTCAACATGTTGACATGGTTCTCAAAATATTGGAGGAGAAACAATTATATGCAAAAACCTCAAAATGTTTCTTTGGTTTACAGCAGGTGGAATATTTAGGCCATATTGTATCTCATGAGGGTATTAAGGTAAACCCTAGCAAAATTAAATCCATTAAGGAATGGAAAATCCCTACAACCATAAAGCGTCTTCAAGGATTTCTGGGGTTAACAAGGTATTATCACAAGTTTTTTATGAATTATGGGAGATTATCGGCACCTCTAACATCATTACTGAAGAAAGATGCATTTTCTTGGACTTTAGAAGCAACTAAGGCCTTTTAATATCTTAAAGAGGTAATGTGCCAAGCATCAGTCTTAGCTACGCTAGACTTCACAAAAACCTTTATTGTGGAATGTGATGCCTCGAGAAATGGAATTGGTGTGGTTTTGATGCAAGAAGGAAGACTCATTACTTTTGAAACTCGTCCAATCAAAGGAAAGTATTTACTGGAACCTATTTGTGAGAATGAAATGTTGGAAATACTACATGCACTAAAGCAATGGCGACCTTACCTAATGGGAAGACACTTCAAGGTAAAAACATATCATGGTAGTCTTAAATACATTTTGGAACAAATATTATCTTCAGAAGAGTATAAAAAATGGGTCACAAAGTTGTCGGGTTATGACTTTTAAATCATCTACAAAAAAAAGAAGCAAAATGTTGTTGCAGATGCACTCTTAGGAAATGATGGGGAGTGGAAGCATTACTTTCTATCATTTCTATTATCCAACCTGAGTGGATAACCGAAGCAAGGGATGAATGAAAGAATGATGAAGATATGTGGATACTAATTCAAAATTTGCAACAAGATCACAATACATCTGAAACAGTTAGATGGAAAAATCATCCATTATGGTGCAAAAATCGCTTATATCTTTGTAAGAATTCCCAACTCAAACAAAATATTCTTTTGGAATTGCACACCTCTCCCTTAGGAGGGAACTCGGGATTTTTAAAAACTTACCATAGGGCCAAGAAGGTTTTTTTTTGGGATGGCCTTAAATATCATATTGAAAATTTTGTGGTAGAATATTTGGTTTTCCAACAAAATAAAGTTGAGACAATTAAGACCCTAGGTCTGTTACAACCTTTATCCATTCCAAGTCAATGTTGGGAGAAGGTTTCAATGGATTTTACCACAAGTTTACCCAAGTCTGAAGGAAAGACTATCATCATGGTGGTAGTTGATAGACCTACCAAGTATGCACATTTTGTGCATTATCTCGTCCATTTAAAGCCAGTACAGTTGCTACTGAATTTATGGAAACAATTCAAAAGCTACATGGAAACCCAAAGATTATTGTAAGCGATATAGATCCCATTTTTACAGGAAATGTTTGGACGGAATTATTTTCTTGTTTGGGTACTCAATTAGCTCATAGCTCATCATATCATCCTCAAATTTATGGGAAAAAATAGATAGTGGAAATTTTTTTGGAAGGATATCTCCGTTGCTTTATATCTAATAAACAGACACAATGGGTCAAGTGGTTACCTCTGGCTGAATGGTGGTATAACACTTCCTTCCATACTACAACAAAAATGGCCCTATTTATGGCACTTTATGGATATAATCCACCCTCCATCATATCATCTTTAAGATAAAATTCTAAGGTTCAAATAGTGGAAGATCACACCGAGCATCAACAACAAGTTCTCCAATTCTTAAAGGATAACCTAACTTTGGCACATAATCGAATGAAACAACAGGTAGATCAACATCGCAGCGAAAGAAGTTTTGATGTAGGAAACTGGGTATTTTTACGACTACAACCATACAAACAAATGTCCCTCAAGCAAGCTAAGAAGGACAATAAATTATCACCAAAGTATTATGGTCCTTACAAGGTGTTGCAAAAGATTGATACTATGGAATACAAATTGGAGCTTCCCACATCTTCTCGAGTGCACCCATTTTTCCATGTTTCATGATTAAATAAGTTTATAGGTGAAAAGCTCCTAGATTAAACAATATTTCTTGAACTTTACGAGGAAGGAAAAATCATATTGGAACCTGAAGCAATCATGGAAACAAGAACTTAACAGCTACGAAATCGATCAATTTCATAGTATCTCATCAAGTGGAAGAACTCACCAATTGAAGATTCAACATGGGAGAATGAGAATTTTATATAGAAGCATCCATAACTACTCAAGCGTTGTGGAAAACACTTTTTTGAAGGAGAGGGGCATGCTAGGTCACTATAATACTATTGTATCCCTTTTATTATTGTTGTTGTGTCCATGTAGTCTCCGTATTGTTATTATTGTGCCCCATAGAAGCCCACTATTGTTAGTGTTGTGCCCTTACATTGTTATTGTTATGTCGGCTAGGATTATATTGTGACCCCTTGGACCCCTATATATAGAAAGGAGGTTTTTTCATTTGAATCATCCAAGAATTGTTCATTTATGTAATGTAAAGGAGGTTTCCCCCTCAAAGAGGTTGATTTATAAGTCATTGATCTATCTTTTCTTCTATTTTGTGAGCTGGTTTCATAACAAATAAGCAACTAAAACAACTCATGACATTGGGATGGGAGGGTGGTTACCTCTCTAACTACTACCTCCACATCTGACCATCCAAGAAACCCTAGCTAATCTGCACCATAGATCCAATCTCACACATTGATGCAGTCATATCGCTAGACGACAATGGGCCAGACAACTTCGAGAGGGTTTGAAAAATTTTAGAGTTTGCAAATTATATAAATAATAATAATAAGGGTTATACCATTACATAAACCTCCAAATAAATTACAATAAGTAATGTACCCAATATTTAATATATTGTATGTTACAAGCGATTGAAGTATGTTACATAAGTAGTGTTTAATTCATTTGACGTCAGCCATCAGAATATGGCCTGGGCATGTGGCAGCGTCGTGATGTCATTGCATGAAAAATATCAAAACCTTAAGTTAACTTCAGGGAAAACAAAACAAACAAACAAAAATCGTTTTATTTTTAGTACGACGTGAATAATAGAAAAAGATGAATCCTATAAATCATTGCTACACAATGACATAATAATAAATTTGTTTTAATTGGTTATAAGTCAGATTTTAGTAGCTCAAAGTTGGTATAATGAAAATTTATCTAACAAATAGATACACTAAATCGTCATTTATTGGCAATTATAAAAAGTTCAATGCAAATGAAGTCAAAATTCAACAAAAACATGCTTATTCAACATTTTTGGTTAATTCTACGATAAGCTTTGGAAGAGAGTATTAATTGAGCCAAGAGGCTCATTCTACAACCCAGTGTGAGGGTGATATGTAAATATGTGAGACATCAACTTCATATATATCTATATATAGAAAAAACGTGTTGAAGAAAATATTTTAATGTTCAATGTGAATTATGAACCAAATATTTTAATATGAATTAATAATGACGTATACTTAAAAATAAATCAATAACAAAAAAATAATTTTAATGTGTAGTGTTAAAATGGATCAATCCATATGTTATGTAATCTCTATAACATTCAAAAACGCAATTTAAACAATAAAAAATACACATTATTTTTGGCACTCTAAAATAAGTTTGCATGGAAGAAATTTGGTCCCCTAGATTCATGATAGATATGTGGTTAAGATGAATCTATGATATAATACATACATATTCAACTATAATATATAATTGTAAATGAAGACATTGTCCACTATGGTTCCTAGGGGCAGGGACTCATCTTTTTCTTCCATAAGTATGGTAGTTCAAAGCATGTGAAAATTGAATGAAGTCTTCAGAATCTCCAAGAAGAAAGATCCAGAAGAAGTATGTTAAACACACGCATGGTAAAAACAAGAATAGATAGAAAATTATAAAGATAAGCGTGAGATATCTTATTATTCACCATAGATGTACATTTATATTACATTGGTGTGACTCTTGGATTCCACATTCCAAGGTCACTTGGACTCATTTTGTCCATTCGCCTTCCACACCTACCCATAGAGGATTAGGTGTTGAACATTCCCCCCCCCTTAATCCGAAGGGGTATGTGTGAGTCCAAGAAGAGATTTGTGATACAAATCTGCAAAGTATGCATGGTATCACTTAGGTTGAATCAGCTCTCTGAAATGTTGGCATAAAGAGGTGGTTTAAGGATGACCACGGCCAACACTGGAAATCTAGTGTAGTTCCCATAACTCTTCCAAATCTAGCAAGAAGCTAAGGTCTTTTGCTAGAGGAATTTTCCCTCATATTTTGAAGAGGGAGACCTTCAACCTAGAAAAAGGTAGGTCTACAACCTGTGACGGTTTAAGGATGACCACTAACTCTGGAATGCTTGATGCATTTCCTAGAACTCTTCAAAAACTGGCAAGAAGCTGAAGTTTTCTACTAGAGGAAGTGTCCCTAATTCTATGAAGAGGAAGAATATCAACCTCGCATAGATGGTTTAAGGTTGTCCACCAACCAAAGGAATTCTCATGGGCATCCGTGTCTTAGGATACAACTCTGAATCTGGAATGAGAGATTGTGGCTCAGACTCACTTGAACTACTATGTCTCTAGATACAACTCTGAATCTGGAATGAGAGATTGTGGCTCAGGCTTGCTTGATGTGGCTTCGAAGCTTGCATATGACCACCATTTTCCCCCCTATCAGGTACAAGGTGAGATGATGGTGAAAACTCACCTGCAAGTTTGTTCAATATTCTAGAACAAGTTCTGACATGTGACTTAAACATCTTCTTGGTTATTGATTCCCATTGCCAAGAAGTGATCCATCCAAGATAAATCTTTGTTCTTGCAGGTGTTGAAGTTTGCAACAAGAAATAGTGAAATTGGCATCCAAAAACAACATCCTTGATCCTAGTGAAAATTAAGCACCTACACTAGGTGGGGCCCACACAGTCTATTTTTAGGTGTATGCCTACTTTTAGAATGGTGAGAAAATTCTATTTATAGCGGGAGTATATTTTTATAATGGTGAGAAAATTATATTTATAGATGAGTTTCTATTTTTAGATACATGGGTGAAGTCTATTTATAGATCGCATGTCTAAAAATAGAATGCATGTCGATTATTATTATCTCTTAATAATAATTAGACAATAAATAATAATATATTCTCTTGAAGCACTTGATTTCAGTTAACTGATGTGGAAAACCAGTTAGCTGAAGGAATTTCGAGTTCAAATATTGGTTGGTAGGACATGCAAGTAGACATAGTTGTAACTGAATGATTCAAAATTGTAACAAAGTTGGATGTGTAGTGATGTGAGTTGTAAAGTAGTTTAACTCAGTTAAGTGAGTTAAACTCAGTTGTGCTACTTGTAACTAGTTGTAACTAAAGATACACTAGTGAGAGATCAGTGAATTAAATATTAAATTAATTCACATGGAGTGATCACACATGCAACTGAAGATTTACTATTGTTAACTACATGCATGTCAGATCTAGTGGAGACCCAGTTGAGAGATAGGTGAAAGGGACAGTTTGACTATCAATTGTGGCATTAGTGGGTACACTCATTCAACCGCGTACACATTGGAGATTCTTATGAGTATTGCATTGTCAAGGCAGGCTAGAATTAATCATTCAGAGGTTCTTGACCATCAAGGATTGTGCAGTGGAGGCAGGTTTTCTGGAGGCAGTAAATTGGTGCATGTATATGCCAATTTTTGTATGACAGTGTGAGACGATTATATATTGTACTAAGAGATCTTGGATTAGAGTTTTGTATGAGATTGTTTCATGATCCATGATATATACATAATATATGATTGTGGGTGTTTTAGCTTTATTATTTCCTGGTAAAAACATCTGTGTTATGTGTGATTGATCTTTCTTCATGTGTTTGCAATTGGTGATTAAATTTTTGCAAAGATTTAAGTAGAAGGATTATGTATTTAATAGTGGCATATAATTTCTAAATTAGGAGAATCCAGGCAATATATAATTGTATTAAAATTTATACATGGTATCGGAGCACAAAAGATTGCAATTTTGAAGCAGTGGCTGAGTTTTTTGGTGGAAATAATTCGAATTTGCTGCAAGAATTTCTTGGTGCGACAGTTGAGTAAACATCGAAATGTATTTCAATGGCTTGCGGCTAGAGTATGCACTCGAGGGAAACTCAAACTACATTTCTTGGAAGGACGGGATGGAGGTAGTTCTTGAATATAATGGCTTGAAGGAATTCATCGACAAAGATGTTCCTAAGCCTACTTCGACACATGCTGCATTACTTGATGCATGGCAAAAGAAAGTAGCAAGGGCAAGGAGGATTCTGTTGGAAGGTGTAAAAGACCACATTTTCTCAAGCCTTCATGGGAAAGCCACTCCATATGCTATGTGGAAGGATTTGACGGATCTTTTCCAAAGCAGCAGTGACCATAGGAAATTGGTGCTGAAGGATAAACTCAGGAAGATCAAGATGGAAAAAAACTGCACTATTCCGGTATACTTAACAAAGTTTGTCCAATGAAGGAATGAGCTTGGGAGTGTAGGATTAAGTGTTTTTTATTATGATTTGGTGAGCTTGCCTCTCTTGGGACTTCCTACGAGTTGGCACAGTTATGAAGACTCTGTCAACGGACGAGAAAAACTGCCGGATTGGGAACAACTGTGGTCGGATCAAAGCATGGTGATGAAGAGGATTGTACTTTGGCTGCCAAGGTGAAGAAGGGGAAGGGGAAGAAATACCATTCTAAATATGAGGCCAGTGAAGATGGCAAGGAGCACAACATGTCCAAAGTGAAGTGTTTTCACTATCACGAGTATGGACATATTGCCACAAATTTTCCACATAAGAAGAAGAACAAGATGGATGTTGAAGCTACAGTTGGTGAGGCTCTTGCCTCGCAATTTGAGCTTGACTTCTCATTGATCGCATGCATGGTGTCTAGTGCATTGGGATCAGGGTGGTACTTGGATAGTGGTGCTTCCTTTCACATGACAGGAGATAAGAAGCTTTTCAGTGACTTGGTGGAGAAATATCTCTAGATGCATATTGAGTTAGGTGACTATGGATGATACAATGCGACTGGAATTGGTACCATTAACTTTCAGAGGGTGTCCAGTAAACTCTTTCATTTAAAATTTGTTATGCATGTTCCAGGTTTGAAGAAAAATTTAGTCTCAGTCGCAATGTTAGAGGATAGAGGCTATGATGTTGTCTTTAGTGAAGGAAAAGTTTTCCTATGACATAAAGAAACAGGGCAAGCCAAGAAGGTTGGGATTCAAGTTATGAATCTCAACATACTTGATATAGATGGGATTTCTACTGAGCTTCCTACTATTGGGAAGTGTGAGAAAGCCATGCAATTGAGGCTTGAGAGGGAGCTAGATTTGCATGCAGGTAAGAGTGAACCTCGGGATGTGGAGCAGCCACAATATGAGGATCATGGAGTGGGAGCAACCACTCATGCAGAGAAATTTCATGCCATATGGGAAGAGGGAGTGCATGCATCTATACCACCAGGTGAGAGGTGGGGCGACATGCATGAGTAATCCCAAGAATAAATTTATGGTTAGGATTCATTGAGATGGTGTGGATCTCATGAATTGAACCTAGCTACAAGGAGCCCACAGTACAACAGTAGCAGGATCAGTTGGATTGATGCAGTCAGATGTCGGGAGGACATGAAATCAAAGTGACAGTGTCGGATACTGGAGTGCATATTAGATTTGACAGAAAGTGCAGATTGCATGGATGCAGAGGTCAACAGCGCAGTGGTTCCTGAAGACATGTGCAGTTGGAACCAACATAAGTCAGAAGACTTTGATGACAGATGCATTACGTTGATTCAGTGGTTTGGAGGCTATTCAATTTCGGAAGTGTTGCATGAAAAGGTTGCATGGAGTTGCATGTCACATGCAAAGACATTCCTTTCTTGTTGAGAGGGAGTGTTGAAGGTTGCAACAAGAAACAGTGTAATTGGCATCCGGAAACAACATCCTTGATCCTAGTGAAAATTAAGCACCTACACTAGGTGGGGCCCACACAGGCTATTTTTAGGTGTATGTCTATTTTTAGAATGGTGAGCAAATTCTATTTATAGCAGGAGTCTATTTTTAGAATGGTGAGAAAATTCTATTTATAGATGAGTTTCAATTTTTATATGCATGGGCGAAGCCTATTTATAGATCGCATGTCTTAAAATAGAATGCATGTCGATTATTATTATCTCTTAATAATAATTAGACAATAAATAATAATCTATTCTCTTGAAGCACTTGATTTTCGTCAACTGATGTGGCAAACCAATTAGCTAAAGGAATTTTGAGTTCAAAGGTTGGTTGGTGTGACATGCAAGTGGACTTAGTTGTAATTGAGTGATTCGAAGTTGTAATAGAGTTGGATGTGTAGTTATGTGAGTTGTAAAGTAGTTTAACTCAATTAAGTGAGTTAAACTCAGTTGTGCTAGTTGTAACTAGTTGTAACAAAAGATAAACTAGTGAGAGATCAGTGAATTAAATATTAAATTAATTCACATGGAGTGATCTCACATGCAACTGAATATTTACTACTGTTAACTACATGCATGTTAGATCTAGTGGAGACCCAGTTGAGAGATAGGTGAAAGGGATAGTTTGACTATCAGTTGTGACATTAGTGGGCGCACTCATGCAACCACACACATATTGGATATGCCTATGAGTATTGCGTGGTCAAGGCAGGCTAGAATTAATCATTCAGAGGTTCTTGACCATCAGGGATTGCGCAGTGGAGGCAGTAAATTGGTGCATGTATATGCCAATTTTTGTATGACAGTGTGAGATGATTGTATATTGTACTAAGAGATCTTGGATTAGAGTTTTGTATGATATTGTTTCATGAGCCATGATATATACATAATATATGATAGTGGGGTTTTTAGCTTTATGCTTTCTTAGTAAAAACATATGTGCTATGTGTGATTGATCTTTCTTCATGTGTTTTCAATTGGTGATTAAATTTCCACAAAGATTTAAGTAGAAGGATTATGTATTTAACAGTGGCATATAATTTCTAAATCAGGAGAATCCAGGCAATATATAATTGTATTAAAATTTCTACATGGTATCGGAGCGCAAAATATTGCAATTTTGAAGCAGTAGTTGAGTTTGTTGGTGGAAATAATTTGAATTTGCTGCAAGAATTTCTTGGTGCGACAGTTGAGTAAACATTGAAATGGATTTCAATGGCTTGTGGCTAGAGTATGCACTCGAGGGCAGCTTGAACTACATTGCTTAGAAGGACAGGATGGAGGCAGTTCTCAAAGATAATGGCTTGAAGGAATTCATCAACAAAGATGTTCCTAAGCCTACTTCAACAAATGTTGCATTACTTGATGCATGGCAAAAGAAAGTAGCAAGGGCGAGGAGGATTCTGTTGGAAGGTGTACGAGACCACATTGTCTCAAGCCTTCATGGGAAAGCCACCCCATATGCTATGTGGAAGGCTTTGACGGATCTTTTCCAAAGCAGCAGCGACCATAGGAAATTGGCGCTGAAGGATAAACTCAGGAAGATCAAGATGGAAAAGAACAACACTATTCCAGTATACTTAAAAAAGTTTGTCCAATGAAGGGATGAGCTTGGGAGTGTAGGAGTAAGTGTTTTTTATGATGATTTGGTGAGCTTGGATCTCTTGGGACTTCCTAAGAGTTGGCACAGTTATGAAGACTCTGTCAACGGACAGGAAAAACTGCCTGATTGGGAACGACTATGGTCAGATCTAGTGTAGGAGGAGTTTAGGCAGAACACCAGAGATGGATATATATCAAAGCATGATGATAAAGAGGATTGTGCTTTGGCTGCCAAGGAAAATGAGGGGAACGGGAAGAAATTTCATTCTAAATCTGAGGCCAGCTAAAATTAATCATTCAGAGGTTCTTGACCACCAAGAATTGCACAGTGGAGGCAGGTTGTCATAAGGCAGTAAATTGGTGCATGTATATGCCAATTTTTGTATGATAGTGTGAGACGATTGTATATTGTACTGAGAGCTCTTGTATTAGATTTTTTTATGAGATTGTTTCATGATCCATGATATATACATAATATATGATAATGGGGTTCTTAGCTTTATGCTTTCCCAGCAAAAAAATTTGTGTTATGTGTGATTGATCTTTCTTCATGTGTTTGCAATTGGCGATTAAATTTCCGCAAATATTTAAGTAGAAGGATTTTTGTATTTAACAGTGGCATATAATTGTTAAATTAGGAGAATTCATGAAATACATAATTGTATTAAAATTTCCACAGCAAGAGGCTTGTTTCTGAAGAATCTGTGTGAAGAATGAGTGTGCCTACCGTAGTGCTTGCATGGGTTAAGCTCAAAACAATGATCTTTCATATGGCCAACTCGATCACAGTGTTGGAATTTCACAATTTGTTGTTGTTGTTGTGGAAGACGAGAAAAATCTGGAACAACTCAAGGTGAGCTATCATGAAGACATACGGCACTCTGAAATTTGATGGGCTTGGAGTAGTCCAGAATATGAAAGGAGAACTCCTTTTCATATCCAAGACTAGTTCTTTTCTTGTTATGGATAAGCTCTTCCCAAGGTCTGATGATGGTTGTTATTCAAGGTTGTCATTGATGTCAACATGGAATTATTAGGATGCCAAATATTCTTGTGATGTCATAAGCTCGTGTATATTATGATGATGTCCTTACTCATAATGACAAGTCCTTCTTGTTTGATAAGGATGCCATTAATGAAGATGTCAAGTTATTAATGATGTCATTATGATATCAAGCCACTAAGAAGAAGTCTTGTCCTAGATGACTATTGATCTTAATGATGAAGACACCATAACCTCATGTATCCTTTCTCTTGATGAAGAAGCCCTAGAAATGATGATGTCCTTACTCTTGATGAAGGAATCCTTCTTATTGATGCTTATAGTGACTCTTGATGAAGAAGCTCTCCTTGTGATGATCTAGCCCTTGCTATGACAAATTGATGAATTCTGCATATGGTTAAATACATATCACTGAACTATCTTGATGAAATGGATGATATTGATGAAATACATGATGTCACACTATGATGAAGAACTTGGATTCATAACAATGAAGAAGCCCTAATGACCTTGCTGTCCTAATCACCTTTTGCACTAAAAATTTCAAGAGCAGTCACAAAGAAAAACTATTTTGAACACCTTGAAGGAATCTTTCCAAAATAATTTATATACCATCTTAAAGAGGACTTTTTCCTCTTTCTAATGAGCCCTCACTTTCCTCGAAACTCCTAGTGGTTGGTGAGATATTGAATTTTTAAGTTAAGAAAAA
Organism: Pinus albicaulis; assembly: GCA_034641835.2. Classification (NCBI taxonomy): domain Eukaryota; kingdom Viridiplantae; phylum Streptophyta; class Pinopsida; order Pinales; family Pinaceae; genus Pinus; species Pinus albicaulis. The sequence continues at coordinate 126,284,247 of CM076576.1, forward strand.
TATATCTAATTATTGATCCGACCTACACTTTGGCATTCATGTCGGCCTACCTCCAGAGTGACGTGTCTCTTCATGGGGACCAACAACTATATATATAAATCTGTGCTCAATCATTTCACAGTAAAAAAACAAATTCGGATATCTATCTCTGAAATTTTGGAGTGCAGATAGTAATAGAAGACCGAGGAGAGAAGATTAAGGACGAAAGAAGGAGCTAATCAGAAATATTGTTTAGGTTTAAATGCACACTGCAATCCCTGTGGAAGACTTAGGTACAGTGGCTCAAACCTGGTGCATTATTTTTGTGACCCAAACCTACTGTAAAAGCTAATATTTATTGCACTAAACCACAGTGATTCTCACCGCAGGAAGCAACATAATTTTCTTCTAAAACCCAATCTCGGACTTGAAGAAAGCTATTGTAACTATGGTAATACAACTGTTGTTCCAAATTTGTGACAAGAAAGTGTGGTCGGATAGTTTGTTGGTTATCCACTTAGTATACAGTTTGAGGAGGGCTATAATCCTAGTCACATTTGTGAGGAGACACAGGTCCGTTTGGAGGACTAAAAACAGTCTAGAACTTAAGCACATTGGAGCAGCACTAAAGTGGAAGACAATTGCAGCAGTTAGGAGGAAATTTGGAGGAGTTTAAGTACACTGATGTGGACAGTCATCTTGCCCTAACCATTCAGCCCAACCTACAACAAATAGACACCAGATTCGAATCTTTTTAGAGCACTCCCAAAGTCATCGGATGCATACCTTGGTTGGGAATTTGTAGTAGTATTAGAACATTTTTTGAAGGAAAGAATTGTTAACATCATCTACTTAAAGGCCTTGGAAGCACAAGGATTGGTCTTCTTACAGAATTTATATTTTTGGAGTTGAACACTTCTTAAGAAAACCACAAAAGCATTCTTGAAGAATAATGTTGGAGACAGTTTATCTTGTTGAAAGAGATAGTAGAAGAGTTGATTGAAGAAACCCTAAGATGTTTTATTGAAGCAGATTACTGAAGATATCTTGTAGCAATTGTTGAAGGCTTAGAAGACCTAGTACTGAATATTTGAATAGTATTGAAGCTACTACAAGAAGTATAATTGGAGCACCATTGGAGAGTTGTTGAAGTAAACTTAAAGATACTTGAGGAGCAGTCATTAAAGAATCCTTGAATAAGGACATCATCTAGACTAGATGCAATGAAGCCATCATGAGGTAACTTGGAGAAATTTTTTGGGTACGATGAAGAGTAGTGGTGACACCTTCTAAGAAGAAAAGGTTGTCATTGATGACGTGATGTGTAGACTACAGTGAAGGGTAGGCTGAATATTTTCAGGGCTCGTTGAAGAATACATTGTGAGTCGTGAAGTATAACCAAATATATCTTGACGGAATGAAGCAGGAGGTTGGAGACTCATAGAAACAAGGTTGGTGCCTTGGAAGATAGGGTTGTATTCCTAGAGGATTGGAGTCCTCAAGAAACCAGGTTGGAGTCTGTCCAAAGATAGGGTTGGAGCCCTAGAGGTTGGTGCCTCAAATTGACAAGGTTGGAGCCTTGGAAAGACCAAGTCAGTGCTTGGCACAATACAGGTTGGAGCCTGGAAGATTGGAGTCTTCATCTAGGTTTGGAGCCCTATATCATTATTGTACTTTACTTATTGTAAAGAAGAAATTAATTAGACTATCTATTCCATCATTGTTCATTTTGTGTTCTAAATATAAGTGATCTAACTGGTAAAATTAACAATTGAAAAGAAATATTGATTCACCCCCCTCTGAGTATTTCCAACAATTGGTATCAGAGCCAGTACCTTCACTCAAAACCTAACAGCTCGAACGTTTATCATTAGAACAGAAATGGCAAAGCCAAGGAAGAAACTCTCCAATCCTCCTAAAGATGTGTCTTCCTCAACCATTGAAATTGAAGTAAATCAATTTGTGAAGGCTCCATTGTTCAATGGAAATTTTGATATATATGTGGCAAGAACGAGGAATTTATTGAAGACTCAAGGAATTGAAGTTTGGATTAATTACTAATGACATGATGGACGAAGAATCCAAGCAGTGCAATACAAGAGCAATGAAGGCGATTTTGAATGGGTTACCAAATTCTGTGAAGGACAATTTTGAAAAATGTTCGTCAGCAAAAGTCATATGGGACAAACTTCGTGATCTTCACTCAAAATGAGCGTTGAAAATGATCTCTAGTCAAGAAGATGATGGAAAACAAGAAAGAAGTCCAGAATCCGTCAAGGAATCTGAAGATAAGAGAGATGAAAACAAGGCTAAAGAAGACCTAGAAGATGAAGAGAACAAAGAAGACTTTGAAGAAGATCTCTTGAATAAACTTATGGCTTCCGTGGAAGAGATTAACAGTTTGAAAAATGAAAATGAGGATCTTAAGAAGAAAGTGCAAGATAGTAACCAAGACAAGACAAGGAAGGAAGTTGACTTTTTCAAGCTTCAAGTACAAGAAAGAGATGAGGAGTTCGCCAAAATTAAAGAGGAATTTCATCAAAATAAAAGAAAGCATCATGAAGAAGTCATATCTATGAAAAATCAATTGGATAAGGCAAAGAAAAGGGAAGAAAATTTCTCAAGCCACCTTTAACAAAGACTTAAGAGCTTGAACAATCTTGAAGCAGAGATTGGTCAATACAAGGAAGAGGTCTCCTCTCTTAGATCTCAACTAGAAGAGGCAAGGAAACAAGCGCAAGGAGATGAGAAGGTGATGGAAACTTTGGCATTCATAGAAGGACAAGTTAATGAAGTAGAAAATGAGAGAAACACCATGATATGCCAACTAGACAAAAAGGATGAAGAAATCTTGAAACTAAAATCAGACATCAATCTTCTCAAGGCCGAAACACGTGAAGCTACAAGAATAAAAGAAGAAATAGAGAGCAGTCTAGCAAAGGAGAATGAAGAAGTCTTCATAATGAAATCAAATATCATCGCCCTTAAAATAAAAGCACAAGAAGCAACAAGGATGATGGAAGAAATGAAGCAACTACTTATGAAAGATGAAGATTGTGAAAAGTTGAAAGGAGAAATTTTCTTTCTTAAAAAGGAAGTTAAATTGCTGAATAAAAACTTGAAAATATCTCAAACCCTAGATGACATCCTAAGTCAGCAAAGGTCTCCCCTTGATAAATTAGGTCTTGGCTATGCAGGTGAATCCTCAAGCAAGAATGATAATGCTTCAAACAACAAAGATGTGAGAAACCTAGAAATAAATGTTGACGCTCCCAGTTCCAACAAAGGCAAGGAGAAGAATCAAGACAACAATGGAAGAAATTATACTCTAAGGAGACTTGCATATGGTGTCAAGAATGCAAAAGGAAATGAATATCATCAAAGAATCCCAAGACAAAAAGACTTCAAGAGTACTTCAAGGAACTCTTCATCTCCCAGGTACCAAAGTATATTTCTTGGATATTGCTATTCTTGTACAAACTTTGGGCATGTGGCAAAAGATTGTAGGGCATATCACAAAGACAAATATAATGGTCCCTGTCAATCTCCTAGAAGCAACTTCACAAGAAGAAGTCATGATTTCTTATTCATGAACAAGATAGAGTGCTTCGATTTCCATAACATTGGACATATGGCACATGATTGTAACTTGACTTGGGCCACTGCACAAGCTAGAACCATGCCAGAGAAGAAAGTTACACAATTATGGAGAAGGAAACAAGTTGAATCCGGAAGTCTCTTGAACACTCCAGCGAAAACCACATGTTGTTGACTAGATGAATTCATCCTTGATATTTCGCTAAGAAAATGGCAACAAGAAATAGTGAAGGAGGCCTCCTGAAACATCTTTCCTAATCCTAGTTGGAAAGTGATCACCTAAACTAGGTGGGGACCACACATGTGATTTTTGTCGAAAAATCTATTTTTAGACTATGTCTATTTTTAGACATATGGAGCATGGTCCAGGGGTTGTAGTATGTTATTCTTGGAGTATTGGTCATGTTGGTAAAAATAGATGGACCTATATTTTTGGACCTATAGGTCGAAGTCTATTTTTAGACTGCCTATCCTAAAAATAGGGAAGTCAAATATTATTTACCCTTAATAATATTTGGACTCTAAACTTCAATTTACTCTCTTGGAGCACTTCAGTTCGAGCCCTGGAAGTGGGGCATGCAGCTGCCAGAAGGAATTACGCTTTTCCTATGAGTTAGGTGAGCTAATGCATGTTAGACTTCAGTTAGACTCATGTGGCAGAGTTTTGGTGGAGTTGATTGAGGAGTTAATGGAGGTGGTGTTCTGGTTAACTAGTTGAACTAGTTGTATTTAGTTTAACTGGCTAATACAATAGAGATGAGTTGTGTGAATTAAATATTATTTAATTCACTAAATATTAACTCATTATTCAAATAAATAACACATCAGTTTAACTCAGTGCATGGACAGTTCAGTGGCGACAAGTGAAAGAGGTAGATGAAAGGGTTGAGTTAGCTATCAGTTGTGACATTAGTTGTGCATGAGATTTGCACCACACTTGGAGGAAATTACCAATGAAAATTGTGCAGTTGGAGCCAGTGAGATTCGAACTTGGATCTCTATTTAGACCAGCTTTGATTGCGCAATAGAAGCAGGGAAATTAGTGGGTGTGTTTTGAACCTGTGACTTGTTCAAAACCAAGCTAGTTTTTGTGTAGCTTTGGGAGATAGTACTGAGTACTTGTGAGGAGTTTGTACTATGTATTTTCTGCATGTTCTCTCCATATAATATATAGAATAGCTGAGGGGTTTTCAGCTATAAGCTTTCCCCATACATACTGTGTTAATGTGTGTGATGATTTGATGTGCGATCGCTTCTATTCTTTCCGCATGTGACAATTAATTGTAGAAGAGATTATGTGTTATGCATGCAATTCAAAATTGATGTGTGATCAGGTTAATCTCCATTTAATAAATGATTTATTCAGAAAATATCTACAATTCCAAGTATTTTATGGTGAAACCCTACCAAAAACAGTCCATGGATACAGTTAGGGGAGTTTGTGATTCTTGAGTATTCTTGCAGAAAGTGATCTGTGAGTGGACCCTATGAAATCCTTGATGAGTTACAGATGGACAATATTGATAAATAATCTCTCAAAGGTAACTCCATTTAAGAAAAACACGATATTATGATGATGCCTTCTACTTGATCACACAAGGTCAAAAATCCTTTATGAGCTAAAGGAATTTGTGTAGACAGGGGGAGATGGTACATCACATGAAGAAATACAAACACATCTATCATGGAACATATTTCCAGAAGAAATAGCACCATGGCAGAGGAGTAACATACCTATGAAGGACTACAATTCAAGAAGAAAAGAAGCAGCTTGACAGGGGGAGTATTTGGGCACCTCGTTTTCCATTGATGTCAAAGGGGGAGAGAAATTAGAAGGGCAATAATATTTCCATCAATGACAAAGGGGGAGATTATTATTCAAGGTTGTCATTGATGTCAACATGGCATTATTAGAATGCCAAATATTCTTGTGATTTCATAAGCTCATGTATATTATGATGATGTCCTTACTCATAATGACAAGTCCTTCTTGTTTGATAACGATGCCATTAATGAAGATGTCAAGTTATTAATGATGCCATTATGATATCAAGCCGCTAAGAAGAAGTCTTGTCCTAGATGACTATTGATCTTAATGATGAAGACACCATAACCTCATGTATGCTTTCTCTTGATGAAGAAGCCCTAGAAATGATGATGTCCTTACTCTTGATGAAGGAGTCCTTCTTATTGATGCTCATAGTGACTCTTAATGAAGAAGCTCTCCTTGTGATGATCTATCCCTTGCTCTAACAAATTGATGAATGCTGCATATGGTCAATGAAATATAACTTCACTTATCTTGATGACATGGATGATATTGATGAAATACATGATGTCACACTATGATGAAGAACTTGGAGTCATAACAATGAAGAAACCCTAATGATCTTGCTGTCCTAATCACCTTCTGCACTAAAAATTTCAAGAGCAGTCACAAAGAAAATTTATTTTGAACACCTTGAAGGCATATTTCCACAATAAGTTATATACCATCTTAAAGAGGACTTTTTCCTCTTTCTAATGAGCCCTCACTTGCCCTGAAACTCCTAGTGGTTGGTGAGATATTGAATTTTTAAGTTAAGAAAAATATATCTAATTATTGAGCCGACCTGCACTTTGGCATTCATGTCGGCCCAGCGCCAGAGTGACGTGTCTCTTCATGGGGACCAACAACTATATATATAAAGTTATGTTCAATCATTTCACAGTCAAAAAACAAATTCAGATATCTATCTTTGAAATTTTGGAGTGCAGAGAAGTAATAGAAGACCGAGGAGAGAAGCTTAAGGACGAAAGAAGGAGCTAATCAGAAATATTGTATGGGCTTAAATGCGCACTGCAATCCCTGTGGAAGACTTAGGCACAGTGCATCAGACCTAGTGCATTCTTTTTGTGACTCAAACATACTGTAAAAGTTCATATTTCTTGCACTAAACCACAATGATTCTCACCGCAGGAAGCAACAGAATTTTCTTCTAAAACCCAATCTCGGACTTGAAGAAAGCTATTGTAACTGTGGTAATACAACTACTGTTCCAAATCTGTGACAAGAAAGTGTGGTCGGATATTTTGTTGGTTATCCACTAAGTATACAGTTTGAGGAGGGCTATAATCCTAGTCACATTTGTGAGGAGACACAGGTCTGTTTGGAGGACTAAAAACAGTCCAGAACTTAAGCACATTGGAGCAGCACTAAAGTGGAAGACAATTGCAACAATTAGGAGGAAATTTGGAGGAGTTTAAGTATGCTGATGTGGAAAGTCATCTTGCCCTAACCATTCAGCCCAACCTACAGCAAATAGACACCAGATTCAAATCTTTTTAGAGCACTCCCAAAGTCATCGGTTGCATACCTTGGTTGGGAATTTGTAGTAGTATTAGAACATTTTTTGAAGAACATAATTATTAACATCATCTACTTAAAGGCCTTGGAAGCACAAGGATTGGTCTTCTTACAGAATTTATATTTTTGGAGTTGAACACTTCTTAAGAAAACCACAAAAGCATTCTTGAAGAATAATGTTGGAGACAATTTATCTTGTTGAAAGAGATAGTAGAAGAGTTGATTGAATAAACCCTAAGATGTCTTATTGAAGCTGATTACTGAAGATCTCTTGTAGCAATTGTTGGAGGCTTAGAAGACCTGGTACTGAATCTTTGAATAGTATTGAAGCTACTACAAGAAGTATAATTGGAGCACCATTGGAGAGTTGTTGAAGTAAACTTAAAGATACTTGAGGAGCAGTCATTAAAGAATCCTTGAAGAAGGACATCATCTAGACTAGATGCAATGAAGCCATCATGAGGTAACTTGGAGAAATTGTTTGGGTATGATGAAGAGCAGTGGTGACACCTTCTAAGAAGAAAATGTTGTCATTGATGATGTGATGTGTAGACTACAGTGAAGGGTAAGCTGAAGATTGTCAGGGCGTGTTGAAGAATACATTGGGAGCCGTGAAGTATAACCAAATATATCTTGACGAAATGAAGCAGGAGGTTGGAGCCTCATAGAGACAAGGTCGGTGCCTTGGAAGATAGGGTTGGAGCCCTAGAGGATTGGAGTCCTCAAGAAACTAGGTTGGAGCCTGTACCAGAGATAGGGTTGGAGCCCTAGAGGTTGGTGCCTCAAATTGACAAGGTTGGAGCCTTGGAAAGACCAAGTCGGTGCTTGGCACAATACAGGTTGGAGCCTGGAAGATTGGAGTCTTCATCTAGGGTTGGAGCCCTATATCATTATTGTACTTTACTTATTGTAAAGAAGAATTTAATAAAAGTATCTATTCCATCATTGTTCATTTTGTGTTCTAAATATAAGTGATCTAACTGGTAAAATTAACAATTGAAAAGAAATACTGATTCACCCCCCTCTCAGTATTTCGAACATGGGCTTGGGAAGCGAAGTGTGAACATCTGCATCTGCATACAAATCTGCTTTTGAACTAGGCACTGAATGTGAATCGACTGCAACATTATTGACATGTTGCTTATCAAAGTCTATTTCAATTTTATGAACAGAAACAAGTTCAGAATGATGACTCCACTGTTGTAATTCCTCTTGCTGAAGTTGAGACTCCAACATCAAAAATTCAATCTTTTCCTGTGCATTTTGCAGACATATTTGAATATCAGTGATAGTGTCCTTATTTATTTGGACTATGTTGTGAGCATAAGATAGCATTAGATTGTTTAATAACTCTAAAAATTCATGGAGTCCAGCCATCTTTTAATCTCAAGAATCAAACAATAAATGAATAATGTCAGCTTCGTGTTCTCAAGTAAATTTGAAATAGATATTAAAATACGAACATAAGAAGCTTCTCCTGAAACCAAATCCTACAGAAACAACTCACTCAACTCTAACATTTAACACGACTTGTGTTTTGAGAGGGAGAGGACAATTTTTTTTGTTCATGTGGGCTGCCCTATCACAAACATGCCCAAACGTCTTTGCAGCTCGTTCCTTTGTACTATATTCTTCTTAACATTGGCTTCTCCTTGAATTCAATAGTGCACTTCCAAGATCAATGTCCACGCATCCCACAAGAGTATGAACTTTATCAATTATAAGAATCACATCATCCCCCCTTCATATTTCATAAAGAACCTGTCGACTATGGTAGTGGTGCAATCATCTTATAACCGGGAGGTGGTATGACTATGCTACTATTTTAAAAGTCTCCTTAATATATTATGTGTCCATCGCTCTTTAAAAATTCAATGGAACACAACTTCACAACTTGTATAATACACGATTCAAAAATGGTTGAACGCACACATCAACCCATCAACACATAGGTATGCACGTATTGACTTTCCAAAAAATAGGTTAACGAGCAAATAATATGTCGTGACTACTCACCATGCAATATATCTATCGGCCCGGAACAATGGAACATGGCCTTTTCAGAATCTTAAAAAAACATGTTCATTGCCCACCAAAAATCATATTTCAGTCTACAGAATGCATACCAGGAAGCCAATGAAGCCGAGGAGTGCAGTTTTCACACCAGTCTTGAACCATTCTTACCGCACCAATTTTCCATTCCAATGCAGCGATTAAACACCTCAGATTATGATCATCAGAAACATACAACGCATAATACCTCGTGACCGGTGGAGTGAACTGTGCAGGTGTGTAGCGATGTAGCGGTGTATGAGGAACCGGTGAAAGGTGTTAACACCGATTTCTCACATGGGCTCCGGAGGTATTAGAGCCTCCTATTCATACTCCGCCATCCTCGTTGTGGCATCGCTCCCTTCTACGCACTGCGCCCCATGCCTGATCTCACAGTTGAGGTATAAATGAGAGCGGTATTATCACTCACGGATAAGGGGTGTCAACTATTCGACAGCAAAGGGTCGACGCAAGTGCGACAAGAGGGAGGATGGGCCGGGGAGGGAGCTTGAGATATTACGAAATTAGGAGGGAGTGCACAACGTATTGTAGAGGATGTTAAAATATATAATTACTTCCCGCATGCAGAGTTAGAGTTGAGTGAATTATACAATCAGTTAAGTGAATTAGTTGAGTTGAGTTACAGTTAGATTTGGTGAGTGAGTTAAAGATTGAGTTAAGCGAGTTGATTAAGTTCAGTTATGTGTGAGAGTGTGTGCATGTCAATTAGATTAAATACCCTTCACGGGTTCATTGTTTTAAGAGAGAGAGCTAGAGAGTTTTATGATTCAGAGTTTTAGATTAATTGAAGAGCCGCAGCTCATTGTTCATGTGTGAAATCTTTGCGTTATTTATGTGATTGAATCCTCTGCCTTTCCAACAAATTGGTATCAGAGCGAGGTCACAGAGAACGCAAGAAAAACGGATTAGAAATCATCCGTGTGTGAGAAGGAAATTTTTTTTTCCACGTTTTTACGCTATAACGCAGCTGTTAATTAAAGACAGAGCATTATAACGCGGGTTCCAACTGTAGAGAACCGCGTTAAAAATGAAAAACTTAACGCGATTTTCGAACACGCGGGAATCTTGAAGTTCCGATGCGTTAAGGAACTAACGCACCACCATAGATCGGGAGATGCGTTAGCACGCGAGCGTATTGAAGCTTGGACGCGTTATTCGACCAAAAAGCAAGTCAACGGAGTACTCTTCATTTAAATCGATATTCAAAGGCTTTTATGACTTCGTTTTAAATAAAGGTTATAAAGATTTTTCATAGTCTTTGTTTAAAAACAAAAAGAGAGTCTCTCATAAAGCACATGAGGAGATTTGGTTTGAAAAGGAGTTTTTTCTAAAAAGGGCTTCATAAGCATATTATAAGGAAGTTTTAAAAGGTGGAGCTTTTATAAAAAGTTTTTTTTAAAAGAGATTTTTTTTATATAAAGATTTTTTTTTAAGAAATTTTTATATAAATAATAAAATAATAAAACCTAGGGTTTTATTATAAGGATTTTTTTTGAAGATTTGCAAAGAATATCAAATTTTTTTAGGGTTTCAGCAGTGAAATTTTGTTTGAAGAAAGATGGCTACAAGTAGCTTCCAGCCACAACTTCCTTCGTTAAATGGGAAAGATTACGATATGTGGGCCATTAAGATGGAGATTATGCTAAAAGCGCATGATGTCTGGGATCATGTCAAGTATGGGTTTGCAGAACCTCAAGATGATGCAGAAGAATGAGCCCTCAGTAATGCAGAGAGGGAACAATGGAAGAAAGATAAGCGAAAGAATGCACAAGCATTGCTTCTAATCCAACAAGGAGTAGATCGAGCCGTGTTCCAGAAGATCATGATAACCTCGTCAGCAAAGGAGGCATGGGACACCTTGGCGACCAGCTATCAAGGTATGGCCAAAGTTAATATTGTTAAATTGCAGAATACTAGGAGAGATTTCGAAGTTCTGCAGATGAAGGAGACAGAGGACATTGATTCCTTCATGAATAGGGTCATGTCTGTCGTCAATCAGTTAAAAATCTATGGCGAAGATATTAAAGATCGAACAGTGATCGAGAAGGTTCTTTGATCCCTGTCTACCAAATTTGATGTTGTGGTAGCAGCCATAGAAGAAGCAAAGGACTTGGAAAAACTCACAATTGATGAGTTGATGGGATCCCTTCTATCGCATGAAGCAAGGATAGATAGAAATAAGGATTCCACTTTGGAAACAGCCTTCCAAAGTCAAGTCTATATTTCAAAAGGTCGAGGCAAAGGTCGATCGAGAGGCAAAGGACGAGGCAGCAACTATGGCAGTCACAGAGATGGCCGAGACGATCATGAGCATCAACATGGAAGCAGCAGCAGCAGAAGCTTTCATAACAATCAAAGGTCTGACAAATCTAAGGTAAAGTGCTATTACTGCAATAGATTTGGTCATTATGCTCGTGATTGTAGGAAGAAGATTGCAGATCAAGGCAATCAGAGAGCTAATGTTAGTACAGAAAATACTGACTCTATGTTTCTAGCATGCAACACCATGCATGCACTGTCTGATAAGGTCTGGCTATTAGACAGTGGTTGCAGTAACCACATGACAGGCAACAAGGATTTGGTTGCTAATTTGGATGTCTCAGTGCAGACAGAGGTAAAGTTGGGGACTGACAAGACCGTGGCTGTAGATGGCAAAGGAGTGGTCAACATTGTGACCAAGCAAGGGGAGCCAAAGACCATATCAGAGGTATACTATGTCCCTGGACTCAAACACAATTTGATTAGTGTTGGTCAACTGATGCAGAAAGGATACAAAGTTATCTTTCAGGGGCAACAATGTGTTATTTACGACAAATCCCCAAGCAAGCAGCTGATTGCAAAGGTGCAGATGACGAGGAACATACTCTTTCCTCTCATTATGAACTACAATGATCAGGTTAGTTCTTTTACAACTGCATGTTCTGATGCATACTGGTTATGGCACTTTCGGTTTGGACACTTGCATTTTTCCGGTTTAAGATTGTTGCAGCAGAAACAGATGGTTAGAGGTTTACCTCCCATCAAAGAACCTGCTAGCACTTGTGAGTGTTGCATCTTGGGAAAGCAACACCGTGAAAGTTTTCCGAAAGGAGTTTCTTACAGAGCAAAGAAACCACTTGAATTGGTGCATACCGACTTGTGTGGACCTATGAGGACACAGTCGATTGGTGGAAGTTGTTACTTCCTCACCTTTATTGATGATTATAGTAGGAAGACTTGGGTTTACTTTTTGAAGCAGAAGTCTGAAACTTTTACAAAGTTCAAAGAGTTCAAAGCTTTGGTGGAGAACCAAAGTGATCGACAGATCAAGGTATTGAGATCTGATCGTGGTGGAGAATACGATTCGAAGGCATTCCATGAGTACTGCAAACAACATGGAATCAGAAGACAGTTTACAACCAGATACACACCACAGCAGAATGGTGTAGCAGAGAGGAAGAACCGAACAATCATGAACATGACAAGGAGCATGTTGAAAGCAAGACACCTGTCTAACAAGTATTGGGCAGAAGCAGTTGCATGTGTTGTTTATGTGATAAACAGATCTCCTACAAAGAGCGTGATGAATAGAGTTCCAAAAGAAGCATGGTCAGGTATGTCATGCAGTGTATCTCATTTCAGAGTTTTTGGATGTGTAGCCTATGCACATGTGCCTAAGCAAATAAGAGGCAAATTAGATGATCAAAGTGAAAAATGTATATTTACTGGTTATAGTGAGCAGTCAAAAGCTTACAAATTGTATAACCCTGTCACAAAGAAGACTATCATTAGCAGAGATGTTGTGTTCAAAGAACAAGAGTCATGGAATGGGACTGTAGACACACTAACCGATGCTCAAACACCATTGATGGAGGATGATGATGTAGAAAAAGAGGAGCAGCAAGAACCAAAAGAGCAGACACCAAACAGAGTCACACCAGCAAGGACTCCAAGATTTTCAGAGCAGCATGGATCTTCAAGCAGATCCACAGATCATAATTCTCCAAGCAGCGAATCAGGTAAGAAAAAGATGAGAAGTTTGAAGGATATTTATGATGATTTGGATGTTAGTTCAAATTTTTCATTGTTGGCATTCCAACCTTCTTCGTTTGAAGAAGCAATCAGAGATGACAATTGGGTGCAAGCCATGGATGAAGAGATGAATTCAATTGAAAAGAATGATACATGGGATTTGGTTGATTTACCAAACGATAAAAATCTCATTGGTGTGAAGTGGGTATACAAGACCAAAGTGAATGAGAAAGGTGAGATTGATAGATTTAAAGCAAGACTTGTAGCAAAAGGATTCTCGCAGCAACCGGGAATAGACTTCGGGGAAACTTTTTCTCCAGTCGCCAGATTGGATACTGTAAGAGCAGTTCTAGCGACAGCAGCTCAGAACAAGTGGAAAGTATATCAGATGGATGTCAAATCAGCCTTCTTGAATGGAATTTTAGAAGAAGAAATTTATGTGCAGCAGCCTCCAGGTTATGAAGTTGAAGGAAAAGAGGATAAAGTTTACAGATTGAAGAAAGCGCTCTATGGACTGAAGCAAGCACCTAGAGCGTGGTATAGCAGAATCGACAGTTATATGATCAAGAATGGATTTTGTAGAAGCAGCATTGAGCCTACCTTATACACAAAGGTAAATGAGCTTGGACAGATTTTGATAGTTTGCTTATATGTTGATGATATGATTTTTACAGGTGATCTTGAAATAGATGAATTTAAAGCAGCCATGATGAAAGAATTTGAGATGACAGATCTAGGTCTCATGAAATATTTTCTTAGCATTGAAGTTGAGCAATCTGAAAAAGGCATTTTTATTTGTCAAAATAAGTATGCAACAGATTTGTTGAAAAGATTCAGGATGGATAATTCCAAACCTGTACCTACACCAGTTGCAACGGGTACAAAGTTAAGTAAGGATGATGAAGGGGCAGATGTCAATCCAACTCTATTCAAAAGATTGGTTGGCAGCCTCATGTATCTCACAGCGACAAGACCAGAGATTATGCAGGGAGTGAGTCTGATTTCCAGATTCATGGAGACTCCAAAAGACACACATTGGAGTGTTGAAAAAAGAATTATGAGATACATAGCAGGAACCAGAGATTATGGCATAATGTATACAAGTACAGAAAAGAAAGAATTGATTGGATATACAGATAGTGATTTTGCAGGAAGTTTGGATGATCGGAAGAGCACATCCGGTTATGTTTTCCATCTCGGTTCAGGAGTGATAGCATGGGCATCTAAGAAGCAGCCTATTGTTACACTATCATCAGCAGAAGCAGAATATGTAGCAGCGACTTCAGCAGCATGTCAAGCAGTATGGTTAAGAAGAGTATTGGATGGACTCAAGCAGAAACAACAAGGATCAACAACGATATACTGTGACAACACATCAGCAATTGCACTATCCAAGAATAGTGTGTTTCATCAAAAGAGCAAGCATATTGATACTAGATATCACTTTATTCGAGAACTTGTGAGCAATGGAAAAGTTCACTTGAAGCCTTGTAGAACGAGTGATCAATTGGCTGATATCTTTACAAAGCCATTAGCAGTAGATTTGTTTGAGTTTCACAAAAGAAACTTGGGTGTTGTAAGCCTAGCTGAGACATAGACCAGCAGGCATGTTTGAGTTGTCATGAGTTATGTTTTATTTTAGCAGTCGTAATTAAGGGGGAGTGTTAAAATATATAATTACTTCCCGCATGTAGAGTTAGAGTTGAGTGAATTATACAATCAGTTAAGTGAGTTAGTTGAGTTGAGTTACAATTAGATTTGGTGAGTGAGTTAGAGAGTCAGTTAAGCGAGTTGATCAATTTCAGTTATGTGTGAGTGTATGTGCATGTCAATTAGATTAAATACCCTTCATGGGTTCATTGTATTAAGAGAGAAAGTAAGAGAGTTTTATGATTCAGAGTTTTAGATTAATTGAAGAGCCGCAGCTCATTGTTCTTGTGTGAAATCTTTGCGTTATTTATGTGATTGAATCCTCTGCCTTTCCAACCAGAGGAGATGAAGGGATAATTCTTTCCAAGAAGCCAAAAGAAGGCATCGGTTTCATGGAATACCAAGTAGCGTATGGAGGGGATGCGGCTTGTAATGGAGGGGAAGAAGCGTGTAATGGAGGACCGAGAGGCAATGAGGAGAGTAACTCCACGAACAATTGTATTACAGCATTGAATCATATATATAAGGATATCATCGCGAATAATGAATTATGGAGAGAACCAAATTATACAAGCACACATTCAACGTAGTTGATGCATATCAACGCAACATTCAACTTTCCATCATGACCCATACAACTACCAAACAATACGCAGTTAAATTACAGTCTTCGCATACTAGATTATACAGACAACATCGGATCTCGCGTTGAACGGGAGAGGTTCAATTCAACCTAGTATTAATACCATGGAATTATCATCCTCGGCGCAACAATATATTTACCTCAATGCACAGTGGCACAGTGCAACCTTTAATTCATTACAACGCTCAGAGCAGAGTATACACACACCAAAATTTTCAATGCATAAAAAAGAGAAAGTTATCTCGATGGTAGGGAATAATGGTAGGTAAATAGGAGTTACAGGAGTGTGGAGCATTGTTGAATGTAATGAGGGTCGAGCAACCAGTGGTATGACCTGCGGAGCACAATGGGGATTATTTTAACCGAGCAGTGGAAGTATGTTGTGTATGCCCTATGTGGACAGATTCTGAGTGAACAGTCTCAGGGGATTTGAATGCACAATCCAAGGGGCGTTATAACCAACACCAAGCCATGATGGCTCATGCAACAATAGGCGTTACACAAATGCTGCCAACAATAGCATAGCTTAACCAAGTAATGAGTATGTTGAGAAATGAAAAATGGTCAAGTGTGCAAATATTTCATGGACCAGCGCTATTCAAGGAAGCTCAAACAGGTATGGCAGGGGAGCGGCAGACCAGCGAAAATTTCGCTGATTGGAGCAGGGCCATCAATCACCCGCTCTGATACCATGTTAAACACACGCATGGTAAACACAAGAATAGACAGAAAAGGGTAAAGATAAGCGTGAGTTATCTTATTATTCACCATAGATGTACATTTATATTACATTGGCGTGACTCTTGGATTCCACATTCCAAGCTCACTTGGACTCCTTTTGTCCATTCGTCTTCAAAACCTACCCATAGAGGATTAGGTGTCCAACAGAGTCGATGAAAAAATAAAAATATTACAAGACACACAAAAAAAAAATACAATATTCAACTTCCAGAAATTAGAGAAGATTTATCTACGAAGTATGAGTTGCTTGATGAGCTTGGAAAAGAAGTCCTCTGACAGAGAAAGTATTTCAAAGCTTGTTGATAAGGTAAAACCCTCAAACGGAGACTTGATGCACATTAGCGCATTCTCGAGAGCTAGAAACTGAAATTTAGCATGCCCCATGTTGGCTTGAATTTCGTGTTCCTCATTTTGCAGAAGAAGACTTGTGATCACATGAAAGAATGTTTCAACTTGGGTTAATGAATAAAGTTGCACAAATTTAGTTTGGCTTTAAAAGTAGTGATCGAAATACTTTTATTAAGACATGCCCAAATTGACGGGTTGCGAGACCCGAGGCCCTATCAAAGTTTAACGTGGGGTGGGGTCCCACGTTCGGTGGTTTGTTGAAACGACCCATCGAAAGATCAACAGTGGAAATCTAATGTGAGGGTACCCTTCATTTTCAAAACCACCACAGGGGTGGTCGCATAATTATATTAAATTTTACATTTTTTTAATTAATAATAAATTATATATTGATATTTAGTTTGTAAAATATTACTTTTTAAAGTATGAGAAATTTTTTATATAAAAATTTAAGTATAATCACTTAGAAGGATTATGGAGGTTGAAAATTATTTTTAAACAATAATTATTTTAGAAATAATTTATATTATTACATTTATTAAAATTAATTGAAATTTTTAATTATATATAATATATTAAGTATAAATGTTGATAGTGCTTTGTATAGACAATGGGGTGTGTTGTTAAGGTATTATTAGATGTTAAGGTATTTTCTTACTTTATTTAAGTGTTATTTTTTAATATGACTATGTGTTATTCTTGGGCATGACCATAATCTGGCCTTAGTTGTAAAACTTACAAAGAAAAAACACATTAGTTATAAATATAATATTATAAAAATTATAATGAATTTATGGATTGAGAAGTTGTGTATTTATAAAAAAAAATTATATATATATATTACATCTGTTATATTTAACTTTTAAAATATTAAAAAAAAACAATTAAAATAATATATAGAAATAGATTAAATTTTTTTTGGTTCAAAACTAATTATCAAATAACATAATATTTTTTAAAAAAATATATAAAAAATTATTAAAATAAAAAACTAATTATTAAATAAAATATATTAAACAAGGGCTACATAATAGCTAATAATTACAGCTTAGCTTAAATATAACTTTATTAAATTAAAAAATAATAAAGAAACAAATTTCATCACAAAAATAAAACAACTAATAAAATATTGTATTATTGAATGTCATTACCAAAAACTAAGAAATATGATTAACTAATATTATCTATATTAATATATATACACTTTAATAAATTAGTAAACAATAGAAATATAAGTTACAAAAAAATAAATAGTAATAAAAATAACAAAAAATGAATTCCTAATGTAAACTAAGGATAAGCGCCAATTTTTTTTTGGTCAAAGACAAACTATAGGTAGTTGGAAAATTGACCATGCATGCTTAATACAAAATTGTTAAAAACAAAAGCTATATAAATATAAAATATAATTTATAAATTAACAAAAGCTATATAAATATAAAAGGTAATTTATAAATTGTTTCAAATATCCATGAAATATAAACTAATTAATTTATGTGAGGTCAATCTTTATTCATTTCAAAAATTCATAATAATTGTTGAAAATGGCAACAAGAATAAACTTCTAATTTAATTTTCTCTTAATTAAATTAGAAGGAAATTGTAATTCCACATAACATGACAACTTGTACGAGTTAAATAAGTCAGGAAGAATTAGTTAGTTCAGTTAATTCGAGTTGAGGGTCAAACTAAAGGCATGTAGAGTGTCTCCTACTTTTTAGGAGCTCTTGTTGGTTTATTTTGAGTTGTAATTAATTAACTTAATTTATTTGAGTTAAAATCATTTTAAGTAGTTCTAATTAATGGATGAACTAGTGAGAGGCCAAGTGAATTAAATTAGATTTAATTCACATGCAATGATCAATCAAATAACTGATTTTTCACTCAAAAATAACTCATGCATGGCAGTTCTGAGAAATACCTAGTTGAGATTGGACTTAAAGGGAAGTGTAATATCAGTTGTATAATTAGGAAATCGTATAGGTGGTGCATGGACTTAGAGGAAGAGCCTTGATGTATTGCGCAATCATTATTGGGGACTTTCCTTGTTAATAGGGGCCTAATTACCAAGGAAATAGGGAATCATGAGGCCAATAAATTGGTTAACTATTGAACCAATTTTTCCCAGGAATTAGTGAGACAAACAGAGATAGTGGAGAGAGAACTCAAGCCTGAGAGAAGCATTGTATTGTTATCACATTCTTTGACTTATGCAATATACAAATAGTGGGGTTTTTAGTTGAGGGTTTCCCCAGATAAATATTTGTGTTGTATGATTGGAATTCTTTCTCTTTCTTTTTCATGTGATTATGCAATTATAATTTGATTCCGCAATTTGTAGAGTATATTCAAGTTTTTTTTTTTATCATATTACAAGATCAGTTGAATCTACGTGAATTTTATACATGGTATCGGAGCAGGAATCACTATAGAAGAGAAGAATACGAGTTTTTTTTAGCAGGTGAATTGAATTTTCAAATCTACTCTTCAGGACCAACAACAAGATCACGATGTCTTTCTGTGGTTTGAGACTCAAATATGCCCTTGAGGTTTGTTCAAATTAAATATCTTGGAAAGACGGGATGGGAGTTGTGTTGGAAGATAATGGGCTGAAGGAGTTCATAGACAATGATATTCCCAGGGCCTGTAGCAATCTAGAAGCATGGAAGAAAAACGTAGCAAAGGCAAGAACGATTATATTGGAAGGAGTTCGAGATCATATTGTCTCGAACCTCCATGTAAATGCAACTCCATATTCTATGTGGAAGGCCCCAACAGATTTTTTTCATAACAACAGTGACCACAGGAAGTTGGCGTTGAAGGACAAGCTCAGAAAAATCAAGATGGAAAAGGGCGACACAATACCAAAATACTTGACCAAGTTCACTCAATGTCGGGGTGAGCCTGGAAGTGTTGGTGTTACAGTTGTCGGGATGCAGTTGCTGGGACGATCTGGTGAGCCTAACACTTTCAGGCCTTCCCAAGAGCTGGCACAACTACTAGAATTCGGTGAATGGGAGGGAGAAGCTACCAGAGTGGGAGTGATTGTGGTCCAACTTGGTACAAGAATAGATTCCGCGAAATACCAGAGATGGATCCTCATCAAAGACTGATGATGAGGATAATTGTGCCTTGGCTAGAAAGGAAAAGAAAGGGAAAGGGAAGGCGTCCCATTCAAAATTAGATTCTGGTCAGGCAGGAAAGAAGAAGGACTTGTCGAAGATTAAATGTTTTCTCTGTCATGAGCTTGGACACTATGCCACAAAGTGTTCGCACAAGAAAACTAGAAAGAACCCTTTAGGAGGAGTGGCGAGTGAAGCTCTTGCTTCACAATTCGAGTTGGATTTCGCTCTCATTGCATGCATGGTGTCATTGGTGATGGGTTCTGTGTGGTACATGGATAGTGGACCTTCATTCAATATGAATAGCAACAAATACTTCTTCAGCAACTTGGAGGAGAAGGATCTCGAGATTCACATCGAGATGGGAGATGACGGGAGGTATAACATGACCAACATAGGTACTGTTACCTTTTAGAGGGAGTCTAATACTCCACTAATATTAAAGGTTGTCATGTATGTTCTTAGTTTAAATAATAATTTAGTTTCAGTTGCTATGTTATAATATCGTGGCTATGATGTGATATTTAGGAAAGGAAAGGCATTCCTTCATCACAAAGCCACGAGACAGGTGAAGAATATTGGAGTTCGGGTAAAGAACTCCTATAAATTAG
Organism: Pinus albicaulis; assembly: GCA_034641835.2. NCBI lineage: Eukaryota > Viridiplantae > Streptophyta > Pinopsida > Pinales > Pinaceae > Pinus > Pinus albicaulis. The sequence goes on from CM076576.1 coordinate 126,304,368, forward strand.
ATGTAGAAGATTGTGCTTCCTTAAGCACAAACGGAGAGAAGGTATAGAACCAAGACATCGGTGAGTTATGGCATAGAATATTGAGCCATCTACACCATGGCATTTTGAAGATCGTGCATCAGATTTCTACAAGACTTCCCAGGGGTGCACTTGAGAAGAAAGATACATGCAAAGGGTGTACATTGGGTAAGTGCACCAAATAAACCTTTCATGATAAGGACATTTGAGAGAATATGATCCTTGAAAGAGTTCACTCAGATGTGTGTGGACCGTTCTCGACAACCTCCACAACAAAAGACGGGTATTATGTGATTTTTGTAGATTAGTTTTCATGCAAGTGTTGGATATTCTTCATGCAAAAGAAATATCAGACATCTCAAAATTTTGTGAGTTCAAAGCACTTGTTGAGAAAGATATAGGAAAGAAGTTGAAGGCTCTCAGGAGTGACAACGATGGAGAATATGCGTCGAATGAATTCAATAAATTATGTGCTTCAGAAGGCATTCGACGAGAATTGATAGCACCTCATAACCCACAACAGAATGGGATGGCAGAAAGGAATAACATAACTATTGTGGGAGAAGCACAAGCGATGTTGCATGATCAGGGCCTATCGTTGCACTTATGGGCTGAAGCATGCAACACAACAGTATTTGTGTAGAACATAAGTCCTCATTGGATTCTTGTTGGCCGGAGAAATCGATCTTGCGGAAAAGACCGATCTCCCTAGTATTAGAAGATATTCTACCAACAAACAGACAATTAAATCTATCTTTCTCTAGATATATCACGATTTGTAAGTAAATTCTACAAAGGTGTTACGATCCTACCTTGATCCAATGCTTGTTTGTAGTAGTCGTCCTTCAGTCGCCCGAAAGAGTTATCTTTGAAGATCTGAAATCACAAACAAACAAACTTCAAATAACACCTGCATAGCATATATTCATAAATCATATCTATTATGGTGATCAAGGAATCCATAAAATAAACAATCAGTTGACAACTTATTGAGAAAAAAAAACTTATTTGTATTAACTTTGAAATAGTAGAATAACCTTACAACCTTTTCAGCCTTGATGTTGAACAGGTCCTCCCGGGGTCCGAAGCAGGAATTTCCTCTACTCTGACAGGTCTTTCACTCTTCCAACTGAGATACATACAGGTATGTAATCTTTCCTCATAAAATCTTAGCTAAAGGAGTCTAAGTTCCAACAGCACTTTACCACAAATAACGCTAAAACTTAAACTCCCTTTGAGGCTGCCCAATGCCTCTTTTTATAGTGCAAAAGAGAAGGTTACAGTTCCACCTATGAAGGGATAGAGTCCTCCTTCAAAGGGATAAGCTCCTCACATCAAGGGGTTAGCTCCTTAAGGCATGGGATACATGAACCTGAAAAGAGCGGTTCTGCCACCATAAGATTCCTTCTAGAAGCTTCTAGAAATGACTGAAAGTGAGCTTTTTGAGTTCACTTGCGCCTTTTTAATCTTTTACAGGGGTCCACACTCTTAACACAGATAAAGTGTTGTCAGGTACGCAGGAGACATGACCATTAGGTGTGGGACCGCAGGTAAGACAAAGAGAAAGTGTGATACCATAGTTTTAGAGACTTTTGGGATCTTTTATCTTATTTTTAAGGCTTGACATGAGGAAATGATGTTTTTAGACTTGAAAAGGAGGAAATTATGAGTGATAATGAGCTCATACGGACAACAAAATGTCAAGGTGACAATTTTCAGTGCAACAGATTACCCCCTAAAGTGTGAAGTCTGTAGTAAATGAAGATAGAGTCGGTCATGTATGAAGAGTGAAGTACTTTATCATTTCAAGGATCATCCTATGGACACCCCAGTCGGAACCTGTAAAAATAATCAATGCAAAATATATATATGTAGACATATCATTGCTGAGGTAGGCATTCCCATACTCAGATCAAAACTAACTAGAAAACTGACTTAAACTGTTCTGATACAGGAATGATTTTTCAATACATCAACAGTATAGACATGTGTAGACACAGTATGGACGCAGCCATCTGTTTATGAATATTCCACTGTATAAATGAATAACAAAGTTCCTCGCAGCCTGGATGGTAGAAACTAGATCCAGGGTCTTGATTTCCGCTTCTCGAACTAGTACAATTCTATCAATGTAAATGAATGTGTCGAAGTCGAACATGGTAGAAACCACTTGATTACCAGTCAATAATGTGAACTGTTAACAAGTGTGAGAGTAACCACCAGTAATGTCAATGGCCCTCAAAGTACTCATTACAATCCATGAAATGTAAATGAATGAGCTAAAGTCGAACATGTCATGGAATCATTCGATCGAAGGTCAATGATGCAACCTATCGTCGAAGGTGAGAAACCTTCCATTGAGGCATGCATATTTCAAGTCTTGATGATTCCGAGACTTCCTAGTTGACAAGCGTAAATGCATAGAAAGTAGTCGAAATGCATGGCGAAATACAACATGAAATCATAGATCAATTTTTGAAAAAATATATTGGCAAGGACTGACTCAGGGATGGTCAAAACGGAAGACAAATATTTTGCAGATGAATGGTTTGTTTAAAGTTTCCTCTTGAACACATAACGACACTGCAGATGGCTTGGTGACAATTGACCCAAAGCTAATACCCAAAAACTGGCTGAAGACTTTCAATATGGTTTGATTAACTGTTAGGAAAAGGATTTCCCAACTCAGGTGAACAAAAGTGTCGTGTTCAAGAGTGGTTAACGATTTTCCAAAAATCAAAATGTAACAAACAGGTTCGTTTTTTTCCCATTTCCCCCACCATTTCTAGAAAGTACCTCTTTATTTTTGACAAGCTTGAGGAGGATAACATTTCCTTGTTTATAAGCTCATCCTTCATATGAGTACAACTTAGTTTAAAATTCGAACCCTAAGAAGAAGTGGTTTGTTCTGCTTAAGTGAACGGGTCCTTTATTTACAGAATTTTAACAAATCGATATAGGAGAAACTCGATGTTTTTCAATTTTTGAAGTCAAAGAAAAGTCCAGAAAACTCCATGGAGTGGCCTTTTTCATAAATATTCCATTTCGGTCTGTAAAAGGGGTAAACTTAGACTGAAGGAACGATCATTCATTTATTTTAAAAAGTTTGAATAATCAAGTGCTCGACAATATTTTCAATTTTCGAGAGTCTAAAAAGGGATTAAAAGAGGACTCCAAGGTTTCTCTTTTTCATAAATTTTTGAAAGAGTTCGAAAAAGTGATAAAATTATGCTCTTCATTAAAAAACGATTACTTTTCCTGAAAACCCTATTTTCTGCACAAAAACTCGAAACATTACACATACCTGTTTAAGATAAAAAAATTTCAAAAATTACTTTTCAAAGTGAAAAATAAACAAATTAAAAATTCATTTATTCGAAAAAACTTACAAAAAGGGCTTTTCTAACTTCATTTTTACCATTTGAGATCAGAGTGAAAAGTGAGAGCTTTTGGATAAAAAAGTTCCTGTGAAGATTCTGGAAAATCAGTTTGTCGGAATCGAAAACTGTCAGCTCCAGGTAATCCACGTCCTCCTTAACTTGCATTCCATATGTTTAAATTTTGTTTTTAGGCTTTAAATTTCATTTTTGAAGGAAAAATAGGTTTAAAAAATCGCTTGCGGGGGTCTGCAGGCGCAACACGCGGGTCCTGTGGACCCTGAATTTTTCCTACAAGGAAAAAACTCATGGGTTCACACCTATTGCATAGTGCCCGTGCGTACCTACGCACTGTGTGTGAGCAAAGGGTGCGGACCCCGCGCAATAAAATTTAAAACTTAAATTTCTCAATTCTCACCCAAAATTTTTCAAACAAGTTTGTTCTAATATGTCTCTTTGTGTATTGTAGGACATTCAAAATGCTTACTTGGCGAGAACGTGAGCACAAGGATGTAGATGACGCTGCAATGAATCATATGCCCATAATGCAGGCATTGAGAGCATGTAGATTGTACAAGTTCTGGGCCATATAGGGCATGAGCGCCCAAGTAGACCTCCTAACATGGCTAGTAAACAAATGGGACGCTTAGGACCAGTGTTTTGTGATTGGTGGCCACCGGCTTGAAATTGAGAAAGAGGATATATATTTTTTGACTGGTTTGACCAAGAGGGGTGAAAAAATATTTATGTTTCAGACTAGGCCAGGTGGCCAGTCTGTTGCTAGTCTTCGACTAGAGTTTTGCGATGATCGAGCAGACCCCAAGGATAAATGGATTGATATTAAAACTATAATCTGACCTGAGCTCAAATTAAGTTCATTCACTATTACTAGACTGTGCGGGAGTGAAGCATTGCATGTGGCTACTGGGTCCCAGATGTGGATTGCAGTAGATTACTTTTGAGGCACCATATACAACTGGTGCGAGGCAGTGTCGGCAAATGTGAAAGGCCAACTTACCAGAGCAAAGAATGGGAAGCTAAAAAAATCTGGATGTGGGTCCATTGTAGTCACCTTTTCTCTAGAGAGGATCCCCATGTTAGCCCCGCAACACATTCCTGTCGATTCTGGTTGACCTCGAAAGCCCAGGATGGTTCGTTGGGTTGCTTTGATGGCCTGCCACAGTGAGGGTGGGGAGATTGTGAGATTTCCTTCTACATATTTTCGTTGGTTGAACAACCAAATTTTTGTGATTGAAGACTTTCCATACATTGGGATGGAATTCCGGAGTGACCGAGACATGGCTCTTCTAGCAAGAGAACAGTGATATGATTCAAGTAAAAACCATTTTCAACATTTTCTAAGTTCTAATTTTTTTTATTTTAATCGTACAAAACTAATAATAAAAATTTTAAATGCAGATGTGGGCCCACGACGACCAGCCACTCTCTAGCCTTATGAGAGGAGACACCTAGCTGTAGCAACACCAGCCCCATAGGGCCAATTAGCAGAGATCCTAACCGACTTGGAGCATCATCTAGAGCGCTTGACACTAGATATTCCAAAAACTGATATAGATGATATTGCACTTAGGTTACAGAGATATGTGACTAGGGTCCCAGGGCCTTTTAGGAGGTACCTGTGTAGGGTGGCCCGAGCAGTAGTTTCTTATCATGATCATCACCAGGGATAGGATGATCGATTTTGTAGACTCATGACATTTTTGCCTTTTTGTATTATCATTATTGCTGATCATAAGGTGATTTTCAACCTATGATCGAAGACGATGTATATTTTGAAACATACTCTATGCTATGATGTATCATTATTACTGGCTATCTTGTGTAACATGTTATCGAATGTTGTGTAATTTACTATTTTGATTATTGCAAATGTTTATTTATCATACTAGAAGAAACTACATCTGCTAATGTATTTAAATGTCTTGGAATATGCTGATATTAAATGTAATCAAATTCATGTTCCAAGAGATGAACTCTCAAAAATAACCATAATAATACTAGATTTCTAATGACATAAACCCTGTTAAGCTATAATATAATGAGTTCAGAATCCAACCTAACAATCAAACTCTGAATTCCAAACGATATGGATTCAGATAATAACTCAATCACTGAACTATACTCTACAATGTTATTCGTTATTTGACCGAGGCTTACCCCATGCATAGATACTAACTCATCAGAGAGTAAATAGATAACCCAAGCTGTGGAAGAAATGTTTCGTATACTACGACAAGCACCATCATCAAAACCAATGTATGTTTGAAGAGACGTCGACATCTGCAATATCAAGAGTAAAACCCAGATAAGCAAGAATATTGATAAGAGCACACTCTAAACTAGGCACACTTTTCTAATCTAAGACACACCAACAGTAAAGAAACTAATCTAACAAAAATCTCCACTCAATATCTTGAGATAAAGCCCATTTCTGGGTTTATCTAAAGAGACCCCGTCAACATCTATCAGTTCATAGGCCCCTTTTGCTAGCTTTCACTCAACAATGTAAGGACCATGCCACATAGGTACAAATTTTCCAGCCCCTAGCTTATCATTCGCTTGATCGTATACTAAAACTAGGTCTCCTTCTGAAAAGTTGCGAGGTGTAACACTTCTATCATACTGAGCTTTCATTCCTTTTGCATGAGTGTCAGTTGCTAATGCAACAGTGCGTCGATTCTGATCTAGCTGAGCTAAGTACAAAACACGTTTCTCTTCTTCAGAAGTAGTTGGGAGTAATTTTATGGCTAATTGTAATGATGAAATTTCACATTCAATAGGTAACACAGCTTCCAAACTGTAAACCGGTTGAAAAGGAGTGAAACCAATTGATGTTTTTATTGATGTCTGATATGCCCAAAGTGCTGAAAATAGCATGGTATGGCAATTCAACTTATGAATACCAATGATTCGTTTGATCATAGTGACTAAAAATTTATTGATAGCTTCAACCAGACCATTAGCCTGCGGGTAATATGGAGTAGAACTATCATGGCACGAGCCAAGTTGGTTCGTTAGTTCGGTCTTCGTGATATTTAGAAAATGGCTTCCATGATCACGTAATGATAGCAGGAACAGATCTAGCGATTATATGATTGAACCTTAAAGATGCGAAGGTCCGTCTGTCGTAAATGCAGGCATCGACTAGAAGCCCATGATAAAATAATCTACCACTAGGATAATATACGCGCCCCCAAGCCCAGTGAGGGTTACATGTAATAAAGTCAATACCCCACTTTGTGAAAGGACCGACAACAATTATAGGGTGAAGAGGAGCAGGTGGTGCACGCATTTTACGATCAAAGACATGACAATTGTGGCATTTCCAGACTGCATAGATACAGTCTTTGAATAAGGACGGCTAGAAATAACTTGCAACAAAGTTTTAACCCTGAACATAAATTATCTACACACAAATCTTATAACAGAAAATAAACAATAGCAAGAGCATAAAACATAAAACAGATAAACACAGAGATTTTCCCCTGGATCCCAAATAGGGACGACCAGCTTGATTTTTCATTATATTTCTTTTAGTGTTACAACACACATATATATACATGCTGAAGCATACATAAACCCCAATCCATAAACCCTAGATTAGAACATAACCGTAGTTCCCTTGACCGGATCTACAAAAATACTAGGGGCTGAAAACCATCGTGCCCCAATACCATGTGAAAAACCATGCACAAAACCATGGACGTGGACTACCCACTAGAAATTAAGGACTGCAATCCATAAAACCATGGACGCGGACTACCCCCTTGTGACCCCCGCGGGTACACCGATGCGAAGAGGGCTACTCACCCAGCCGTGCTTGGTACGTGGAAAAGAATATAACACATACCCAACATAACCCGGTCTTGTGATATCTTTTGGGTTGTGGCATACCCAGACATATGACCG